>JANEYF010001486.1:0-525000 GCA_029963845.1 Rhamnusium bicolor | reverse complement strand
CAAATCAAAATGACTCGCAAGTCATAGTAGATCTCTTTTAAAACGTGACAAAAGCGGTAACTCAAGTATACCGTTAAGCGATGATGACGTGATTTATTGAGGCTACAAATAGAATCGGTAGGGAAAATAGAGAGGTCGATGTTGATCTTCCAAGGTTGGCAGAAATCCAACCATAACCTGAAAAAGACGGTGAGTTTCGTACCGAAGCTTGTTAATGTTCTGAAGATTACTTCTTACGATTATCTGCCCAGTCAAAAGGACAATTTTTTTTGGAGCAAACGCCTTTTGAGTAAATTTTTTAACTTCAAGATCGTTTGGCCATAAAGAATTTCGTAACCACATGTATCAATTTAATTTGAGATTTATTCAATTTGAAATATTCTAACCTCAAAGCGAACTTGTTTCGGTGTGGTCCTTCTGACATTTATTATTGTCAATTTCCATTGTAAAAAAAATAAAGTTTATAGACTCCTCAAGATTATTCTTCAGACCTTCTACCTTTTAGATTTTCTATCTTATCAAAGTTCAACTTTGATGTCAGCTGGAGCCAAAGATTTCAAACCTCGAATGTATCGATACAGACGTAATCAACGTCAGAAATCTTATCCTGCGATTGGGCTTTGACGGATAGTGATGTGCTAGAGAATCCTAACTTTATAAAGAAGTTAAGACAGCCTCATTTTGATAGCGACACTCGTATTAACAGCGACGCTAGTTTTGATAATTGAAGTTCAATAACTGTCACTGTCAGTTTGACAGAACAATTTTTTTGTCCGCAACAACTGTCAGTGTCATCTTAACAGAAAAAATAATTTTGACCAATGTTATGATAATTTCGGTTGGTTAAGCACTGATTGAGCACTGAATGTATCTCCTTCTGTATGTCCGTTTCTATATTTATGTCCTAAAATAGGACAGAGATACACTCAGTGCGCCCTAAAGCAACCAATGGAAATCGCCATTAGTGCCATTTGGACAGCTTGAGTATTCTTGATGGCTTCCTCTGTTAATGTCATTTTGATAGATATAAAATAAATTACAGAGTTCCGTTTGACATTTCACATCTTTTGTACTTATAACTTTTTTTATTGTAAAAACACGTGTATCTAAGAGAAATACGCAATACCTGTTGCCATTTAACAAAATTGCATATTCCACTGCTTCTTTTTCTATTTATATGAGAGACAATAATAGTTATTTACGTAACCAGTTATGAAAAGACTAATTCTATTTGACGAATGTAATATTTATTACATGAGTCAAGTAAAATTACTTTTCATAACGTGTTAAGTACAAAATTTTATCTAATCCCGCTTTAAAATAGGAAAATGATAATAATCAGTTACGTAAAAATTCATTACATCACTCAGTTATGTAATGGGACTGAGTTATGAAAAATGTGACGTTTCGTAGCGTCAAAAATGCATTTAAAACTTGACATTTCATAACGGGGTTAGATAAAAGTATTTTAAACTTTCGATTATAGTTTTTTTCACTTTCAAAATTCGTATTTAATAAATGATTTACATATATGAAAGAAATTTAGTTATTTTATTAGACACTCTACACGTGTTGAGGCTTTTTAGGCCTTTGTCAAAAGTACAGGGAATACTGAATAGTAAAATTTGTGTTCATTGCTTATATAACCATATCTGATACCTACTACAAAACTATTGTAAAATATGTTTTTACAAGTTGAATATTACTTTATTTTTTAAATCTAAATTATTTTATTTAAAATATGGTGGCCGGTCAAAAATTTGTTGTTCATTCGTTAAATTTTTATTATTTTTAACAGCCTTACTTATTTCTATTTAACGAATGAACAACAAATTTTCTATTTTCTTTCAATTTAACGAAAATAAGATAAATACGACTAATAGGATTAATAAAATTAATAAGATATATAACATAAATAAGATAAATGAGATAAATAAGGTAAATAAATAAGATAAAAGAAAGTTTGTTTTAAATACTTTTCACTTAACTTTTTTAGTGCATATGGAAAAAAATTATATTTTTAGAAAGACCGTCATAGTTAAATATGTTTTTATTTGATTTAAAAAACCACAAGCTTTTACGTCCATTGCTAAATTTTAGCCCATTAATCCTAGAATTCCTTTAGGAAATAACACTTCTAATAGTGAGTCGTTTGAAGATGGAACACAAGTTCCAAAATAAACTAAACTGTGGAAATTTAAGACTATCTTTTTTTCATTCTAAAATACATGTATAAATGAAATTAATATTTCTCTAATGAAGATTATTTATTTCCTTCATTTCAAATGATGAGAAAGTACTATCGAGGTGTACACTTGATTTCAAAAAAACTTGTATAACTCTTGTAACTGAAAATCTTAATAGTTTAGTTGTGTGCATGTCTGTAAATAGGGCTGGCCAGGCATGTCGAGAGGGGGGTGGAGAAGAGGTGATTACCCCGGACCTGGGTTTTTTGGAGGAGATCGGTTTTCTTTGTGTTTTTTAAACTTATTAAACCTTTCTCTTTTATTTTATTCAAATGGAATTTTAAAAAATAATTAGAAAATAACTTTTTCAAAACATTTTCAAGCCTACCATATTATTGTTTAAAAAAAATAATATTTGTTACGGATAATTCTACTAATGGTTGTAATTAAAATATTAACTGAATAATGATAATTCTATTTTTAAAATAAGAACACAAAAATACCACTTGAGATTAAAAAAAAATTTAACAATGCAAACTGAACATAAAAATACAATAAAAAAATAAAATAAATTAACCTCAATTACGTAATACCGAATTAACTAATATTTTGTCATTGCTCCATTAGCGTCTAAAATTTCCTGAAGTCTTGCAGGCATGGCCAAAATCAGATTTCTTGCAAGGTCAACTTCTTGCGACAAGTTCTCCCAAGCGTCTTCAATTATCCCTTCCAATTCTTGGGCATTATTTGGATGGTTATTTAATTTTCTTATATGTTTCACCATTAGTCCCCACACATTTCCAATTGGATTTAAATCCTGACTTTTAGATGGCCACGGTAACAACTCTATGTTTTTATTAAGAAACCATTGCCTGACACGATGGGCCGTATGTATGGAGCAGTTGTCTTGTTGGAAAATAAAATTATTTTCCGGAAACACCTCTATTACTGACGGCAACATAATATTGTATAATATTTCAATATATTTAATGGAACTGAGATGACCACCACTGTTCCAACACACACCTAACCCATTTAGGCTCATCCAAGCCCAGACATTGACTGAAAACCTTCCTGATATTTGTGGATCGAAAGTATATTTTTCGTCGTATCTAGTGGAAGGAGGCCTATATACGCGAATATGTCCATCGTTACAGGATTTAAAAACATTTTCATCAGAAAAGACAACTTGTCCCCAGAAGTTTTCATCATTGTTGAGTGCAAAAATAATCCTACCCTGCTTCTTTTCTTTTGAAAGTTTGTATTTTTTAGCCGCTGAACAAGTCGCTTTGTAGTTTTATTCTTCTGCAAGCAGTAGATACCGAAGCACGGAAATTTGTCTCTGAAATAGCATTTACGGCAGTTTGAAAAGGGTTTTCTATTAGGTAATTTATAAGATTTTCATCTTCTTGATTATTGCTCTTTCTGGGCCTACCGGAACCAACTTTACGGGATACCGTTTGGTTGGTTTCCCATTGTTTTTTAACACTCATTATCGTGGTTTTACTCACATTGTATTCAGCAGCAAGTCTTCTTATGGACCAACCATCTTTAATTTTAGAAACAATTCGAAATATTTGATTATCTGTTAGATGTCGAACCATTTTTAATAATGACGCCACTGATTAACGTCAAAGTGACATTTGTAAGATTATTAATATCCATCAAAGAACGAATGATTTACATAGCTAAAAGAAAGTGTACCAGTTTTCATTGAAATCAACTGTACCTAGCCGCGCCTGATTATTTCTTTTTGCTGTCCGATTATTTCCTCAATTTCTGCGAATTCAAGTTTACTTTATGTTCGTAAATTTCATTCTTACTAATTTTTGTCTTCAGCCAATTATGAATTGGGAGGTGTGGATGATTTACGCATGATTTTCTTTTGATGCGCTGATACGAAAATATAGTCTTGACTTTTACGATGGGGTATTGGGCATTTATTTAAAACAGTTAATGTATTTACATTGACAAATATAAACTAATAAAAAACTAAATCGATTATTTAAATAATTTATATAATCATCAAATTATATCAAATACATTCACCACCAAAATATTCAATTAACATAAACCTTCTAAACTGTAGCGTTTTCTTATATAATTTCAGTACCATTTGAAAAGAACCATGTGATCGTCCTCTCGAACATCGAATGGACACTGGTTGAAAACCGAATAATTTTCGAATAGTATATTTAAGTATCTGTGTTGTTAAATTAAATAATGTATACTGTCCTACTACAAATATAGCAATTACTGTTTATTTTATAGATTAATGGTTACGGTTGAAATAAAATTTTATTTTTTGTATTTAAATGTTTTATATAATTGTCAATACATTGAAATAAAATGGTTTTATCTTACTTTATTTGTTTTAAGAATTATTGTAAAATTAAGTCTATGTTCCACTATACAAAAATATGAAAATGACACCCATATGTATGTCTTAATTTATGTTATTTAATGCGTATTCTTCTTTAAAAACAGGAATTTTAGGCCACTTCTCATTTTCAAATTTCAGTACAAAGAGCTATACAGGGTGAGTTTTAAATGCGTAGTTATATTTTAACCCTCAATATATTTCGTCGAGTACAATTGATTGGCACTGTTAAAAAAATTTTTGAAACAAAAAAAAATTTTGAATTTCTGATAATTTTTTTCGTCCTCCGGCAACCGACATTTTGATGGTCACTGGATATCTGTGTACACACCGTTCATAGAAATTACGTAACTCAAGGCAGTGTTGCCACTGTCAGCGTTCCGCACAAATCTATTTTAAATTAGTACACATCTGGTAATTTGGTTTCACTTTACTAAAAATGAAACAAAATTGAAAATAATCATTTTATAAAGAAGCATATACTTTAAAGAACGGAAAGGTAGATTGGTTTACTTAACACGTGGATGGCACAGAAACATCAGTTGCGAGTATTGAAATAACGCAGACTTAGGACTACATACCCGACGATGTCCGTGAAAATAAACAAACTATAATAAAGGGCAAGGAAAAAAATGTAATCTTCATATAAATCTTACTAACGAACTAAAAAATACTTATTTAAAAAAAAAAAATAAGTTTGTGATTCGAACCCGCGTGCTAGGCGAGTATATTCTCTGTCGTCTAACAAGTTCCTTGCTGACAATTCGTATAATGCGAGGTTATAAGTTGTCTGTCTCACTTTTTGAGAGAAATTGATTGGTTCCATGAATCAATCAAACGTCCCAGTCTGGTGGGACAGGACCGTATTAAGATCATTTAATACTTTTGCAATAATGAATTATGATTACTCACTTAAATTATTAATTGCTATAATCCATCCACAATAGAATTATTTTTTGCCCAGTTTAGCCAACAAAAAAAATTTTAAATTGGAAATTATTATTGTTGCCCAGTAAGTACCACGTGGAGGTATGAGCTTTACCTGCCAGGAAGTGGTTGGGGTGTTAGTTTGGGTGAGGCTATGTTAGTAAAATTAACAATAAATTCTGAAAACAAAAACTTAAACTCTTTAATAAATAAATTAAACTATAAAAAATTCTAATACTTACTGAAATAGATAATAAAAAAATTGGCATTCTGCACGTACCTAATTGAAATAAAATAATCTCTTCTATAAATAATCCACATACCCTGGTACACAGCAAAAATAAATCACTAATATTAATCAATAATTAAAAACAGGACTAAAACACACACTAATAACTATTAAATAATATTACAGTTTCCGAGAATAACACTAATCACTAATAAAAATATCACACTTACAATGTCACAACTTTACTCGTTGCAATCTTCCCACAGATGAAACATTAATTGTTACAGTGGCGGTTGGTGGATTTAGGTTATATCATATCTCAGTATTGGAGCATGGAACCCAAGTAATATTTTAAGGCACGACTACCAGTTACTGAACGAAGAAGTTTTGCAAAAAAAAATTGAAAAAAAAAATAGAAAAAAAGTTACAAAAATGCGCTGCCGATCCAGATTATTTTTAGACCATTAGTAAAATATTTGGAAACTATTTTTTTCGTAATCAGAAGGAAAATTTATCACCCCGTTTTTTTTTTGTTTTCGAAAATTTTGATTTTTTGTAGTTATGACAATCTGAAATTTACACAATGAAGAATTTAAATTTTAAAATATCATAACTTTACAAAAAATCACAATTTTCGAAAATCAAAAAAACCGGAGTGATAAATTTTCCTTCTGATTAGGAAAAAAAATAGTTTGCAAATATTTTACTAATGGTCTAGAAGTTATCTGGATCGGCAGAGTATTTTTGTAACCTTTTCTCAATTTTTATTTAATTTTTTTTTTCAAAACTTTTTCATTCAGTACTGGTAGCCGTGCCTTAAAATAATGTTTGGATTCCATGCTCCAATATTGAGATATGGTTTAGCCTAAATCCACCAGCCGCCACTGAATTATCACTGCACTTGTAAACACGAACTACAATTACAACTGATACAATTTAGAGGTTAGCATCAGTAACAGTTTTGTTTTAGTTTTCAGCATTATTTTAATTTATAGTATTCTTCTGGGTATTTTTTGTCATTACAATGCCATAAAACGGTTTTATGTATACAACATAATAATATATTAATATAATTATATTGTAGAGGTACAACAAGAAACAAAACATTTTAACTCCTAATTTCTTTGCAAGAACTAAAAAATAAGGTATTTAAGAAAGTTTTAGCTTTATATTTATTTTTTTATTTAACTAGATGTAATCTTTTGTGTCTCAAATATAAGATGCTTTTTTTGTAGTTCTTTTTGGGTATATTTCTTTAAATACCACAATAAAGAACATCCAGACTATTTAAATATTTTTATTAAAACCATATACATTTTTTATTTTGGCTTCTAAAATATAATTCAAATAAAAAAATTAGTATTGAAAATAAAGTGATTTTATTGAAAAAAAAAAACAACAATTTTTATATTAGCTAACCTATGCATTGTGTATTTTAAATAATAGATAGTACTCTATAAACCTATGTATCAATATAATTAAAAAAACAAAGTTTATTTAGGTTTTTAAATAAGTTTTAACATGATCCTGGCTAATTTTGTAAGTAGGAATATACAACAATAATTGATTTTCTTCAATAATATTGTTATAGAGAAATGTTATACTTTCGATACAAAACAACAATCCTATTACCCCCATTTTTCTTACACTCTCTCAAACAGGTTTGCCAATCGCTGATTCCAAAGATTTTAAATAGTCTGCTGTTTCTGACAAAAATTTATTAAAACCCTCAAAATATTGTTTGTTAACAGGCTGTTTGTAACCATACCGATACATATTTCTGGAATTCAAGATGTCAAATAAGTTATTGATACATCTAATAAATTTTACTGTAGCTTCACAATCTTTAAACTGCTCTAATTTTAAAGTTTCGTTTAAAAACTCCAAAGCGTGTGCTACAGAAGTATTAAATAGTTGGGTGGCTAATTTAACTTTCATTTTTTTGTTTTTAAAGAATATATGTTATTTTCTCAATTTATTAGCTAAATGAACACCCTCTTCATCTTGCAATTTCATTAATTTTACTAAATATTCCCACTGAATAATATTACCGTTATCATCAATAATATTTTTTTTTTATCTCCTAACAAATTTCTTAACAATTTAATCATATGACAGGGGTAAAAAAAGACTGCAATTCTTCTGCCACAACTGGGATCAACAAATGTAGATTGTATATTTTTGGGATCAAAATTACACCCTGTTTGGCCAACGTAACATTGTTCGTAGCTCCATCAAAACATATCGAAACCAACAGTAGCCCCGTTTCATTGACTAACTTTAGACACTGTAGCACTAAATTTTTTTTTGTTGACCGGTTAAACTATCTATTAAAAAATAACCAAGAAGAAGCTTCCATGACTCATTAATGCAAACTAGCATGAACACGAGTGCATCCTTGGCTACAGGATGACAGTCAGTTTCAGTTTCTACTCCAAAATCTACAAATCCGTAATACTTCGTTCCATACCACTCCACATGCTGACGAATTGTCATTACGTCTACAGTTAAGCTGCAAATAAGTTTATAATCTGTATTCTGTCCTTTGATTTTTAATAGGTCGAAAACTTCTGCTGTAAATCCGGCCTCGCCATTTATATTTTTGTACCACCTCAATATAGTCTGGGTGAGGAAGAGCCGAATTAAAAGTATTACGAACAAAATTGTATGCCTTAACAGAATAATAATGAAGAGTTAATAAAAAAGGCTTTAAGCTGTTCGCCATACTTATGTTTATGGTACATCTGTCTGCAAAAATTCTTCATTAGGTCGTATCTTACACAAAGTTTCTAATGTTTCATCGGTGACTTTGCCACTGAGTGATTTAATCACCTCAGCAAGCCTAGCAACTCTTTTCTTAAAATGGCGAAGACTTGTTCTAAGCCTCTTAATTTTTTTACGAGCTTTAGTCAACTGAGACTTCAGTTTTCGTTTTCGGGGTGTTTCAACCTTAAAAAAATTTACATAATTAATAAACAATATTGGCACTATTATTGATTTTTGATTATAGATTGAATGAAGACTTACTTTACGTAAGATGTTTATTTTTTTTTTTTAATTTAACATACTTCTATTACTTACTGAATGCCAATATTAAATAATAAAGGCCCTGGCAATGCTGACTGAACAATTTGAACAACTTATGTTTTTTAAATAAGTATACTTTATTTTTCAATAAGTTAAAATACTTAGTAATAGTAATCAATAATAAATTTTACTTAGTTAACTTACTTTAGAATGCCCTCGAATAGGAGAACTTGGGGGTGTTTTATTTTCCACAAAACCCAAACTAGTAAATGACCTTTGTGGCAATTCTGTCCTTTCTATGTCCTGATAAAATCCAGTACTTGTTGATGGCCATGGTTCATTTAACAAAGATATAGCAGCACTCGTCGATGGTTGAGATGAAACAGCTGTAGTTTCGGTCAAGCTTTTACTAGTATCCTATAAAAAATAAGATGTATTATACCTATGTGTTATTGTTTATATTGTTTAAATCCTTTTGATATTTTATCTACGGGGTTTTTCTTCATATATTGACACTACCCCTGTCGAGCCCCCTGTAGACTTCATTTTAGGAGTTATCGAAAAATATTAAGTTTTATGGATTTTTCTCAATTTTCATAATTTGCAATCAGAAAAAATAAATGAATATTGCGAATGTAAAATTTTTAATTGAACTATCCTTCTGCTTTATTGAACATCATTCACCTGAATTTAAAAAAAATTAAAGGCCCTTGGAAAATTTTACATTTTCTATATTGATTTGTTTTTCTGTAAGAAAATCACAAAAATAAATCCTCGAAAAAAATATATTTGAAAATAATAGTATACCTAAATAATACACACCAATTTTTTAATTATATTCTCGAATAAATTTAATAGGTATTTATAAAATAATTTTTCTGCTCATATGGAAACAGTAAATAAACAAAAGTTATGAATAAATACATTATTGTAAAAATAATTTAGGCACAAAATTTTAAATACGTTTCTAATTTTTATAAAATTTTATGTAAGTAAATATTTGAGAACTTCGGAAAAGGTAATTTTTTGGACACTATTAACTTTTTGTTTAATAATTTAAGTAGGTAGGTACTGTATTTTTAATAATAGTTATTTTAGTGATCTGAATAAACTAATATATATTTCTTTCGAATCTACTTACCGTAATGTCAAAAATAGGTGTTTTAGATGGAGTGAAAAAGGTGACTTCTCAAAATCATAAGACTCCTGGGTAAAATGTAAGTGGCATACATTGGAATTCACAAACATATCTTCTTTTTCCAAATTTAAAGATACTCTCCAAGCCTCTCTTCTCTCAGTATCCTTTGGAACACTAAAAATAATACAATCTTAAAGTGCCTATTATGTAAAATCGTATAAAACGTGCTACTGCCAACATTAAATATATTCATCCCCTTTGATTAATCCACATTATTGCAATAATTAATAATTATCTTTGCAAATCTCATGGAAATGGGAAATACGGCTCTGTGTCTCCTTAAACAATCGAATATGGCCTCCAAAACAAACATGTTTATTATGTAACTTACCGAAATAAATGAATAGATGATTTATCCCTCACACAGTTTGCAGTTTTGTGGTAAACACAACTTTTTATAACGCACCTGGGTATTTTTCACGCTATATAGTCACAAAAATAGTCACTGAATCAAAACCTCACTTCCACAACGAACATCGAAATACAATATGGATGCTATCGAACTGTCGAAGATACCGACACACTGCCTGTGATTGGTGGGTGCCAGCAGTGGGAGAATTGGCAGCGTGCGATGTGAATTATGTTCTATCTCCCCCTTTCATAAATCTATGTTGATATGTAAACAAGCAAATTATTGTCTTTATCGGTCATGGCGGTTTACGAAAATATACCTGGAGAGGCCAACTCACTCTCGCTGTCTTTGTTATTCTTATAGCAATAGAGAAAATAATAATTGGAAATCGTTCAGAGTGAATTTACGTAAACGTCTTTAGCGTCATTGACATTAAGTGTGGTAAATTGAGAATAAGTTTAGTTTCGATTTAAGTGCGTGTTGTTCTCTTTGTGCTTGTTTTTATTTCAGTTTTGCGATATTTTAACAGTACCTAAAAGTGCTTTTTGTTATTAGAATAGTTCTCGTCAAAGCTTGGATTTTGTTTACAAATAAAGTTACGTAGTTGTTTTTATTTAGTGACTTTTAGTTACTGATTTGAACTAGATTTTCCATCTTAATTTATAGGAATATGCTTGATGTCTGTAATTTGAATCATAAATTGGTTGGTAATGTAATGTACCTAAAAGATAGGTTAGTGTAACTCGCCCATTGACCTACATATCAGGTCAATGAACCAGCCGAACATATGACTTAGAAAACGATTTATTTATTAATAAATTACAGGATTACTTCAAATTATTATAATCGCAGGGTAAGTAACTACTACTTGTTAAAAAATAATAATTCTTTTATAAACTTTGAAAAAACGAAATTAAAATTGTCAGTAGCATTTTGTGTTTACTGTTTACAGGAAAATTTGGTTTTAGTTTACGAAACACTTGAAAGTTTAATTGATGCAAGAAAAAGGCAACTTGTACATTTCTTATATTACAAGGCATTTTAAAATGTTTAAAAATTATTTCAAATGGAGCACTTAATCGCATAAGTAGGTAATTATTTAAATTGTATATGAAATGCGGCAACACTGCTAAACGTCAATGCACTATTTCAGATAAAATGAGGAATGTTTCTAGTAATCAGCAGTTCCAAAACAATTTCATCTTATTTTTTTGAAAGTCGATAACTCAATTTTACGTGGGAATTAAGAGAAAAAAAATGTGTCAGTGGGTTTCTACAGATGTCAAGAATCCGTGGTTTAAATATAACTACGCACTTAAGACTCACCCTGTATAAGTAAAGCAAATGTATTTACCAGGGGCAAAAAGTTTTTGGCATGTTTTCACATTTTGAGGCTCGCACAACCTTACCTTAGGAAACAATAGTCGAATCCAGAACCAAAGACCCTGCGAATCATAGGCAAGTGTGCTTAAGACAAGATCATAAAACCTCCTAATCTCGCTACTTAAGAGATTAATCGTTTGTTTTCTCTTCTTAAATCCTTTAAATTACTTTAATGAACACATTTAAAGCCATATTTTCCTATAATTTTAATTGTAGTCACCGACTATTAACTGTGTAGTTAGTTGTTAAACCATTGCCAAAAACAGTAGAAACCTCCAACTAAAAATTGCCGTAAGATAATGAATTTGTATGCTCAGCGGTGTAGACAGATGCACTTGCGGTTCCTTGTGTCGAATGTGAGTGGCGATATCAATTTACCGTGACAGGGTCCACAGGGAACCCTATAGTATTCTCATCTACTTATTTTCGATGCGATTTCATCCCGTTTTCATCGCATGCGGATATCTCACTCAGTTCCGAAAATCTAGAGGGGAGGGTGACTTTATAGACGAAGTGTATATGTCTTGGCTTATTGTTGATAATTTACCACTAAATTGAGTCATTTACGACAAGAAGAAATAGTAGATCATTTACCACAGTTTCTTATAATAGTTCCCAATCATTTTCACAATGAAGAATTACCGTATCGTCAGCAAAACTGTTATTGTCTTTTATCTACAATTCAAACAAATCATTCAAGTATTGAAGGGTAGAGGTACCAGTATATATGATTCTTTGAGGAATTCCATTTCAACTATTTACATATCAACTTACATAAAGTTCTCCTAGAACAAATTAATTCTTCAGAATATTTAGATGTGGTAACCACGTTATTATTATCTACATTATCGACAAAGACGAATAGTATGGGATTTTTATTATCCATATATTTATTTACTTTTGATAATTTAAAAGTACTTATCACTACGGTTTAACTGACTGAAAATGTAAAGAAACATGAGACGACCGATTTTTACTGCTGTTAGTTTTTGCAAGAATTTCGCGTTTAAAAGCCAACAAGCAGGAGTATCTATCGTACAAAAATTACCTACTAATTCGTAGCATATAATGGTATTCGACATAATGATTTGACGGGAAATAGGTTATTTACTTTTAGCAATTACAACTATCAGGCAGACAAGTTAAGTTGAAAGAGAAATTTCTAAGAAAGATTATGACACAAATTTCCTCTTAATACTAATCTGATTAGCCTCAGTTCAAAAACCGTTATTGATTTGTCGATATAATTTAAATGGAATTGTTGGTAAAGTTACAACAATAATTAATAAAGGAAAGCCCGACAATTGCGGAATGTACTGTAACATAAATGAATAATAGTAGTGATAAAATCAATTAATAACAAACAACACCCAACTTCTAAGGAGATATTATGTAAAATATAAAAAGTGTATCATCAATTTTCATTACTTATGGAAATCAATCAACATTATCACAGGAATTTTAGGTTGTAAAGGATGAAAATTTGCACACTAGTGCTACTTTATGATCTGAACAGCATATCAAAAGTCCCCGATTCACCACTGTTCGCGTCTCTTTTATTAAGGTAAAAAAGGTTTTTAAGTCACGAATGCGTACAAATGTACACTAAAGAGCGTACACCGATTGAAATATTGCACCTATTTCATCCATCTGATCTTAATTTAATCAGAGCGTAACGTGGATGAAGAAGACCAAGTAGTTATTTCTGTTTTAGTGGTGCTCATGGCGCACACTGTCCGCTAAATTTGTAATAAAGGTCCAGCTGCTGAATAAAAGTGAAGATTAGTTGAAAACTATGACAGATATGAAAAAATATGTTTCTGTAAATATTGTTGGCCATTCTCTTCACTTTCTATTAATATCTAGTTCATTTGTGTGTGACAATTTGTAGCTAAGATAACGGAGATCAACCCTAGGGATGCGATTTTATTGTTAGGTGTTTTGTAAGCAAATTTGTAGTGAGCTGTGGCTCTGACTTTTGTTATGTGTCAAAGCGCTATTTGAAATTTTATTTAACAGTCAGAGTGAACGTGCATTTTTCGTTTTGTACTGTGTTTAATGCTCAAGGGTACATTTTACATATAAATTAAAATATGACGGAATACTGTTTGTTGTGTAAGAAGCCCCTCGACTTTATCGAGGACGTGAAAACAGTGAGTAGCGGTTTGCGGCTTTGAAGTGCTAGTTTGTTGAAATAAGATGGTCCATCGCAGTATATGGAACACTTTCAATCCCTCAAAATGCACACTAGATCCAACTTCTTGCCGCTTATTCCGAGAAAGCCGGTATTAGAGTTCGACAAGCCCCCACCGATGCTGATACTCTAATCATAAAGGCTGTGCATGAGGAGGATAGCTGTGGACTATCTGTTATTGTTGTGGCAAAACATATGTAAATCCTCTTCTTATCGGTCTTGCTCAAGAGAAAACATAGGTTTAGCTTTTCGATCCTGTAACCAGCACATATCTTGGAAAGCTATTTAACATTAAGGAAATCCTATCTGACCTGGGAAACCTCAAGACATACTTGCTCTTCATCTACGTGATTACTAGCTGTGACAACTTCAGTTCTAAAAAGAAAAGGGAAGAAGAAATCGTGGAAGTCCAAGAATGAGACGCCAACTCTTCAAGCCATCGCCAGAACTTTCAATAATTCATTCACTAACAGAGATGAAAATCTAGCTGGTGGTGAAATGTTCATCACTAGTATGTACAATGGACAAGAATTTTCTTGCATAGATGAACTATGCATGCATGTCTATGATAACGACAACCAATCACCACGGCACTAGATCTGACAACTTTATCCTCAACCAAAGCAGCGTGTGTGCAACACTCTCTGAGAACATATCTGCAGGTGCCATGTCCACACATGTGTGCAAATTCAATATCTGATCGTTTTCTTCCCTTTACACGTTCAAGCATGGTTAGGCAATTCTCTGAATTCAATTTAGTGGGGTTGGCGACAAATCGGACATAGTGTGGTACAATACCCACTGATAGACCACCATCAGTCGGTTCACTGCTCCATCTGATTTTGTGCAGGTGCAAAGGCGACTGTGGTGTGTGGTGTGAATGCAGACGCTTAGGGCTCGTATGCTACCTTATGTGTTCTCGCTGTAGAGGGACAAGCTGCATCAACGCATTATCAGTCCTAGAAAATGAGGATACTGACCACCTTGACCTGGCTTACTGATCCGCTTCCCGTTAAATTCTATTCTGTATTCCTGTTTAATATAGTGGTTATAAATATTTTTAAGTAAAAAATCCATTATATTTTTTACAAGACAATCTTCACAAATACAAACAAAATTATGTCAATCTCTTGCGAATATCTTAGCTATAAATTGTCGCATAGATAAACTTGAGCACTAAACACAGTACAAAACGAAAAATGCACATTCACTCTGACCATTTATTCAAATTTTAATCAACGATATGACACAACTTCGTAAAAAAGTCAGAGCCACAGCACACTACAAATTTACTCGCAAAGCGCTTAACAATGAAATCGCATCTCTAGGATAGATCTCCTATATCTTAGCTATAAATTGTCACACAGAGGTGAACTAGGTATTAATAGAAAGGGAAGAGGGAGTATCGGGGACTTTTGATATGTTGTTTGAGACATCGAGTAGAACTAATGTCCAAATTTTTTGGCCGTATTATATTTTTCTGTGCGTCAACGGTGATTTTTGACTAAAATTCCTGGACTACTATTTTTCCCCGATTTTCTTATTACATACTTTTTACACCTAGCTAATCTTAGCACAATTACTTTTATGACTAGCTCACCCCTAATTAATAATAGGTATATATGAAGGAATTAACAACTGTCCCATTTTTCTGCAAAATGTTTTCGAATCCGTTAAGAAGATGGCTCAGGAATGTGCTGAACTGTTTTAGAACGTAGGCCGCAGACGGACCCTTTTTTACCCAATTCCTAGCCGTTTCCTTAGCCATGTACTTCTCTTGCCCCGTCATAAAATCTTTTCCACATTTAATGAATGCAAGAATATCACTTAGAAACGATTCAGATCTGAAGATGCTATGCCTCAGATGCCTGCACGCTTCGCACTACCCCAGGATGTGATAAGACGTTTCTTCAACATTCCTGCATACTGGGCATATTGGGTCTTCTTTAACACCTATCAATAATAAAATAAATGTCTCCTAAGTCTGCAATTTCCTGTCAGAACTGCGATTAAAAGGTTCAGTCTTTTGAGTTTTGCCCAGTAACCAGGACGATTTCGACTTGTTCAACTCCATCACGAAAACCCGAAGTCCTGTTGGTCCTCCAATACTTCCTTAGGGTCTCATGTGGCCACTTATTAAAGGCCGTTGTGACCTGTCTTCTTCTGATACCAAATATAGGCTCAGGTCAGAGACAGAGCTCCTTGGTTCCAAGTCTAGCCAACTCATTGATCTTCCCGTTGCCTGGAACCCCGTTCTCCTAAGACCCACTTCTTACTTGTTATTTGCATCAGCAGTTTGACGTCTTTTTTTTTAAAGCTCATTATTTTATTATTTTTTGTTTTATCCTAGTTATTAAAAAATCCTGACTATTCCTTTAGCGGAATATGCTATACACAGGGATTTATTATTCCAGTATTATACTGGGTAATTGTAATTTGTATGTATTCAGTCTTAAAGGAGTTACTTTACAAAGAGTAATAAGTACTAAAAGTGATACTTAAATACAAGATTCTCTCACTTTATTTAATTGAAAATTAAATAAAATTGCCACACACACTTCTTGATTATTTATAAAATTCGTACATACAAAGTGAAGTGATTACGCTTTAATTGCTATTGCCCACTAGCAAAAGATTTTTACCAAATAAATGGAAATCCTTCTTGAGGCCGTCGAGTATACTCTTCGTAGACTGGTTTCTAGTTATTCGTCATTGCGAAGTAGGTACACGCAACGTCAACAAAGATGATTTTACAATCATAAGTCTCTGTGCGATAGTAGAGTACTGATTCGGTTCTAATAAGTTGATATTTTAATTTTTATTACACCTTTATTAGTAAACTTCGCTGTGTTGCAGCATTTTTCAATTTGAAATATTGCGATTGACACTGGTAGATGTAGTTGCTATTAACTCGTTAATACTCTACTATCACATAGAGACATGTTTTTGAAATCCTCCTTGTTGACGTTACGTATACCTACTTCGCATTGATGGAGGTAATAACCAGAAACCGCTTTTTGTATGATACAAATTTTATGATTTATCAAGAAGTGTGTGGCAGTTTTATTTAATTTTCAGTTAAATAAAGAAAGAATTACGACTTTTGATATCTTGTATTTAGGTATTACTATTAGTATTAGTATTTATTACTATTTGTAAATTAGTCTCACCTCTCTGTTGGAATATTTTGAATTTAATTTTTATCATAACTTTATTATAATCTTAGAATAATTCATGTGGTAGTAAGTGCCAAGAAAGAAAAAGAAAAAATGTTTGACTTACATGTGAAATTATGTTAATTATTTGCATGATGGTGTCAAAGACAGCGGTACTTCTTCCACCAATACCGCCCAGGTTCAAATCTCTCCTGGCGAAGCCGATGAGGCATTTTGAATAAGGTGGCTAGCTCACATCCCTATCTTTCGAGAGAAGCTCGGCAAAATTTCCAGACTAGGGGTTCTAGTACATAATCACTAGCGATACTATCTCCTGGCGTCAATGGCTGGCCTTGATAGCGAAATAAGCCGACTTTAATAAGTTATATAAGTTTATTTCATTTTGTTGCACATTTTTAGGTACGCGTTTAAAAATTCTGTATACTTAAAAACTCCAAACATAAAATACACAAAGAAATATAAAAGAGGTGCTTTTTAAAATATCTCAAACATGCCACACTATATATTACGTATAATTTGTCATTTACCTGTAGATTTTCCTGTTATGCATAACTCTTTCCTAGTAGTATTTACAAAAAATGATTATCGTATTAAGTTAACATTTTTATCTCATATGACTGTATGGATGGATTGATAAGGAGAACAATATTAGTACTATATTTACTATATACATATATAAATCTATATAAAATGAATGGAACAATGTGTTTCGTTTTGATGGTAATTTTAAATTCCTATCTAGTGACGTGTACGTGGATAACCTATAATCAATATTTTAAACATCTTGAACAAAAATATATAGATAAAATCCCACAAGGTGCAAACATTATTAAAACTAAATCTAACTGTGGCAAAAATTCTGTACAAATTGCTCCTGGATATTGTCGAGAAATTTACTTATAATATAAGGTGAGCATTAATATAATATGTTATTTATAGTAGACATTATTTAAAAAAAAATGACGTGTACACAAAATACTGATTGCACAACATCATTTTTTGAGACAAACTCAATTAAAAGTTGTACTTTTGCATTCAATCGTTGCATACTATACCATATTTATTTAAAATGAATAATTTTCTTAAATGTTTTAGTTTTTACGACTAATACTAATAAAACATGCTTGCATATTTAGAAGAACTAACATTTATATCATTTTCAAAGTTGTTTTTCATATGTTAAAAATCTGCAAACTAATCTGGCAAAAGTAACATTCTTTTCAGATGATACTAAATAAACTAGATACTCAAAAGTATATAGAAATCTACATAAATTGTAACGAAAATAGTTTTACCTGTCAATAGCTCATTATTAATCCATTTTAACCATGTTTTATTCGAAAGTGGAACATATTTGTAATTAGAGGCTATACATGAATATTTTTAACGCTTATGTTAAAGTAAAATAGGTTCGTAAACGAAATACTACATTTCTATAAAAGTTTGATACGCTGGTAAACTTTTCAAAAAAAAAAAATGTGTATCCATTTAAATATAGTTGGTCGATTTTATCGAAGTTTTGGATATGTTACACTAGCTGATGTATAGATATATAATAACTTATTAATTTATTATGTATTAAGTATTTATAGTTTAGTTAATAAAGTGTCGATTGATAATTTTATATTTGCTTAAATTAAGGATACTTTTCTCTTGCCTGATTATTTGACTGAACTCTGGAGTTTCTATAGTATTATAAGTCAGATGAAAATGTATTCAACAATTCTTTTATTTTAGAAAAATGCACCAATTTCTATCAAAAATGAAATTTTTCGATAAATCTAAATGAATTTCCACGTGTTATTGATTTTTTAAGAACAGTGCCTATTAGTATTAAGAAATGAGACGATAGACATCCGTGATAGACTATATCAAAACTGTCATGAATATTTCTAAATGTATGATATTTTTATAAAATATCACAATTTCAATGTATTTTTATACATTTCGCTTAATAAGTGAACCAGTGTTATACAAATCATTTCGATAAACTGGACCAGGTTACAAAACTGTGATCAAAAGTATTTTTTTTTAAGTGAAAAGTGTGACAGCGTATTTATGACTCTGCTATAAAAATGTGACAGTTTTGTTAACGACTTTCTATAACTTTAACATAAGCAAGAAAATTAAATTTGTGTACATCCTCTAAAAGTGGACTTTTTTCTTATTACTTTTTTAACAACGTCTTATAGTAAAAAAAGATCATAAATTCTAAACACAACGATCAGATATGCCGCAAGATATTTCGTTACGCTCCACTAGCCTGTTATGTATCGGTTCAGCCACATATAATCTCTTGAAATACATACTTACCTTGACTTAGTAGGAATAGATCAATTAGAACAGAAAACTAATTTCCTAATTTAGTCGACGTTCCGTTATATTTTTTAGCATCCTTAGAATTAGTAACATTGAGTTTTTATTGTTCGTAATCAGTAATAAATTAAACAAACGAAAGCTGGTATAGAGCGCAGATTGAAATGAACACATATAAAATACACAGGCAAAAGGTAGGTATTTACCCTCCCAACGATAACACGGTAAATGGTGGTCGCATTACGTTTTGAATTATTAGGATTTACATAACTTTTAAAATAAGGAACTATAATTGGTGGTTAATCTAGTACTACATTTTTATAAAAATCGCTGAGGTCGTAACCATTCCGGCTAAAAAGCACTCATATATAAAGAATTCTAACACTTTAAAATATTATGTGAAATTTAAACAATGCGAGTTCTAAATGTGCGAGTTTAGTTAAACAGAGATGAGAATCCGAAATCAAGGTTGTTAAATTCACATCACTTACTCCGCATAATGCAATTGGCAACAGCTTGTATACATTAACCATCAAAATGTAACATTGGAGTACCCCAACATTCCGACTCATTTTCCAGACAATGGCAATACACTATCTACATTAGACTTGATAATCAACAGTGGAATGAATAATATGACGTGGAAATTTTAAAATCAAAATCACATCATATGAAAATGCAAATTAGCAACAGTATAGACAATCAACACTAATCTACACCGTAATGACAATACACATTCAGCACAAAGTAGTTGTCCACAGGATATTCTGAGGATGTATGACTGATTTTATAAGGATATCCTCAGGATAACGGTCGATTTGCTCAGGGTATCCTTAGTAAGTCCAAGTGACACTAGTGCAGATCTCCTAAGGACAACCGGAGGAAGCACTTTCATGGATCCCTAGGATGTCTTTAGGTGATGTATTGGCTTTGCATAAAGATATCCCAGGGACAGCCAGAAGACTACAATGATGTACGAGGGGGTTTTTAAGGGTATCATCAGGATAACTTACGATTTGCTCAGGACATCTTTATTATGTCCAAGTGACACTATTGCAGATCTCCTGAGGACAATCTGAGTAAGAACTTTCATAGATCCCTAGGATGTATATAGGTAATATCTGGGCTTTGCATAAAGATATTCCAGGGACAGCTAGAAGACTTCAATAATGTACAACTGGTTTTATAATGTTATCCTCAAGATAACTTACGATTTGCTCAGGACATCCTTAGTATGTCCAAGTGACACTATTGCAGATCTCCTGCGGACAATCTGAGGAAGGACTTTCATAGATTCCTAGGATGTATATAGGTAATGTCTTGGCTTTGCATAAAGATATTCCAGGGACAGCCAGAAGACTCCAATAATGTACGACCGGTTGTACAAGGGTATTCTCAGAATAATTTGCGATTTGCGTTGGACGTCCCTAGGAAGTGCAAATGGCACTGCTTATGTCCTGAGGGCAACCTGAGGCAGCACTGTATTGCCTAAAGACAATCCTGGGATGATACCCATAGTAAATGCTGCTCTATATACAGTGTGTCCACGGATAGACATATGACAAAAAATTTTCGAATTGGTCATTCATGTTTTGAAATGAGGTCTAAAGTTAAGCGTTGTAAGAGTATAGTCAGTTGTGTTCTAAAAACAAATATTAGAAAAACCATACAACTGTCTTTATTTTCAAATAAAATACTAAGAACAGTTTTTTTAAATAAAAAAAAAATACATCTGATTACCAAATTACACGAGGAACGGTCTACTTTGATAATTTTTCTTCTTCAGATGAGCATATTTTTATAATATATCTTTAAAAGAAGATTCAGAATAAAAAATTATGCCCGCATGATTTTTTATTCTGATTATTTGTATCTTCAAAAATAAAGGCTGTTCATGATTTTTCTAAATTAATTTTTGAAACACCCGTATATAAACTGATTTCAGCTATTTTTATGGTAGAACTTAGTTTTAGACCAAACGAGACCTTATTCCAAAACATGATTGTCCAATTCACCTGGACACAATAATTCAATTTTTGTTTGAGTTTAATCGATTCTGGATTAAATATACCAGAAATATCTAATCCAGAAAAATTCTACTCGGAATATATAAAACAGAAAATTGATTTTCACACAAGAAAATATCTGAAGATGCTTCTATATCCTCCCACCCAAAAAAAAATCATTTATTTATTAACAACTGCTATTAAATCAGTTGGTTCTGACAAATTACCAACAGCATGTATTTTTTCTATATAGAATTATATTCAAGTAGTTTGGTTTAGTAATTGTATCAGTAAAATAAAATTTGTTATCCTATAGTGAGAAGTAACAAGTGGTTCGTATTTAATACAAACCGCTTTTTTGGATACTTACCTAAGGAGGCCTTCGCTTTTCATACGAAATTCATATAATATTATGGTCTTTCAGTATTTCTTCCATACAGAAGTATCCGAATTTTTTTTAGTAATTTAAAAACATCTACCTTATCATAAACATATAATTGTGGCACAGGCCAATGGCAGCTCTATTTCATATGTGCTTGATTTTTTTTGATCACAGAATACCAAATATAAAAAAATAATTTCGAATTAATACTGAAGGTAAAAGAATATTTTTTGTATTTTTATTAGATCAAAAAATGATATCAAGACAAGTTGTTCAGAATCGTCCCATTAGATCAATTTCTAAAATTGGTGCAAAATATATACATTTTTTTCACCTAACCTATTAATTAAATTTTTTATTTTTTTTTTTACTAATTTTGGATTTGGCCTGCTCTGTCTTGGATGGTTTTAGTGTACTTAAATATTTTTTAATTAGAATGAACCTGCAAAAATATTATAAATCGAAAAGACTGCGTTTTTTTTAATATAAAATTTATTTTTAACTTTACCTGGCATTTAAACATATACCAGGATTCTTCACCTACTTCTGTATTTATTAAGAAATATTCTTTCTTCTTTCATCAAATATAGCTTGAAATATACTAAAACTAAAACTATACGCCGGACAATAACTATTATTATCAAATAATCGTTTTTATTAGGAAACCAACTACCACCAAAGTGATGGGAACTGACATCGGAATTTTAATATAGTAAGCATTACATAACTGTCACCAAATTTGCGACTTTAGGGTAAAATTCACCTTATAGTATGCCTGTGTAGTAACAATTACGTAAATTCTACTGAATTCAGGTACTGCATAGTTGTTACACTTTCAAGTAATTGCTGCATTGTGTGCAACGTCGCGGATACTACTCTGCATTACTTTAAAGCATTTTCAACTTTAAAATGAGAATTAGTACTAATATCGACTGCAGAGCGTTACTAAAGAACCACTTCAAAATAATGATAACTGAAATTGTTCTAATTAAAGTTCCTGTAACATTGTCGGCAATTTGCTGAAGCTTTATATTAGCGACATTAAGTCGACACTTTCTTATTCGGAATTAATGGAACATGACGCCGATAAAGCAGTAAAACAACAATATAGATTTTTTAGCATTCATCGACCTTTTCTAAAAAATTTATGTTACAGTTATGTGAAGTTAACAATTTAACAAATTATTTGATTGATGCGGAATCGACCCTTATTCGTTGAAATAGATGAATAACCAGGTTAGGAATATTGTCGGGAAAATCAAACACTGCAGTGAAGAACCAACAAATGTTGAAGTAAAGAATGTAAATGATTGTGATTGTTTGTGATTTACCATTAATTGTTATTAATTAAAATTTCGCACTCTGAAAAAATTCGAAAAATTCAGACAAATGAATAACTTAAGGAAGTTACGAATACGTAAATGATCAAATGATGGAAAATATGGGTAATAGTGTCAACTTTGGGCAATCGAGTATTTCACCACATTGAATTTTGTTGGTATTCAAGGTAAATTCTCGAATAATTCATTTGTTTGACTTTTGCTAATAACACTTTCACCTGTCACTAGTCATTAACGTGTTGCCAATCCCAAACAATAAAATTATTTTTACCTATACTCTATTCATTTCATATAAGCACATATAAAATTTTAGCATAGATACATTTTCTGAATTTATATATTGCACCGCGCTCCTATATTAGAGAACTATACACGATGGAGGGTCGACAAAGGATCGCTCTGCGAGCCCAGGTAAAAAAAATATATGCTCATATGAAATTAATGGAGTATAGAAAATGATCAGCAAGCTCTACTAACTTAAAAGTGAGGGTCGTCAAGTATGTGGAAACTTTGCAGTAACCTTTTCGTAGTAATGTAGTAAAGGCCAGTTTAGCGCTACCAAGAAAATGACGTGAGTCATTGCATCTGCTGCTTTTTGGATAAACTGTTATTGAATGATGACGCCATATTGACATAGATAAAAACATAATTTTGAAAACCATTTTCTTTATTAAATATGGTCATTTGCAAGCATCTTTTATAAATAGATCATTTTTACTTCATAACACATAAACAGAAAAATGTTTTTCATCAAAAATTTAGCATTTTTAAGTGCACACATAATTTTTGAAAATTCTTTTTTTTCGAAAAAACAATTTTCTAGAGACGCGTCTTTCTTTATCGAAATATCATGTAAACATTTTACAGAAAACACTTAGTCGTTTTAGTTTCAACACAGAGTGAATGCAAAACATTATGGTTTATTACCTACATATATTTCATTCAATCGATTTAACTTGGACATGTTGACCTCAAACTCACAATCAATACGTACGATTGCAATACATTATATTTGCTATTCGAACGAGAGAGAGAGGGGGCATAGTTTGCTCTCGTACCACTAAAAAGCTGCTCCAAAAGTTAGTTATTTCCACTACATGGTTACGTTTCGTTTACATAATAACCTAGTTTTCAACACATATCAGGGATGGTACCGGAATTGTACTTGCTACGTAATAACTATTCCCCATTTTGGTGAATGCTTGGTAGACGGATCGTTCCCATTACGTAACGGTCATTAGTCGCGGAAACCTTTAAAGTTCCACTGATAGTAGCTGAGACGTAAAGACTCTAAATGTGCTGCTTGGGAAAGTTGTTTTTGTCGGTGTAAGATTTTGCGGGATGCGGCTTCATGTTATCGGTACAATCCTTCTCTATCTTTCAATACACGATACGGCCATATATTGTCATTCGCACAGTGTGCAAGCAGCAAATGTGTTATTGGAAGCACATATTACTAAGGCCATTTAGTATTATAACAAATGGATGGTGAAATTAAACGGGGATTAGTCAAAGGCGACTTTTAGAATATGTTTTACCTTGAGGAGAAATATCATTTTGAGAAGTTACTATTATTATTAATATTTTTTCAGCAATTCCTTATCTAAATAATTGAAATTCCTAAGAATTTCAATTGTTTAATGAATTTGATATCAAAAATTGGCCGTTATCAAGATCAGAACTGCTTCAACCTGGATCGGTCGTGTTCTACTTCGTCACGTCATCAGTCGTGTGTTAGATTTTATCTAACATTGCGAATTTGAATTACATAAGTTTTTATTTTTTATTTTTATTGCTTAACTTGTGTACAAAATGCGATATTGTGATAAAGTAACAACACACTCATTGTCACATTCGTCCGACTGCTCGGTGTCTGATTTATGCTCATCGTGATCAGAAATTGCGTTATCAATATCACTATCGCTATCCAAGAATTAATCATCGGAATTTCCTCGTACAATTTGCTGAAGTTGCTAATCAGATTTTTCACCCACATTCTAAAGTAAAAACTAATATAATATAGTTGTTAGATGCAAACCCAAATTAAACTACTTATTAAACAACTAGCGTAATCAGTCGCATGTTAGGTTAAATCTAACTTTAACTGAATATTTGGGTGCCTGTTATATGTTTCTTTAGACTTAGTGGGATTGAGGCTAATAATTAAAAGAACATACTGTTTTTTTAAGTCGGCGTTTCGAAATAAATTTATTTCATCTTCAGGACACTGAAATAAATCACAATGATAATTTTGCGAAGAAATTTAACATCGGTCTGCTACTCGCCGAATTTACTTGGGAGATGGCACGCGATTGACTCACTTATACACCCCTACCAGAGGCATTTACGGAAGCAGAAGAATATTACAATATTATTTGAAAAGTTATGCGCGAAAATAAGAATATGTTAGATTTTTTTCCAACAACGTGACCGATCCCCGGTTAAGCGAATTTCTACATTTATTTATATTACCATAAACCCAGCAAAATATATTGTGCATACCCTATTTTTAAGTTTTAGATATTAGATATTAAGTACGTAGTTTAACATGAGGTTCACGGTGGGGTTTAACCAGGTTTAATTGAAATGTTCTTGCATATAGGATTTTTTTTTTTGATTTTAGTTCCCTTGTGTTCCACGATCATTTTAACACCAAAATCAAAATAATCGAGTGGGCGCTTTTGAAAAAAAACTCGATTTTTGTTTTCAAAAAATTAAAGAATCGCAAACTGTGACTACGTATAGATGTATAATTTAGATAAGTATATGGGAAACTATTGCTGATATGTTATGACACTAAGGTAGATTAAGAACACAATTATTTCGAAAAAAAGTGATTTTCAAGTTTATAGTAATTCATTTTGTAAACAGTTATTTAGAATATTATTGCGATTTCATATTAAAATTAATATATTTTATGAATTAAAGTAAAAACTGTTTTATTGTTTGACAGGTTATGTTGCACGTTGTTTATGAAAGTTTTGAGTTGTTCAAAATGTCGCAATCAAAAAAAGATATGTGTGAGTAAAAAAGCTTTTCATTCTAGGCTTAGCTCAGAATTCACAAAAGAATTATGGAAATGTGTTTGAATTGGTCTACAATTGAAATAAATGTCTTTGATGGTACTTGCGAACATTATGGCTGGCATCATGAGTCATAGTAGCCTGTTGCCCTGCACGTGGTGTGTTGTAGAAAAGAGTGAACTCGACCAGTGTGGTGAATTTTGAACGATCGGAAACATATCACAAAATTATTCCGTTTGGTGCGATGCAGGAGGATCATCGAAAGATGCTAAGAAGTACTTCAATTGCGTTCATACTCCAGTTTTTGTAGTAGATTCTGACAAACTTATCTTGGACATACTTTCACCACCAAAACTCCACTTGCTGTTTGGAGTGGTGAACACTGCATTTAACCATATGGATTCGAAATTTCATGAAGAAACTTTGGGGCGGGCAAAAGCTTGCAATGTGGAACGCGAAGTAACCAATGGTGGTTCTAGATTCAATGGAAATTTTTGCAAAAAAATATTAGACAAATTTGCAAATTACGCGCGATATGCTTCATAGGTTTTCTGAAGTCTGTTGACGTTCTTGAACATTTTAGCAGATGCGTGCAAGCTTGTTTTGGGAAATTACTGGATCCAACATTTACAATATGCATAGCTGAGTTCAAAAAGAGCTATTGATTTGTGGGAGTGCCTGTGATACCGAAAATTCATGTTGTGTTTTACCATGTCAAATGTTTCTGTACAAAAACTAGAAAAGGATTAGGATTTTACAGTAAACAAGCAATGGAATCTGTTCATTTTGATTTTAAAACTGTCTGGAGAAAGTACAAAGTTCACATCAATGACCAGGAATATGCACAGCATTTAATCAGTGCCGTCTATGAATTCAATATTCTTCGTGTTTATGGACGTGTTGAAATCTATACGAGTATGTATAAAAATAAATAAATGTTGCAGTGCGTTACATATTGTCAACCTACATATTGTCAACTGACATGTAATATGAAATTCAGTTTACTGGACAAGTGAAATACACGAATACACGAACTTTAATTTTGAATTTGTCTAGGAAGTTTTTATGAAAACAGTTTTTGCATTATCTAACGTGGCGTTACATATAAGTAATCAACTGCATTACGAATGACTTAAAATAAAAGCTCACTTGAAATTAATGCATGTGTTTGTAGTCAATTTTTATTTTTTACAGATATCGACTTTTTTTAAAAAACCGCCCTCTCTATTATTTTGATTTTGGTCTTAAAATGATCGTGAAACACAAGGGAACTAAAATCAATCAAAAAATCTCATATGCAAGCACATGTTAATTAAACCTGGTTCAACCCTACCGCGGGGCTGCAACAAAATTAGTTTTAAGTGTAAACATGTTAATTAAGAATAACAGGGGTTAGACATTTAAATTAACTGTCGTTTATCCTCCAGACCTCGCCCCCGTTCAACCCACCAATTGGTTGCTACGATGCACTGTCGAATCACGCAGATGGTAAGTTGGCTCCGGACGCAGGTAATTCTGGAGGAACTGCTTTATCCAAAAATAGTGAAGTAAATTGTATTCAATTTGAAATTTGAATTTGACTTATTCCGCAAACTGTTACTGTGGACATGTACGTAATACGTAATTTGACACTAACAATATTTATTAAAATCACAAATTCGTTTATGACAGCTGAGAACTGCAAGAAACCTCTACGATTATAGCCAGAAATGTCACGCGTTTACTTAAACCTTATTTTCGAAGAGGTCGTAGGTATTTCTAGATTTACAATCCGTTTGTCAATAATTCGTGCCTGACTAAATTGTTTGAATCAATAAGATATCTTACCAAAAGTAGTGTATTTCTTATGTATATAAGTATGTAACCAAGACCCAAGTACACAAAGTGATAAATAAATCATATTCTTATCTAATAAGTTGAATTAAAAATAAATATGATAAATTTCTATCATATTCATTTACAAGCAAAATGTGGCGGTTCGGCGTGGTTATATTAATAATGTTGTTAATTCATCAAATTAACATTAGTGAATCAATAATTGTATCTTATGATAACTTTTTTAAAAAGATCGTAATATCAAACAATACTGTAACTCAAGAGGGCAACTTTATAAGTGTTGGTTGTAAATATGGAATGAGAAAAATAAGAGGAAAATGTCGAGAAATATTTTAGTTAATTAGGTAAGCGATAATAATAATAATTATTAATTATTTATAGACAGTGAATATACTAATAAAATATTACCATAACTACGACATATTTCATTTATCTGTACTCAGTAAACAAAAGATTATAGGTTATTTCAAATGTGTAAATAATTTTACATGAATGTTTGCGAATATTAATCACAAAGTGAGTAAATAAAATGAAATTATGGTTTTGTCACTGAAAAATATAGTGATATAATATTATTTTTTAATATTTTTAGCATAAGTGATATTGCTTTATTAATCTTAATAATTTTTGAGATAGACATCATGTGATTTGAAGGTTAGTGTATTACTAGACTAACAAAATATTAAAAGCATATAGAAAATTCGACAAAAATTTACTTACATAAACATAAGTGGCGTCCACCTAGCAAATAAATTAGTTAAACACCTTCATAAAAGAGTGCGTTTATCTTATTGATTTTAAGTAATCAAACTTGACGTTTATTCACTAATAAGTGAAAATTTATTTTCGCTCACTAGTGAGTTAAAAATTTTCTAATAGTTATATCGAATTGACCCACAATAATAATTTATTTTCTACAAAAACTCTAGACCAAATTTAATAGAAATCACTTCAGAAACAAACTGTATATTATATCTTAATATTAGAGCGAACATACAAATTGAGAAAAATTTGTATATTATTCCTTGTTAACATTGCACTGAAAATTAATTACACCTGATTGTTTACATCGAGTATCCTTAATTGGAGCAATCTCAGTAGAATCAGATACGCTCAATTTTAAATAATTATTCCCATATTGTTCTTCTATCATGAAGGTTGGTGACTCCCTGAATTTTCTTCACAACATCAAACTTGTTGGACACTGAATATCGACATTATCTTCAGACACATTAGACAATTTGCAGTCACTATGTCGTTTAAGGGTCGTTAAATCACCTCCAAAATCAATTACAATAGCGGTTAAGGATAGTGGACAACAATGGGTAGTGTATTGTTCACTTTCAGGTAGATTAAAATAAATTGCAATTATCCGTAATATTGTTGATAAAGTGTTGATTCCAACTGGCTGAACAGTACATTTCTCCTGCTTTTACGCTTGCTATGAGAAGCGTGACTAGGATGCACAGACATATATTTCCTGTAGATATCAACAAAATCTACCGGATTACATTCTCTGACAAGAGTGAAACTGCGTGATTTATTTGGTTTTTATCCTCGACACTGATATGATATGAACAAACTATGTGATTTTCAATGTGTCAATTAAGTTGAATGCTAGGATATGAACAAATATGATCGCTTGTCATATCACTTATCAGTAATAGTCAATTTCGTTATTCATCACAGTGGCAAGCCTCAGATATACCAAATAACAAACCAACATACGAAAAATTTTAGGTTAGGTTTGGGTTTTTGAGTGGGTATGTGTGAGCCATCAGCTGGCCTGGTCACTTCTAATTATATTTCACCCAATAAGTTCAGTTTCTTAATGAAACTGTTAATTTTATTGGGTGAGAGTGTGTACAGATCTTCTGGAAGCAGTTGACCTTAGCCAAATATTGAGAATCAAATCCTCTTCACAGTGAGACAGGTGCATAAGACGTGGTCTGCCTTCTCGGCCTGTTATGGTTTCCAGATTTACCCTGTTTAACTCTAAAAAGAGTCTTAACTCTCGATTTCATAGGGTATTTTATAAACGGCTTCGAATGCACTAATCCTGGTACCTCTTGCCGACGCTGGAGAGTTTTCCATTGAGTTCAGGTTACGATAGATATTCTGGCAGTCTTGAAGATATGCCAAATATCGGTTCGGGTCCGATGATTCATGATATTACTTATTCTCTGGCCAAAAAGTTGGCTATTTCGTTACATTTTAGACTAGAGTGGACGTTCCATATGGTTTTGGAGTCACACCGGTAGGAGCCAAGAACTTTTAGAGCTGCTTGGCCATCTAAGAATTTTCTTTTTGATCTGCGTGCAGGATGCATATATTCCACCCACAGTTAAATAGCATGAATCTTGGCCTGAAACATACAAATGTACAAAAATTAGAGATCCCGTAAAAACTTTCATGATTAGATAATTATAATTAGGTGTATGAACTAAACATTCCTCAATGTGTTTCCGTTTAAGTATTTTTGCTTTTTTCAGCTTGTGTTTTAAGGTAACTTATAAGTTTCATAAATTTTGATATGTATATATTTTCATATACATTAAGATAGACTTCAGTAATGAATACCTGCTCCATAAAGAAGCTAACTTGTAAATCTTTCCCACACTAAAAATCTTCAATATCTTCATTAACACCTACGGCCACCTTTTCCTGTTCTTCACTCATCAAATTTTCGGAAATATTATTTACATATTTTTTTCTTTAATTTAGTTGATAATAGGTTAAATGTTGCACCCTTAGCTTCTTCTAGGATACAGTTAGGTATAGAAATATTTTGATTTTCACAAATATTTATTTTAACTAATATTTTTAGCTAAAATACGCAAAAAACTTTATAAACGACGATTATTTACAAAATTGTTTATTTATAACAGGGTCCCTAGTTACAGTTACAACCTTAGTTACAACAGCAACCAAACATCAGTCTAAGCATCATGCATTATGTTATTAAAATCCAATCACCAGGCTAGAGTGTCAAATAATTACTGGCAAAAATTATACAGTATTGTACATAACGAATTAATATGAGCTTAAATCAAGAGGTGTTGGATAAAATATTGTATGCCACGCGTGACTAAATATGTTTTATCCACTCGCGGAAATTCATTCCGCTCGTAGATAAAGTATGTTTTTACTCATTTGTACCATAATATATTATTCAGTGAGCATGTAATGATGGCTATTTTTCATGGGGACGAAGTTCGTAATTCAAAAAGATGTTACCACTTATGGAATTGGTATGTTTTTATTTCTTATTCAAAAAGTAATATTATTATTATCAGATTAAGTCTAAATAAAGCTAATGCACATGCGCTCATTGGTTCTCAATGCATACATGCAGTCGATTTACCATGAGTCCATAACTCATCTGCAACCTGCAACATCTCCTATTTACTTGATTCTGTAGATAGTTTCCTTAGATACAATTGTTTCCATCAAACTTATTAATGAAATAGATTTAATGAGAGATGAAAAGATCGACCCTCAATCTGATAATAAAATTATTTTTTGAATAAGAAATAAAAAATATGCCAATCCCATAAAAGTGGTAACATCTTTTTGAGGGACTCTTAGTCCTTTGCTTTTTGTATCTGGTCACGAAAAGAATCTAAGAAAGCTGTATTTTTTACATTTTTTGTTGTTCTAATAGTATAAGAGCTGGCAACGTTTTCGACAGAGAATTTCTGGTAACCTAGTTTTTTGATATCCCCTCTCTTTCACTATTTCCGTAGGCATGCGGACTGTCTGGCTGGTGGGAGAGGTTGCGTTTACCTGTGTGCATAACACTAACATAGGTAAAAATATTAGTTTAAAAAATTTTACAGATTACATTTTGAACGCAGGAATCTCGCAATATCGAGGTATTAAGGTTGGAAAGGAGCTTTACGTGCCCGCACCGACCCGGATCTCGAAGATTAAGGACGGCAGGAGCGAACGAAGAACAGCATTTTTAACGTTTACACTAAAAATCGTAAACAATTCAACACAATATGGTCGCCGTTTTTTTTTCACACAAAATATATATAAATTTTCGTTACACGTAAGCCGCCAACGTGAAGGAATTTTCTTACGCATTTAAAAAAATTCGTATCCTTTTTGTTGCGGAAAGATAAGGAACAAAAATATCGTTACACACTGAAGAATTACTTATATTTTCCGATTTCGCAAACTCGCGGCCACAGAAGCCTTTAGACCCCCCTGATTTCTCCAAATTTGAAACGTCAAAAATGCCATTTTTCGTTCGCTCCTGCCGCCCTTAATCTTCGAAATCCGGGTCGGTTCATGCGCGTGAAGCTCCTTCCCAACCTTAATACTTTGATTTACACACAGAAACCGATCTCGAAAGATCCATTTCGCGAGATTCCTGCGTTCAAAATTTCCCGTCAAAATTTTTGAAATTAATATTTTTACCTGTATTAGGTAAACGCAACCTCTCCCGCCAGCCAGGCAGTCCTTATGCCTATCAAAATAGTGAAAGAGAGGGGATATCAAAAGACTAGCCTACCTGAAATTCTCGTTTTGGCGATGTTGTGCTCTTATACTATATACAACGCCTCAAAATTTCTCTATGATCTGTTGTATGCACAAATTCTTAAGGTGCTTAAAACCGCGTTTAACTTTACGAATATGAACGTTATTATAAAATCCTTTGATTTTACTACTATTGTAAAATTATGTTTTAAAAATAATTTTAGGTAAGCACGATTTAAAACTTGTAAAGGGAGGATAGAAGTATATAATGCATATTATTATTCATATATAATAAGTGACACAAAATAGAAATAAGCAGCTGTGAATCCCATCTTTTATTTCAGAGTATAGTATGCCTTGAGTTTACACCTGCTAATCGCATTCTTGCTGGCAAACCATAATGCTTTGATTAATTTTTCGGCATTTATAGACACATTTGGTTGATTATTGAAACCGCACTCAAAAATTCACGTAGAAAAACAAATACTATCATTGTTGGTGAACATATTGGTAATTCTAACAGCTTGAATACATGTTGATGAAGAATTATTCTTTTTTTAAAAACCAAACAAAGGAAGAGTGGAACAACAATTTTCTTTTATCGAAGTTTCGATAAATAGAAAGGCAGCAAGGATGATATCTTATTTCGACATACATTCTCTGGATGTGATACAACATCTGTTCTTTTCCATAGAGGTAAAACAGCAGCTATGAAATTAATAGACAAACGACAGAATATGAAAGATGAGGTTCAAGTTTTCAATCGAAGTGATGCTTCTCGAGAATCAATTTCTTCCAATAGTTGTGATTTTTCTTAGCCATATGTAATGCTTCAATTAAAGGAAATTACTTGAATAACTATCGTTAATTGTGCTTCAATGAATTAGTGATTCAAAAATAAGCCTCTCAAGTTATATTCATTAGCACCTACAACGAAGTAGTTGAAGAGCACTGTTTTCGAGTATATTATCAGATGTAGAAGTGGTTGGAAAATGAACTGAATTCGCAAGATTGGGGATTGGTATTAAAATACATTTTTTTGAGGCTAAAAAAACATTCAGCACCTCCTGCTCCAGATTGTCTTTTAAATATAATTTTTTTTGGAATTGCGCAAAAGGTCACGGGCAATCTTGTTTAAATGCTCATAATGAAATCGAGGAAAATATAAAAGAAGGGGAAGAAGAAGAAATGTACAATAAATCTTAAATCTGTGACAGCTGTTCTTCTCCAGTGTAGTAGTAGAAACCTTTAAAAGTAAAGATATGATCAAGCATTTGCAACATAACTATGATACTAGAAATAAAACGGCTGATGTAAAATACAATAAAACAATTGGACAAAGAAGCTATTTATATCTTGCTAAGAAATTTAAATAGCACATACCTTACAGATTCAGACAGTTAATAATGTAAATCTTTTCAAAAGAAAAGTCAAAGAATGGCTATTAACTACTAATAATTTCGTATGGGCTTAAAACTCTATTGTCACATTGTCTGTAATAATATTGAATAATCTGTATACTTACCTTATTATAATAATCTAATTAGCCAAGTTCAAAATTATTAACAAATAATCAATTTAAAAACACATTCCTTACCTCTTTCTATACCGAAATATTTTATTTTGTTCTATATTACTTACGTTATTTTATGTTGTAAAAATTAAACTAAGGCTAATACTTATATAATATATAATGCACATCTAATTAAGTTAAACTCCACACTCACAAACGAGATCTTCGTGAGTTCTGTTGATTTATTCATTTTTCATTTATTTCATTAATGAATAAACTTATTAGTATTACTGTTATTATTAAATCCGATCGGAATATCCGATGCCGGACAGCCCTCCCGTGGCCTCCGACGGCTCACGAGAGTCGCGCCGGCGCATTAACTACAGCCACTCTCCACATTCCGCAGGGTTAGTGACTGTAGATACCAGGATCGTGTGTACTAAGCAGATGGAGAGAACCCAGAATGACCGCCTTCTGCATTTGGCCTGCCAGCCACTCGGCTGATTTTTGACAGCCCGGTATGTACTTCAGTTCCGAGAGCAGTGTAGGCTTTATCCCTCCAAGTACACCGATTATTAGGACGACCATTTTTACCGAGTAGCCTGGGTACAGCACTTGGAGCTCATACCGGAGATCTCGATATTTGGTCCGTTTCTCCTCCTCCTTCAAGGTGATGTTTTTTCTCCCCAGGTGCCGAAAACTCGATGACATACCTCAATTTGAGTTGATGGTCGAGAAGGATTATGTCAGGCTTGTTGGCTTGGATTAGCCTAACAGTCGGGAACGAGTAGTTCCATTAAATCCGGCATTTCTCGTTTTCGACAAGGGACTCAATATCTCCGGGGACGTAAGGCAGCACTGGTGTCTGGTTTACCCCGTACGAGTGCCTTAGATGGTAGTATAGCACTCGTAACGCCACGTTATGACAGTGGAAGTAGGTCGAAATCACGTATATGGGGCATGCAGATAGTATGTGCATGAGCGATTCCGGCGCCTGTTTCATCACAATCTGTCCGTGATAATTGATATACATCTGTGTTGCTTCTAATTGTTTGCTTTCTATGTAAATTTTCCTTTGCAGAACTGGGCATGTGTAGTCAAAAATTGAATGGTTTACATTAAATGCTGTATTTATTTTTTGTTTGCTTCTTCACAGTTGATGCATCTTTTCCTCTCACTTGTATATCGCTTAGTTGAAGTGACCAAACGTCATTTTTGTTAATATTTTATTATCTTTTACGATTACCATATCCCCTTTATTGCACAAACGGTGGGCCCATTTTATAATCTTACGCTGCCTATTGCTGCATATGAAGCGAAGAAGTAGGTACGCATGTTATTTCGTTAGTGTTTATCCTTAAATATTAAATATTGGATATTTTTACACAAAGTTACGTAATATATAGATCTGTCATTAAATATTATTGTCATTTACCTTAAACTACGAGGTTTTCTTTCCTCATAATAACCACCTGAACTCATACCCAATTTTCCAGGCTTAAATATAGAGAGCTAGTTGAGTGTGCCATTCGTTACCCATTGCCTATGAGTGGCATACTATAATAAATCTCCTTTTGTTACTGCGCCTTTCAGGGTGAACACTTCCAACGCCTAGGTTAAACACCCCTCTTTTCCTTAGGTATATAAAATAAACATAACAATATTAAGTTGCCATTTATTTCAATACCAGTATTGAATCCTCTGTGCACAATTGAAGTTTTTTATTTTTTTTTTTAATGATTTCTTCTATAAAATGAATGATCGATTATACGTATTCCTTTCAGGCAAATAAAAATATCGTGTAATACAAGACTCTCTTAAGAGCCATATATTTAGATCTTACAGGTCGTAATTCACAATGTGAAATAAGATCCCTCTATGTTTTTTCAAGCTGTATAACTTTTGTTTGAAAATTTTTTCGATAAAATCTATACAGGGTGTTTCAGTGATGTAACGATGAACCTCAAGGGGTGATTTCTCTCGTCAAAAAAGGAAAAACAACAAAATGCTTCCTAAGTGCTCTACGATGGTTTGAAAATAAAACATTAAACAGACTGATTTTTAATAACATGACAATAAATTTTTACTTTTTCTTAAAGTACCGAAATTAAATTCCATTTTACTATTTACAGATATTTACTGCAGTCGCCAAGGAATTAGAGCAAAACAGTCAAATTCACTGTTAAAGGTGTTCACGACATTCCGATGATATTTTAATTGTTACTCGTGAATGGTATGAAAAAGGATGAAGGGGGACAATAAAGATGATGCATCCAAATCAACAAAACAAAAATCCGTTCGGTTGCAAATAATTTTTTTATGTAAGATTCTGCATTTTAGGAAAAAATATTATTCTTGTTTTTTTTGACGAGAGGAATCACCCCTTGAAGTTCGTCGTGACATTATTACAATACGCTGTAGTTTTGTCATTGGAGCTCAAAAAACTTACAATTTCTTGCCATAAAATAAAAAAAATAATTGTACAAAGTGATTTTTTTTCGGTGCCTGCACGAAACCTCATTTCTAAAGGAACGATATGAAAAACAAGCATGTTTGTAAGCCCAATAGTTTGACCGCAATGATGACTACAAAAAAAAAACCAAAGAGGTGGTATTTTTGAAAATGACTGAAAATTTACAGCTGAATTCTTTGGGATTTTCTTGGAGATATTTAATGATTTATTGAATGTACGGGTTTAAATAATATTGAATTTTATAAAATATAGGAACATGAGTGAATAATTTTCCTAAAATAGTGTAACAGCGTTATGATTGGGGCATATAACAATATAAAACACATTGTTGTCTGACTTTAAAATATCAGCATTTAATAAAATTTTGTTTTTTGAATTTTACCAACATTCTTTCTTCATCTGAAGTGGAGGCATTAAATATAAAATTAAATAATGAACATATTAATATTTGCCTGATCCTAATGGAGGCCAGAATAATAAAATCTGTTCTGATGTACTAACGCAGTTTTTTTGCTTGTTTCAGGTTCATATAAGTGTCTTCTGTCTGGACTATTGTAGGTGTCAAAGATACCATTAAATGAAGTAAAATTCGAATATTAGGTTTTAATATCTACATTGTATAAATAAATATTTTCTTGGTAAGAATGAATATGTTGAATACAATAAGTTCATCTTTATAAAATTGTCTGAAATGTAGCAGCTAATACTTTATATTTATATTTATTTAAATTTTTATAAATATTATGCAACTATTGTAATATAAGGGTTATGTTTTACTAAAGATCTGCAAATCGTATGTTTTGTTTTATTTTCCTCATTCATTTTATACATTCTTTAACAATTCTTATATAGCTACAGTTAAAATTCCTCCTTAGAAAAGTTAAAGAGAAAAAATCTAAAAATTATTTCAATAAATTTCCATGCATTATCTTTTCATACACTGTAGCGACTATAACTTGAAACATGAATTTTTAGTTTCATTTTACTATCATTGCTTGAACAAATTTAGAAAATTATTTATCTTCTTAAATTTTTTTAATATATTTCCATCGCATTTAAAAATTCCCATAAATTATAGATTATTTTTACATTTATTTAAATTTAACTGAACAACGTTTATTTTTCAGTTGCTAAATATAACTGATGGAGGCAGCACCAAGTCAATATATCCTCATAAAAAAATAGAGCGGAGATGTATTTTCCATTTAACATATTAATAATATTTTTCAAAGAAAAAATTAAAAATGTTTTAATTTAATTACTAAAATTCTGCGAAAATTGTTTACTGTTATAAAGATGAAATTTCTTGGCTAAGTTCGCAAATTCACAAACAGGCAAAAGAGTTGTTTTAATATTTTGCCCACTGTTTTATATACAGAAAATTGAATAGTTGATAGATTTTTGAAAATAAGTGTTTTTATGCCATGAGCAATTACACACAAGCGCTTAGTTTCTGAGATACAGGGCGTTGAAATTTTTATTTAATAAATGTTTTTGTCGCATAACTTTTGCATTTTTTTAATTCATTTATTCCAAATTTTTCAGTGATTTATGTTAGATGAAATCTGAAACAATGACAAAAAATTTTAACTAAAAATATGACCACTGGCATAGTTAGAGTGGACGTGAACACCTGTTTTCTTTAAAACGTCTACGCCTATAAATGGTTAAAAAATAACCATTTTTAAATTATTTCAAACATCTTTTGAAGAAAAACATCTGTTGCAAGTTTTTGATATTTCCGATAGTCTTCCGGTAAATAGAGTCCAAGTGTTCCGTTGTATAACTGTGTTCTACATTTTTTAAAATCACAGACGTAAATTACGTTGCAAATAGTATTTTTATTGATTTGGCAGTTTTAATAACTATGATTACAAATCTTATCAAAGCCACCTATAAAAAAATATAGAGGTATGTAATGAAACACTTGGACTCAATTTACCGGAAGACTATCGAAAATATCAAAAACTTGCAAGAGACGTTGCTTGAAAAGAAATTAAAAAATTAAATAATTTAAAAACCGTTTATTTTTTTTAAACATCAATAGGCGTAGATGTCTTAAAGAGAAAAGGGGATCATGTCCCCTCTATCTACGCCAAAGTTTATAATTTTAGTTCGAATTTTTCGTCATTATTTCATATTCCATCTAACATAAATCACCACCTAATTTGGAGTAAACATAACAAAAAATGCAAAAATTATACGTCAAAAACATGTTTTGAATAAAAATTTCAATACTCAATATCTCAGAAACTAAGCGATTATGAGAAAATGTTCATAGTACAAAAAGCAATTATTTTTTAAAAATCTATCGACTATTAAAGTTTCTGTATTTAAAAACAATTACACCCTGTATAAAGGAATCAAAGGTTTATATTATAATTACTTCCTCACCCCCTCAAACTGAGGAAGGTATGTATTCGTGAACAAATTTTGAAAATTTTATTGCATTTCTGGACGACGAATTTTGATGGTATACAAAATTTCAGACAAGAAAAAATTTCTGTCTGTGTGTCTGTCTGGTTCGCGATAGCAGCTACAGTTTTTGAGATAAAGTTTTCAAATTTGGTACACACATTCTAGAGGTCAAGGAAGAGATTCAGTTCGTTGATGAGCAAAATCGGTTTTTAAAATTTGAAATATTAGTGACATTTTTTAAACCTCAATTTGAAATGTCAAAAATTTTTTTGACATTTCAAATTTTAAAATATTAGTAACATTGAACCAATGTGACTTTTTAAAACGTCAATTTGAAATGTTAAAAAAAATATATAAAAATTTTTTAAAACGTCAAAAATTACTTTTTCAAAAAAAAAAATTGGTGATATTCCACCAATGTGACTTTTTTGAAACGTCAAAAATTACTTTTATTACAAACTCCACCACACATCGAGTTTTTTGAAACGTCAAAATATGACTTTTTTTGAAACTTCGAAAAATGTGACCTTTTTTGAAACGTCAAAAATTACTTTTATTATAAACTCCACCACACGTCGAGTTTTACTACGGTGAGGAAGTTCTGATCCCCAAATAATTGGCAGCGGTTTTTTACTTAAAAATTACTTTTACTTTATTTACCAAAATTGTTAGTAGCATTTTAATATATGCTCAAAATATTGGTGAAACAAAAATAATTAATTGTTAATAAAATTTTCTGATAATGATTATAATATAACGTTTTGCTTGTATTTATTATGTTAAAAAAAAATAAGAGAATAAAGTGAGGATACGACGCTGGACTAAAATTGTCAAGAGTTCATAAATACTGATGTATGGGCCATCATGTCATCGGCATCGTCTGAATCGTATTCGGACAAATATTGTTTTATAAACATTTCTCTATAAAAATAAATAGACCGATTGAAATAAAAAGGAAAGTTAAAAAATAATTGGTGTTAACGAAAAAGGGATTAGTTTTCCATATGTAGAACAGAACGGTTGTTAATTTCCTGTATGTGTTTTAAAGTTTAATAAAACCTAAGTTAATGTTAAAAAGGATTTGTGTTTCTAAATCCCTACGGCAAACAAGTATCTTTTTACCTGTAGCTAATTATTGCATACACGTAAATTAATTTCAATGAAAGTTTTTCTTCCTATTGATTTATTTATTGTAAATGTTGAAAATGCTGCACAAATGATATTTAGGGTTTAACCTCAGATTTAACAATAATTCTCTAAATTATAATTAATTTAAGACATTGAAGAGGTCATTTGATGATCTGTAATGGTTTCACATAGCTAAATTTAAGGAAAGCCGCAGTATGTAAAGTATCTGTAGGTACTGTTTATATTACTTCACTAGTATTCTTTTACTGTAGTAATATATTTTTTTTAAATAAGATTGCCATATTTCAAACATTTAAACCAGAAATTAATATAATTTTGTTAACCCTGTATAAGCTTGTTTTTAACAGGAGTAAAAATATATTTTTAATGCGTTTGCAACGCATATTATTTAATTAGTGATGTTTATCTCACCGTATCATAATATTTTGTTTTGGTAGAGTTGTAAATTGTTAACGCAGTAAATTTAGTTATTTCTCTTACCACAAAATACAAATATGTATTTATTGAAGTTTATTTTTATTAGTATAGTATTATTGTGTTCACTGCTATCAGCAATTTCAACAGATGATGTAAACGAACGTTCCTTTAAGGTTCCAAACGTTGTTACGGCCCCCTGTCGCAATGGATACATAAAAGTAAAGAATAAATGTATGGAACGTTTTTAAAGAGGTAAGTTAAGACTCTTATAAGTAAGAGTGCTGCTTTTTTTATAAAATAACGCAATATTTATAACAAGGTTTATTCTGGTAGCACTTGGTTGTCGAGCGTCGACATTAGAAGTTGAATATTAATAATTGAAAATTTTCAATACATGACCTATTCTGGTTGGCATATTGGAAAAGTTGTTTCAATATTGATTATTGAATTGGCAAAATCAGGTGACTGCGGTACCAACATAAAAAAGAAAAATAAAATGTGAAATAAACTGATGTTTTGCCTTCATCAAAGATAGAAAGTTGTAGTATATAATTTTTCAATTTATTTTTTACAAATGCATATCTTTAATTGACGACTCGATAAAATTGTTAGATAATTCATTAAAAATATTAGATGGTTTATTAAAATTACTGGTTTGCCATTAATAGTTCTGTGTTATAAATATATATGAAAATTGAAGACATACAAAAATTATTATTGAAAATAGTCCATACTTGCTTTATCATTACATAAATGTGAAAGTAAAATCCATATTTATTCACATTATTATCACTCAATCTGGTTTTGTCTAGCACATTAAACAATTGGAATAGTATTTTGTGCTGCCTATCATTCCAGCTTATTTGCCGGAACCATTGGTGTCTCTTTATATATTGAGTAGATATTGCCCGCGCATCGTAAATATTGGTTAGCGGTGAATATTGAGCGTCGGTATGACAGTCACAAGATTTCTTTTTTGTTACTATATCTAATTGTGCAAAACTCCAAATTACTTCTATACAGACTAACGGCCGTATGCATGATCGTTCTCCGGCGACCTCGCCAGCCGTCACTCAGCAGTGAATGAGCCCTATGCATAAAATATATAAGACTCATTGATTGCTGAGTGTTGGCTGGCGTGTCGTCGGACAACGACTATGTATATGGCCGTATATCACATTGAATTTACTCATGTTTATTAATCATTATCAACTCTTTAATTATTTAAAATGTTTGCCAACCACATAGGTATGCCAGAGGTTAATAAATAGAGTTGGCAAGTCGTGCGGCTATTCAGTGGTGTAACAGCAGATAGACAGATATCTGGTGAGGCAATGACCGGCTCGGGGACAAATAGAAGCGAGCCGAGATACTAATCCATTGTTGTATGTCGTAGTGTTTACACGCTAATATATTCCTCTCCGTTGTATTTTATGTTGTTGTGTTGTAGATAATTTTATTTGTTGTATTTTATTGTTGATATTATTTAAATAATAAAATACGTCAGACGTGCGCAAGGCTAAAAACGACCATACGCTGACACAGGGAATAAATTTATCAGTGAATTCCCGGATTTATTCTATAATGGTGCTACAATAATTTGTAAGGTGTGCGAGACAGACCTGATGTGCTAGGATAAATATGATTGTAGACGTCACATAAATACTGTGCAGCATAAAACTAAAAAAAAACTTCGAAAACACAGTTTATGTCAATTTACTGTTAATGCTGATTGCCTGTGATGTTCCGCTACACATACTCGAAAACTACAATTTCGGGAGTTCTGGAATAAATACAATCCCCAGGTGATATTACCGTCGCGCAGCGTTGCGTAACTATGTACCAACTGTACGCGAAGACATTGTAAATAAGATCAAATGTGTATTAAAAAATACACAGCTGTGGTTATATGTTGACGACAGATCGTAAAAAAAATTCTATTGTAAATGTATAGTACGTGTACCGGACCCACTTAAACCGCTATTATTAGCTAGCAAAAGACTAAGTGAGTGTACTGACCAAATAATTACGCGGGTGGTGCTGGAGACGTTAGAAAAATTTGATGTCAACAAGTCAAGTATTGATGTTTGCGACCGATGGTGCCACAACAATGCGTTTGGTAGGCCGATCTCTTTAAGAACACGGTTGTAGGTTAGTACGTGTTACGTGTAAATTGCATGCTTTACATCTTGTGGCAGAAACTATTCGACAAGGTTTTCCAGGGGTAGATGCATTAATAGCAAGTACAAAAAAAGTGTTTCTTAAATCTCCTAAACTTCTTCGCGCATTTCACAGCAAGTGTCCTGGTATTCACGAACCACCACAGCCGATTGTTACACGTTGGGGAACATCGTTGAAGACAGTTTTTTATTATGCTGAATATTTACAACAAATAAAAACTGTGATACTACAATTCAATCCTGATGTGGCTGCAGCTATTAATGGGAGCCAGAGAAAATTCGAAGATATTTCTATTGAAACAGCTTTAAAAATTATTCACAAGAACTATAAAAGACTACAAGCAATACAAAACTTACAAAACGATGCGTTGTCGTTAGCGGAGTCACTGCAAATAGAGGACGAAGTAAATCGACTGCTACACTCTATAGGTGACGCAAAAAATGAGCCCGTTAGAGAAAAGTTCGCGCGTGTGTTAAAGCAAGACACCAATTTTACCAGATTAAGACAAATTTGTGTTGGTACTGATGGTGCAACCCCAGATCAGTTAAGTGCGTTTAAAGATTATTTTAAGTATGCCATTACAATACATCAATAGATGTCGAACGGTCATTCTTAAAATATAAGCATATTTTTTCACCACACCGAACATCAGTCACGGAAACAGCCATAGAAACATACCTGATGCTGCAAAGTATTTACAGATCTTCTCCAGTTTGTGATAACCAAGCTAGTTCATTAAGCTAGTTAAGAGGGTAAGTTGTACATACATTGTTATCAATTGTAACAGTTTATTGCTTTTGTCATTAGTTAATTTCTTTTATTACGCTTATTATGATGTGTACGCCTATATCTCGCCGCACATTTTTGCCAACTCTTTTAATAAAGTTTTTATTTCTAGTTAAAAATTAATCTGTATTAAACACGATATATTAAAAATATTGTTTATCCTGCAACTTTTATCTATATTTAGCCTTATCATCACATTATTGATCACTTGCAGTGTTATACTTAAGTGGGCGTTTCCTGTAGATAAAAAGCATAATTATGTGGAAACAGAATAACTATTGATCCTGATTAATTACTATTTATAGGAATTAATAATAATAATAATAATGCAGCCAAGCTACTCGGTCAAAATGGTTGTCCTGATAATCGGTACACTTGGAGGGAGTAAGCCTATATTGCTCTCGGAATTAAAAATCAGTCGAGTGGTTGACAGGCCAAATGCAGAAGGCGGTCATTCTACGTTCTCTCCGTCTGCTTAGAGCACACGATTCTGGCACTTACAGTCACTAACCCTGTGAGAAATGGGTAGTAGCTGTAGTTAATGCGCCGGCGCTATTCCCGTCAGGTGCCGGAATCCACAGGAGGACTCTTCGGCATCAATTCTATCGAAAATAACAATAATAATAATAATTGGGATGCTTCCTCTACGCGGTGCACCCTGGACAAGTAGAGGGCACTCTACCTGACAGAAGTTGGCCATGGGTCTTTAGGACCGACAATCCTGAAGACCCATAAACTCTGGTTTCAAGCAACAGCGTCTTTTCTCAACAACATCTGAGAGACCAAGTATCCTTCTTGTGCAAGACGGGTTACGTAAGCGCACTCAGTCAGCCGGAAGAACTGCCAGCCACAGTTTCACCGTGTCAATTAACTGAGTTGGTGCGCAGGAGTATAAAACCTACGCTGCTCTCGAAATTGAAGATCATACCGGCCTGCCAAAAATCAGCCGAGTGGTTGACACCCAAATGCAGAAGACGGTCATTCTGGGTTCTCTTAAGGCATACGATTCTGGTGTCTATGGTCACTAACCCTGCGGAATGTGGGGAGTAGCTGTAGTTAATCGTCGGTGCGACTCCCGTGAGACGTCGGAGGCCACGGGAGGACTATCCGGTGTCGGTTCTATCGAAAGAGGAAATGAGTATAATAATAATCGTCTTTATAGAATCAAGTAGTTATAAATACAGTACTATTTAATACATGGGCGAAATTTAGCCTAAAACTACTCTTGCACTTAACCCAATTTGCCTTAATCTTATATTTAAAAAAAAACAACATGATTAGTGTACAATCAATAAAAACCGGCACTGTAGTAGCACTCTAGTAATGATACTTTAACTAATTTTTTGAGGACATTTATATGATTAATTACTATTTATAGGAATTAATAACAATAATAATAATAGTGCTGTAGCCAAGCTACTCGATCAAAATGGTTGTCCTGATAATCGGTGCACTTGGAGGGAGAAAGCCTACATTGCTCTCGGAATTAAAGACCATACCGGCCTGCCAAAAATCAGTCGAGAGGTTGACAGGCCAATTGCAGAAGGCGGTCATTCTACGATATCTCCGTCTGCTTAGAGCACACGATTCTGGTACTTACAGTCACTAACTCTGTGAGAAATTGGTAATAGCTGTAGTTAATGCGCCGGCACTATTCCTGTCAGGTGCCGGAATCCACAGGAGGACTGTTCGGCATCAGTTCTATCGAGAATAATAATAATAATAATAATTGGGATGCAACCTCTACGCGGTGCACCCTGGAGAGGTAGAGGGCACTCTACCTGACAGAAGTTGGCCATGGGTCTTTAGGACCGACAATCCTGAAGACCCATAAACTCTGGTTTCAAGCAACAGCGTCTTTTCTCAACAACATCTGAGAGACCAAGTATCCTTCTTGTGCAAGACAGGTTACGTAAGCGCACTCAGTCAGCCGGAAGAACTGCCAGCCACAGTTTCACCGTGTCAATTAACTGAGTTGGTACGCAGGAGTATAAAACCTACGCTGCTCTCGAAATTGAAGATCATACCGGCCTGCCAAAAATCAGCCGAGTGGTTGACAGCCAAATGCAGAAGACGGTCATTCTAGGTTCTCTCCGTGTGCTTAAGGCATACGAGTTAATCGTCGGTGCGACTCCCGTGTGACGTCGGAGGCCACGGGAGGACTATCCGGCGTCGGTTCAATCGAAAGAAGAAATAATAATAATAATAATAATCGTTACAAATACAGTACTATTTAATACATAGGCGAAGTTTAGCCTAAAACTACTCTTGCACTTAACCCAATTTGCCTTAATCTTATATTTAACAAAAACAACATGATTAGTGTACAATCAATAAAGACCGGAACTGTAGTAGCACTCTAGTAATGATACTTTAACTAATTTTTTGAAGACATTTATACGTTAGGTCTCTACTTTACATCTAAAGATTTATAAAAACGGACAGAATTATAGGTGAAAGATCTTTGGAAGATAGCATTAGAGTGGTGTGGCAATACCAACGTATTTTTGTTCCTAATATTACAGTTATGGATGGCTGATCTAAATATTAATTTGTTACAAAGATTTATAGGGTTAGAGGTTGCTAATAAAATTTATGTACAAAAATGCTAGTATATGAAACTTTACAAGATCAGGTAGTTTTGGCCATTTTAATTCAATGAATTTTTGCGGTACATGGTTTTTAATAAATTAACTGTGACTCTACAGCACCAATTTTGCATTTTTTGTAGTCTGTTTTTTTTGTGATATTATCTAAACACAGGTAATATACAATAGCTAATAATGGGGAAAATTAACGATTCGCATAGTTTCTTTTTAATGTTATAATTTAACACCGATTTATTTGGATATAAATTCTGTAAAATTACATACCTTTTTGGCATAATTTTGGTACATGTTCAACGAACTTTAGTTTAATATCTATGGATATTTCCAATATCTTAGCCACAGGACTGATAGTTACAATGTTATTTTCTAGCCTTATTGCTAAATTTTGTTCCAAGTAATCACGTTTAGGCTCAGGGCACAATAACATCATCATGGATTTTGATGGATTTAGTTTTAAATTGTGATTATAGAAAATATTATAAATTATTTCTAGGTCTCTATTAACAAGCATTGAAGTATCTAAGATATAAGATTGATCAAAATTAATAACCATCAGAGTATCAGCATATGCTGACAATTTTTAACACATTTAAACATACCAGCTGTGTAAATCAAGAAATAACAAAGGGCCCAGGATTGAACCTTGTGGTAAACCAGAACACACATCTATGACGATAAATTGTTGCATATTCAAACTTTTTCTTTCCAAGTCTAAGTCCTCCTTCTAAGTCTATTTTCTTTTCTTTTTGTACAAAAACTGCTTAAATAAGAAAAAATATTTAACTAAAACTTTATATATTTGCGGCGTTTTTGAATATTGCAAAAATATATTTTAGTATATCCTGTATATCCAGAAACTAAACCATTGCAGATCCATTTTTATTCAAAGATTTCGTTTTATAGGCCAGTGCAATTAGCTCAGGATTGGGAGCAAATTAGCTTAAAGTTGGGACCACTTCTTTTTTGCAAATACTTGTGATCCTACACTAAAAATCAATTCAATTAGCTGAATCGTTCCGCACTTCGCTGAAATCTATTTTCGACCGAGCAAAACCGACGGCAAATACCGACAAAAATTGCAGAATTCTTCTCGATGGAAGCCAGCGGTCTTTACGAAACCACCTTCATTTGATTATAAAAGTTTGGATTGAGCGGATGTCGGTCGTGGTTAGTTTCTGCTAGCTGACTATCCTAGGAAACTACAGCTTAAAGCTATGGTTTCCTAGGATAGGCTACGGTTTTCTAGGATAGTCGGTTGGCAGAAATTGACCACGACCAACATTCGCTCAAACCAAACTCAATTAAATGAAGGTGGTTCGCTGGCCTTTGTCGCATAAAGCTACGCAGATTTTGTCGGATTTCGCCGTCAGTTTTATTCACTTGAAAGTGGATTTCAACGAAAACGGATCGATCAGTGGATGGAACTAACTAGCTGTATGAGTAAAAAATGTTCAAGCAACATCCTGCCCTACACAATTGCAAATTAAAAAGCTACTTATTTGAATCTCTCTTAATATATCATTTTCTGTAAAAGATACTGCTGTTGTAAAAAGTTCACCATTAAATCTAATGTACTCGCGAACATTTTTCTGGTCACCATATAATCTTGACTCAGTTAATAATTTAAATGCACAATTTTTCTTCGATTTAAATAAGTTCGCTTGTTTTACATCTCTTTTCAGATTTTAGTAAAGCAAATAAATGTTCTTCCTGTTTTCTTCTTCTACCAACAAAAGCACAAACAATTGCTTTTTTCGCATGCTCCATTTCGGCTAACGATACAGGGCAAATGCTTTTAACTTTTTATAGGAAATTACCCCTGTGACCAAATAGAACGCGACGAATTCTGTTTTCGCTCTATCTTTGGCTTGGTTCAGCCCAGCAAACAATCCTAGGAAACCATAGCTTAATATTTTGAAATAATAGCCCCTATATTAAGTCACATGCCAATTTAATACTTTTATTTTTACGCGTTCTTGAGTTGAAAATAAATAAAAATCACTTTTTATCTTCTTTGGGGTTCATAACTTTCTTAAAAAGTATCTTCATATATTTACATAGATTAATTTTCATAAGTTTATATGAATTCTCTTCCCGTTTTTTTTGACCTAGATTCCTACTTCAAAATTTATAGATCGCAGCTTATAAGCACCATATATATACGGTGACTCAGTTCTAGTAAATTAAACATTACTAAGTGATATATGATCAAAAGACAAATATAGTTTGTCTAATAAATTAGTGTCTATACGCATTACATAAGGCAGTTACAGCTGCTTGAAAGGGATTGATTTTTTGTTTTTCCGGGAAACTCTAGAACTTTTATTATAAAATATTGGTGATATATACATCTATTCTAAGTTAGCAACTTTAGAGTGTTACTTTATGTATCTATTTCATCATTTTATAATATATAACGACAATTCTACAAAAATTGGCCTTGTGGAAAATGTCGATTATATGTAGCTCCAGCAGCTCAGGAGAGCAGCTCGTGACTTCGTAGGTGGAAATTTGATATTGAGAATTAGGTTGTCATCAACAATATACTGGGGGCGCCAGATATTTTTATATAAAAAATATCGAAAGTTAACTCAAAAATGCTAAAGCTAAATAGATAGGGAAAAATTAATATTTTTGTATATACTGTACAGGAGCCAAAGTATTAAAAAAACACTCAAAATTCAACAACTGTAATTAATTCAAACTTTATGATTTACAATATTAAAATGATTATTTATTTTACAAAAAAAAAAAAATGTAATCTGCAGAGAAATATTTTGCAAAGCTTGGGAGTGGGATAAAGGAAAAAAATGAGTACTGGTTTACAATTGTTTGACTTCTGATCACGATGATTACAAAAAAACAAAGGCTTGAAGGGAGCTAGAGTGGAGCGATGTACCTTTAATGTTATCCTGACAAGATGGGCCTTCGAGTACTCAAGGAGATGATGTTCTGCCTCTAGGTTAGAGGTCTTGTTGAGGGTTTCTGAGACCCAAACAATGTTACACACTCCTAATCCTTATTTATTTCCAGGAACCACCCGGTATATAGAGTCCCAACAATATTTTCTGAGACCATCAGGTATATCTAGTCCCAACAAACTGCAGCGTATCCCTTAATCTTCAGTACAGATTAATGGTCCAGGGTATTTACAAAGAAGGGGTAAAAATGTGAGACCAGTGTCGGGAATTTACAAATTCAATTAACAAGTGAGATAATGTACAATTTTAAGATCTTTGCAAAATGTGACAAAAAAGTTCCGAGTCAAAAATATAATAACTGTTAAAGATTTACTACAATAGCGAGGACAAAATTAAAGGTTTCTAAAAACTACAGAAGTTAATTTAAATTAGGCTAACAAAACATAAACAGTAGAATTTAATAATCTCAAAAAAAATCCTAATTTCCTTAAGTTAATCAACCAAGATTAATAATTTGATTAATTAAATTAACCAACAAAAACAAATTGTCATTAAAAATTAATATTGAAACATTTTCGAAAATTGTCGTAAAATTTACCAAAACAATGAAGTATCTAACTATTAAAAAATAAACAAGTGAAAAATCGTATGACTAATATAAAAATTAAACTTTATGAAAACTAATTGTAATTGGTAATCAAGGTAAATAAGCTGTAAGCTGAATGCTAGACAACTTAAAAGCTGGAAAACTTCAGCTTTCGATAATTAGTGATTATCAGGGTGGTTTCGTGATTAAATAAACTCTCCAGACGAGACAAAAACTAAACTTAGTAAGCAAAAGCAGAACCATGCAACTAACCGAGTTGCATGCAGAAAAGCAAAAACTTGAATAATTTGCCAAAGGTAAAAACTACTTAAAATTGATCTTACCATTAGGAACACCCAGTATATTCAATACAGGAAAAAATTGTATAGGTTGTAGAACGAGTATCTAGCTCTAATGCTCAGTAAAAGTTTACTGCAGCAAGACACAATTATAACAACTAATAATCAGTGCAAAAGATAAAACCAAACTTGTTTCTTAATTGAAACAACTAGTATTCGTGATACCAGCTTATGTTCCAAGGGATACCAGCTGATGGAGTGAATACACTGTGTACCCAGATAATTGAATTATCTTAAATTATACAAAAGGAAAAAAAAGTTCACTTATCTGGTACTAATCAGTAGCTGGCTGAGGTCACCTAGCCGACAGAGCCGTGATATGACCCATATGTTTACATCATATCATAATACTTGAATAAGTACAATAAATGGACATAAATTTTAACAATAATGTTCCATTTTATAAAAATTTGTATAAAACTCACCCTTTTAAGAAGATTTATGAAGTAGTTTGGTTGTCGTCATCACAAAGTGGGGAAGATCTATAGTATAATAGCATCAGCTATGTTTCTACAGCTGTCTCCGTCAGCGATGTTCGCTTTGGTGAAAAAATATGTTTGTATTTTGAAAATGACCGTTCGACATCTACGGATGTAATACAGGCATAAGTAAAACAATCTGTGAACTCACTTAACGAAGTTGTAGATGCACCATCACAAATTTGTCTTAATTTGCTAAAATCAGGATCTTTCTGTAATACACTCTCGAATTTTTCACTAACGCGATTATTTTTTGCGTCATTTATAGCCTGTAGCTATGTATTTACGTCGTCCACTATTTGCAGCGATTTCACTAACGACAGCGAACTATTTTGCAATTTTTCTATTGCGTCGTGTAGTCCTTTATAATTATTATTAACAGTTTTTAAATCTGTTTCAAGGGAAACGTCTTGAAATCTTGTCTGTCTTTCCCTAATAGCTGCAGCCTCGTTAGGGTTGAACTGTAGTATCACAGCTTTTATTTGTTGAAAATATTCAGCATAATAAAAAGCCGCTTTCAACCACGTTCCCCAACATGTAAGAATCGGCTCTGGTGGTTCAGGGATACCAGGATACTGTCTGTGAAATGCTCGAAGCCGTTTAGGAGATTTGAGAATTTTTTTTTTGTATTTGCTATTAATGCATCTACCTTTGGAACACATTTTCGAATCGTTTCTGCCACAAGATGTAACGCATGCACTTTACACGTAACATGTAAAAACCTACAATTGTCTCTTTGAAGAAAACGGCCTACCACGCGCATTGTCGCGGCACCATCAGTCACAAACATCAATACTTGACTTGTTGAAAGTTCAAATTTTTCGAATGTCTCCAACACCACACGAGTAATTATTTCGCCAGTACACGCAGTTAGTCTTTTACTAGCTAGTAAAAGTGGAAATGTTGGTTTAACAGGGTCCAGTACACGTACTATAATATTTAAAATAGAATTTTTTTTACAATCTGTCGTCTCGTCAATACTTAACCAGAGCCGTGTATTTTTTTAATCCACATTTAATCCTATTTACAATGTCTTCACGAACAGCTGGAATATATCTACGTAACGATGTACGACTTGGTAAGTTCACCTGGGGATTGTATTTATTCCAAAACTCCCGAAATGGTTGTTTATCCAGTATGTGTAGCGGAATATTACAGGCTATTAACATTAACAATAAATCAAACATAAACTGAGTTGTCAAAGGCATGCCATTTTCTTTTATTTTGATGTTGCATAGTATTGATATGACGACGACAATCTGTTTTGTGCCAGCACATTGTCTTGATTGCAAACTTTACAAATTATTTTGCATCTGTCCTTGAATAAATCCGGAAATTCACCGATAAATTTATTCACTGTGTCCGCGTACGGTCGTTTTTTACCCTTTGGCGCGTTTGACATTATGTATAATTTATAGGTACAACCTCACACATTAACCTTTCAAATAAGACTGCAGCATAAATCACTTCTAAATCGGCACGTGTGACGCCAGCGCAAGACCGTGACTGTACTTCAGCCACCTCGGCCATCTTTACTGTGATTAGTAATCACAGCAGATCCAGTCCTCTGGTTTAGAATCGTTTACATTTGGCAGGGCCACGTGCAACACGTCCAACAGATTCTACTCCAGTAATTGCTCAGTAAATCCTTAAAACTTCCTGTACTCTTGTCCTTGCACAAGAAAACTTCACTAAAAAACATAAACGTACAGCAGTTAAAAGTTCGGTACAAATTTTAAGTTGAGAGGTAACCTCAATTACCACATGTCGTTAAATATTAACCAAAACCTGTCAATTGCACAATTGCATCAAATACGGAAAATTAATAAAGATATCAATGCCCTATTTCGATATATAAATCAGTATTAAAACACTAGAACCTAAATAATCATAGATTTCCACCATGTGGAGGCGTCTAAAACTTTAATTAACATCCATGCAAATTCTGCCGAAATATATCTATATAAGCTACTACGACCTTAAAAAAAGATCAAATCTAATCAAAATTAGGAAAATTATCATAAGATTACAGAGAAAAACTAAGATAACAGTTTTGCTTTTACTTATTTCGATGAATCCCACCGTGACAATCTCCTCAAAATTGATTTTCGTTCGATCGAACCCTTGGCAAATCCCCACTCTCGGTCGCTTGTCCGCGTCGGTTAACTAAAGTCTATTCTACGCGCTGAGGGTAGGTTCACAACGAAGTAAAAAAGTGTACACTCCGTTCACTCTAGGTTCACGGAATCATTAGAAATATTATAAAAATGTAATTAATAACAAAAAATGAGATAATTACAGATGATAGTATTTTTCATGGTAGTAGTATTAATAAACTAAACAATGTAACGCAATTTGAACAAACTCTCGTTATAAATGAGGGCTACAAATTCTGACCTGCTCTATACAGGGTGTTACAAATTTTAAGTCCGCAAATATAAGTGGTGATTTTAAAATAAAAAAAAATACGAAAAAGTTCCCATAAACATGGGTCCGGAAATCTATAATAACGATGATATGGTTCTTCAAAATTGTGTTAAAGAATGATTTTTTTTCTCAAAACCGATTTTGCCCTAATTTTGCACAGGCATTTTTGTATTAAACAACTACAAAATAATAATAACCAGTTTTGTTCAAAGTGCTCAGTAGCATAGATACTGGGGAAGTCTCCTATTTTCTACGCCACTGAGGATTTTATAAAAATTGTATTACAGTTCAGTTTAAAAGAGAACGATACTATCACAAATTTTGATTTGTGGCTTCATTTTTGAAATATTTATGTTACAAAAATTCATTACATTTGTAGAAACAGTTCTTGTCAGTTTGTCAATAGTGCAAACTTATTTCAACTCAACATCTCAGTTTGTTCATTTTCAAAGATGTTATGGATTTTCTGATCCATGCGAACTTTTTTTCATATTTATTTATCTAGAAATACCACTTAAATTTACGGATCTAAAATTTGTAACACCCTATGTACATATTTATTTTAATAATAGGTATTTTAAATTTATCCATGCTTGATATTAACAAAATGCCAATATTTTATCTGTAAGTACCATAAATTTTAGTAGGTAATTATTTTGATCAAAAGTTAAAAATACGATTTTCGTCTGGAAAATAGTTTGCTTTATTTTAAAAATTATGATTACAATTTAAGAGAAAATATAGTGATTCTCCAAAAGGAAGTCTCGCAAAACTTGTGTTATCTCGTTCAAATATTCTGATTGTTAACAAAAATGATTCATGATATCCTGTCTTTAATCTATACAAGTCAGATAAGCTACATCCTATATTTAAATGCTCGATTAAATTTTTCTTGAAGAAATGGGTTTCATAAGTATTTTAATGGAGCAGATAACAGATAAACAAATAAATAAAAATCTTGAATTAAATTTACCTATTAAAATATCAGTAATTTTGAATCTTTTGTACTATCATTAAAACATAGACAATCAAAACACCAATATTAAATTTATTTACATTTTTTGTACGTATTTTAAAAATGTTTACAAAATAAAATCACCAAATGAATTGGATACTCAAATTCAATATAGTCCATAGCTAGCCGACTTATCGACATTTTGTCTTATTTGATCTCGCCAGGAAAGTGTAGAAATACTGGGAAAAAAACGTACTTAATAAAATAAAAGTGAAAAAGACAAAAATATGAAGATGCGGTTATTTTAAATTTCCAAGTTGTTAGTTTGACAACTTTGCATTATGTATTATTCTGTTAGACATTAAACTCTCGTCTGGAGGTATTAAAAGAAAAGTCCTTATGAAGTTATAAGAATATTCATACCTCGATATTTGATTATTTTTGTAATCATTTATATGATAATGATACCTATTTTAGAAAATCATGCAATCTGTTTTATTCAAAATCAATAGTTTTGTTTGTAAATGATATTTTAGAAAACCGTGCATTCAATTTGCAAAATTAATACTTCAGCCCTATTTCAAAATTATAATTAATTATGAATGTTCTAAAATGTTGGACAAAAGTACGATTAGGATGAGAAGTAAATTAACCAACACTGTTTTGTTCAAAAATCGATATTTCCTGTAGTTTGATTGTAATAAATTAATTAAAGAAAAAAAATACACCCAGCTTAAATTATTTCAGATTCAAATATTGCTTAATTACCTTTCATTCATTTTTTTGAATACATCTGAACAGAATTTAGAATGAAATAAAGAAAAACTAAAGAATTATTCATGTGACGATTGTGGTAATTGCATAGAAACTGCTAAATGCTGTAATCAACCACACCAAGAATTATCCAGTTAGTTTTGGTATTAACCAAGTAAACTTAGCACATGAATAGCTTTGTAAATGAAAAATCATTACAGTTGAAGAATTTTAGGAGAAGTTTTTATTTTATTTTTGCCATATTATGTATATTACGTCCAATATTTTACACTTACATCAAGTTTGTTTAATTACAATTTACTCTAAAAGGTCCTGTCTAGGTTGAAACGTATTTATTTTTTTTGCATTAAATTATTTTTTATAATAAGGCACATAAAACTTTAAATAATATTTCGTAGATATTTTATCTTGGTAAAGACTTTTTCTGAAACTAAATAAAAACATACAAACTGCAGCTAAAGTCATTAAACACTTATTTTATAGACTTTATTTAGTCTATTAAAGAATTATTATTTTTAACCTGCAATCCCCTGTTATTGTCTACGCCCATGACGTTGAAGGAGCTTTGACAGAAATAACCCCACTTTTTTTAATCTGATAGCAGATAAGTTGCCTCACAACAATATCTAGAAAATAACAGCAGTGCTATATCCCTCTTGCTTATAAATTCGTGATTTCTATGGAAAAAAATTTAATATCTAACCATATGTAGGTGTATATAGGGTGGGGCAATAGTGCGTTGGACCTTGATATCTCAAGTTCTACGATAGCTAGAATTTTTTTAAAAAATTGCAAGTAAACTAGATAAAAAAGTCTATAACTGGTAATTATTTTCGAACATACAGGGCGAGCCAAGACGATATTACAGGACCAAGTGCTTTTTTTTTAAATGGAATGCTATGTATATCAGTACATTTTTTGAAGCCTCTTTCTGGGCTCTATTCATTGCTGTATTATTATTGCCTATCTCCCAACCACTTTGATGTAATGAATTTTTTTGTTGAAATAATGTCATCTGCAGATGGATATTAATAAAATCACCACAGTCACAATTATGGGTTTTAAGAAAAACTTATGTGAATACCAGTTACGAGATATCTAATTAATATTTTTGAATCATTTCCTAAAAATGTACAGGGTGGCCAACAATTAATATTCAATTAAGAACTTTTTAAATTGAATTTTCTCAATTTTTTTCAAATGGAACACCCTGTATATTTTTCAACGATGTGATGTAAAAATGAAAAACGAACATTTTTTGTAAGTACTCTTCTATGGCTAATTGCAACCATTTTCGTTTTATAAATAAATAAGTTTTTATTTTTCAATTAAGAACTTTTTAAATTGAATTGTCTCAATTTTTTTAAATGAAACACCCTGTATATTTTTCGACAATGTAATGTAGAAATGAAAAACGAACATTTTTTGTAAGTAGTTCCCTATGGCTAATTGCAACCATTTTCGTTTTATAAATAAATAAGTGTCAAATTCAAGGATAAACTTAAAAAAAGAGGTTCCCTCAGATAATTCATTAGAAAAATTTATAATAGGTGTTCGACGTGTTGCCCATTTTGATTGACACACGTCTTTATGCAATTTTGAAATGAGGCCATTTAGTGGGACCATTTCCATTGAAATGAGTAAATAGTATTTAACCAGTCCTTTACTGTAATGTTTTTTTGTAAATTTTTTTTGCTGTTTTCGTTATTCGACAAGCAATAAAACCTCATTTTGGTATAAATTGTTGTGTACAAAGGAGCATTTATCACCTTATCGGTCGTTAGTTACAATTTGTATTGAATTTAAAATATTTGGAATTTTACAATATGAATTTTAATAAAGCGCAACTTGTAGACATAACATTTGTTTTGGGCGAGTCAGACAGAAATTGTTTACTTGCCAATAGAATTTATCACCAACATTATCCTGAAAGAAGGCTTCCTGATGTTAGAAGCTTCCAAAACCTTCTCGATAGATTTCTGGAAACTGGAAATGTCGAATATAAAAAAAAGTGAAATAATAAAACGTGTTGTGAACGAAGAAAATGAGTTTTCTGTGGTGCTGGCAATGGTTGAGAATCCCCATGTTAGTCAATGAGAAGTGACCTCATTAGTAGGAATAAGTAGACGGTCTGTGGGTCGAATCTTAAAAACAAAAAAAGTTGCATGCATATCATATTCAAATGCACCAGGAATTATCTGATGACGATTTTCAAAAGCGCCTACAATTTTGTAATTGCGCCAGAGGTAAAATGCAAGTTGATGTCAACTTCTTCAATAATGTTTTATTCACTGATGAGGAAACTTTTCATAAAAATGGTTTTGTTAATAGGTACAATTTCCATTATCATGCTTCGGAAAATCCTCACTTTCTTATGCAAGTTGATAACCAACACAGATGGTCTATAAACGTTTGTGGAGGAATTATTGGAGAACATGTAATAGGGCCACATTTCTTTGATGGTACATTGACTGGAGCTATTAATTTTAATTTTTTTTGGAAAACTATCTGCCACAATTATTGGTAAATCTCTCTGGAAGAATTCGAAATAGGATGTGGTTTCAGCAAGATAGTGTTCCACCACATTATTTAAATGCAGTTAGAGACCACTTAAATAATACCTACCCTCATCAATGGATTGGAAGAAATGGACCCACTAAATGGCCTGCTAGATCCCCAGATCTTACAAAAATGGATTTCTTTTTATGGGGATACGTGAAGGAAATTGTTTATAGAGACACACCAACAACAGTACAAAATATGAAGGAAAGAATAATAACTGCCTTTAGATCTATCACACCGGCAGTTTTAGGAACAGTGGGAACTTCATTTCAAAAGCACATAGAGATGTGTGTCAATCAAAATGGCCAACATGTGGAACATTTATTATAATTTTTTCTACTGGGTTATTTGAAGAAACCTCTTTTTTTAAGTTTATTCTTGAATGTTGAAGTTATTGCTCAATAAAATGAAAATGGTTGCAATTAGCCATAGGGAAGTACTTACAAAAAATGTTCGTTTTAATTTTTACATCACATCGTTGAAAAATATACAGGGTGTTCCATTTGAAAAATTGAGAAAATTCAATTTAAAAAGTTCTTAATTGAATACTAATTTTTGGCCACCCTGTACATTTTTAGGAAATGAAAATGATTCAAAAATATTAATTAGATGTCTCGTAACTGGTATTCACATAAGTTTTTTTTAAAACCCATAACTGTGACTATGGTGATTTTTTTAAATCCACCTGCAGATGGCATTATTTCAACAAAAAAATTCATTACATCAAAGTGGTTGGGAGATAGCCAATATTAATATAGGAATGAATAGAGCCTAGAAAGAGGTTTCAAAAAATTTACTGATATACATAGCATTCCATTTAAAAAAAAGGCACTTGATCCTGTAATTTCGTCTTGGCTCGCCCTGTATGTTCTAAGATAATTTCCAGTTATAGACTTTTTTATCTAGTTTACTTGCAATTTTTTTAAAAATTTCTAGCTATCGTAGAACTCGAGATATCGAGGTCCAACGCACTATTGCCCCACCCTCTATATACATCAAGTCATTATTTTAACTTTAAAAATACACTTTAAATATAGTGATTTAGAGATAAAGTCACAAAACGAGCTATCCCAAAAATAGGACGTTGGCGGTAATGCGTAGTTATAATAAATTAATGATAAAAAGCAAAGTAAAATGTGCCTTTTGTTATATTATAATGATGAATCATTTAAACCCACACTGAAATAATTAGTAAAGTAATTATGCGAAATCAAGGATGTTTAGATTTAAGGAATAGTTACTCAGTGATAATTACCAACAAAATTAATTTCAAGGTTCTTCTTACCAATTAAAAGATATGAGAAAATACAAAACTATGCAATTTGAAATCATTCAGCTAATATTCATTTAATCAACCTGTTCATAACATATTAGCTTTTAAAATCGTAATGCCTATCCTATTTCTTTAATCAGTAAATGTAAAGTATTTGATTAGTAATATTTAATCTATGATATTACATTTCACATTTACAAATAAGTTACGAGAGCAGCGCATTTATTTGTTTCGCTGTAAAACGAACAGTCATGTATTTGTTTAACTTACTCTTTATTACATCGGTACTAGTGCTTTTATTATTAACAGTAAATTCCTTTGATGAAAACAACGGTAGTCTTATTCTACAAAGTATTATTGTAGTCCCATGTCAAAGTGGATACATTAAAGTTAACAACAAGTGTGTTGAGCGTTGGTAAAAGTTAGGTAAGTTAATACTAGTAGTAGGTCTGAATGGTATGGTGTGCGTTATGATCCGTGAAGTTTGGCGTTCACTTATATGGGGACTAAAAACAATACTAGGGTAAGGGCCAAAGTCAACTCCGTCGAACTACCTCAAGACTATTTCCAAAAAAAGTTACTTTTACGTAAGGACATACGAGGCCTGACAGTTTATTGTGGCGTCCGAACCATATAGGGATTTGACAGTTCCATACATCATGAGTAGAAAATAAATTTTAAATAAATTTTCAATTTGTCCCAATTCAATTCAAAACTATTTCCTTTTTAATTAAATCTGAACACTGTATGTTGCCCTCGTCGAACACCCGTTGCCGCTAATCTGGCTATGCACTGTTGGGTAGATCCACGGAAAAACTGGTCATAATCCCAAATTTTAAAATCGGCAATTCTAGTCGTTTGACCCATGAGTCATTGACGAAAACTTTCTGACTACTAATTACTGCTAGTTTACAGGGTACAGGGTTGCTACGTACCGATCCCTATCAGTCGATAGCTGAGTGTTGTTTAAGTAACAGTTTCTTATATTTACACTTAAAAATAAACAGACTTTAAAGTGCCTTAATAAAATGAATCCTGTACCTGGAGTTAAGTACTATATTATACTGAGCTTTCCTGTATCGTAACGTAATTTATCGGTAAACATTTAAACAAACATTCGCGAAACGTGGCAATTTTCGTGATATATTTTTCTTTGCCTGGAACAAAAGTTACCGTCCGGGCATTTCCGCGCAAAACGTTTTATACAGCCTGTTAGTATAATACTTCAGCTATTTTACTGTAAAATAAAACATACCGGATGTAGCCACATTGTGGTGAAAAAATTAGAATATGCGTTGTGACTGTTCAATTTTACTATAATATACGTTCTCCTTTATTCCTAATGGTGGGGAATATTATTTTAAATAAAAGAACATTATTGGATGTTATGTTCTCATCTCCGTCACATAAATTTAAGGACAGGTGTGAACACTCGTTGGCGAATATATCAAAAGTTACTAATTGTCTGCCGCATAACCTTCAAATAATTAAGCATAAGCTTTCCCATTTTACTTCTGCATTTAAAGTAAAGTAGAATGATGCCCGATCGAACAAGACAATATTTCTCACCCAAAACCAAAACTGGCTTGAAAACAATATTATTTTTCTACTGTACGCAAATCCTATTCAGTCAAATTCGGGTGGGCAGCCTTCGGTTGATTTTCTCGAAAGCAGTGAACGTTCTAAACACAGAAAAACGGAACAATTAGGATCACAAGCAAGTTCTTCTGAACTGGTGTATGCCGCTCAAATGTATCCTCGTGCAAAGAGAGAAGTGGATGTGGACTGTATTCAAAGAAAGTAAGTTCTCAACGCCAAAACAGTATCGAAAAGTTTACAAAATAAGTCAAAGCAAATTAACCCTACTTTTTGACGAGCAAGCTCTATCTATCACAACTTACAAGACAACAGTATGAAGTAATAAGAGTAGTAGATAAACAAAGCACTATTATCTTGAATGTGAAGCTATTACCATTACAAAAAAAAACGCTTCTGTAGGGTTGCAGGCTCTATTGGATCACACAGTTAAGCAAATTGTGAAAGTACAGGAAGAAGTTTTACAAAGAGTTTCATAAGAGCCACTTAGTAGTTTAGTATTATTGTCCAAATGGGGGTGTGATGGGAGTTCAGGACAAAGTCAATACAAACAGAAATTTGACAATAAAGAAGATTCAGATGCGAGCATCTTTCTTATTTCTTTTTTACCACGTCAACTTATATCTGGTGAACCTAACTCATCCAGCAAAATTGTAGAATGGCAAAACCTCAGACCGTCTTCTCCTAGTCATTGTCATCCCATTAGGCTCCAATTTGTACATGAAACGACGGATATTGCTTTGCAAGAAAAAGATTATATTGAAACTCAAATTCATCAACTTGTTCCAACTTTCGCTAAACTCGAAGAAACGGAAATCTTTGTTACGCATACTCTGGTATTTACAATGATAGATGGTAAAGTTTGCAATTATGCATCCTTCATAACCTTTACGAAAAAATGCTATATGTGTGTGGTACTACCCCGAGGACATTTTAATAATATAGATTTAATGTTGAAACAGAAGATAGATACATCAACATTCCGTTTCGGTTTATCTACTTTGCATGCCTAGATACGTTTCTTCGAGTGTTTATTACACGTTACACATAAACTGCCTATCAAATTGTGGCAGGCTCGTGGGGAGAACAATAAAAGAATAGTTGCAGAAACGAAGAAAAAAATTCAAGATGAAATCAAATCTAATTTGGGTCTCATAGTAGATCGACCGAAACCAGTTTTGGTAGTAGTAATGATGGAAATACAGCCCGCCGATTTTTTGAAAATTCTGAACATTCATTCACCATTACAGGAATAGACATAGAGGTTATAAAAAGACTTAATGTGATTTTACAAACAATATCAAGTGGATATATTATAAATATATAAATGTTTGAAAACTATGCTTTGATGACAGCCAGATTATTTGCAAAAAAATACTCCTGGTATAGTATGCCAACAACTGTACACAAGATTCTAATACACAGCCCTGCTGTAATAGCGTCTGCAATACTGCCAATTGGACAGCTTTCGGAAGAGACCAAAGAAGCATTAAATAAACACATAAGGAAATATCGAGAGGGATGTTCAAGAAAATGCTCACGCGAAAAGATCTTAGAAGATGTTTTTAATCGACTTTTATTGTGCTCAGATCCTTACATATCAAGTCTTCGAACACTCCCAAGGAGAAAAGCAAAACCGTTCGACAAGGGAGTTGTGGTCTTGCTATTATCTGCAGAAACTGGAATAGGTACAGCAAGCAAAAAAGATTCTGAAGAAGATACTGCTAGTGAAGAACACTCTGAAGGCTCTGAAGAATATCTTTCAGGCAAAATTTCTTCATAGTTTGCAGAATCCCTGCCAAAGATTTTTTTTATTTATAAATATAGACATAAAGGTACGCCTAAATATAAATCTATAAATTTTATAGACCAGATTTTTTTTAATCGTCAGACATTTAACAAGTATTATGCATTTTATAAGAATCAGAAGTTTTGGAATTTTACTCAGTTCTTTCGATTTCCATGTCTTAAAAACCACCCTATTTCATCAAAGGCATTTTTTCATTATGTTTTCGTTAAGTCGTGGCACGAAGTCTATAAGAATCAGAAGTATCCGACTTTTGCTCAGTTCTCTCTATTTCCACCTCCTAAAAACCACCCTATTTCATCGAACGAATGTTTTTAATCAAAGAGATTTTTTTACTATTTTTTCGTTAATTTTCTGGTCGAATTCTACAATATTGGTTTCAGAATTTTACAAAGTTCTTTCGATTTCTACCCCCTAAAAACAACCCTATTCCATTGAAGGATTTTTTTTCACTATTTTTTTCATTAATTCACGGGACGTGTTCTTTAAGAATCCGAAATTTCAGAATTTTACTAATTTTTTTCAATTTACATCCCCTAAAAACAACTCTATTCTATCAAAGCGATTTTCTTTCACTATTTTTGCCGTAATGACGAGTTCATTTTGGACCATTTTTATTACTTTAAGAGTTTTGCCAGCTTTTCGGGAATTTCGCCCCACTGTGCGATGGAGCAATTGTTAGGTCGGGCGGAGCGGGGTCTTAAAACTAGAAACTTTAAAACGGCTAAAAACCAATAACATTTTTAAATTGTATAACTCTTAAATAGAAATCATTGACACATGCAAATACATGTGTCGCTGATGTAAAAATTTAAAACAATGTAAAAATAAAAAGTAAACTGTAAAAGATTTGTGTATATAAATAGTTATCTCTGATATAATCCACTATGGGTACGATGTCGTTGCAAAGTTGTCGTAATTCCCTTATGGGGGTACCTATATCTTGTTGAGTTACTTATGAGGTGAAGGAATTTGTTTTCCAGTACCTGCAATTTGTGTAACTTTCAATTTGTCGCGGGATAGAGTGAACCATAGATATTGCTATCAAGTCACTAAGTATAAGAGCTCTTACCTATTTGGCTACAGTGCATACCAAAATAATAAATTATGTTAAATTAATTTTGTTCAAAAAAAATATTTGTTATCTTATGGAATATTCACGATAGCTACGTTTTCATGCGTTTGAGAAATATGGTATACAAGGAATGTATGTCGTCTTTAGTTAATGTTTAATATTATTATTACTACGGTAAACATTCTTATCAGTTTAGCTCCTACTATATTTTCGTTGTTACATAAAAAAAATTGTCGGATCATGGCGTATTATAAGTTTGTTGTGGTTATAGCATTACTGTTAACTTTGTCATTCCTTCGAGTTCATTCTCGTGATGACGATTTTGAAATTTGGTTCCAACATGTTTTTGGTAAAAAATGGAAAAAAGAACATACAGCTAAATGCATATTCTGCCCTATAAAATGTAGAGGTGGATACATCAAAGTTAATGGAAAATGCCTGCAGTTATTTTAAACTGGGGTAAGTGCAAATGATACAATAATTTTTTTTTTGTTTTTTTGATAGTCCACATTATAAATTGTATACGGTGTTTCTAAAATACATAACAAAAATTTAATAAAGAATCCTATGATTTAATAAAGTCGATTTCATCCAATTTATCTCTATACAGGGTGTTTCAAAAAACACGTGTCAAATAATTCTTACCAACATGGGTCAACTTTTGCTGTGTTTCTGAAATATACTGTTAGTTTTCTTATTTCTTCAGTTTTTTTCAAGGTATCTCCGAAACAACGTTAGCAATTTGAATGATATTTAGATGTGAAAAGTACTTTAAATACTACATATTTTAGTATTAATATCGTGTGGATAGCTTCATCAGGAGCGTGCTTGAGTTGATTACAAAATTATGCAGGCAGGTAAATGCCTAAAAAAGTTGCTCTTTATATTTTTTCGATCTAGGCTTCGTTTAGGAGATATTTTGAAAAACTGAAAAAAATAAGAAATCTTTAACATCATGTATCTTAGAAACGAGCGTGAGTGGATCCATTTTAATAGGAACTACTTGTCTTATTTTTGGGTGAGGAATCTCCGCTTAAGCGATAGCATATGATTTTTGAAACGCCCTTATAAAAGGTAGTACTGCTAAGCACCTGGATGTGGATTCTATTTTATTTGTACGAGAGAATTTGGATTATAATTCGACAATAAGCGTACTATTTAGTACATTACTCATAAAATTTAAAACACCCATAATAGTGGAAACATTTCCTGATCAGATTCTTATAAAGTCAATTAAAAATAACAAAAAAAAATTAAACGGAATATGGTGCGCTTGCTTCCCTTTTTTTAAAAACTTTCAAGATATGAAATGAAATAGCAAGGAGCCATAATATGTTAAAAGATAAATAAATAAAACAAAAATGTATTTTTCCTTGATATACTACAATTCATTGTAAATAGGATACGTCAAGAAAAGGGGTTAGAAAAAAAAACAATTTCTAGATTTAAACCCAAACCTGCTTTTCCGCTTATAGCAAGTTTACCCTCCTCAAGGGTGTTAAGTCAAGTTAAATCATTCATAGAAACCGGGGTAGATTTTGTCGTCATCGTGAGGTTAAAAGTCAAAAGGCATACGTCTGTCTCTTTGTCTGTCTAACAACCAAATGTTTACATTTAGCAGTGGCGGCTGGTGAAATTTAGGCTATGTCATATCTCAGTATTGGAGCATGGGACCCAAGCGATACTTAAAGGCGTAACTATCAGGACTAAATGAAGAAGTTTTGCAGAAAAAAATTGCGCTTGAAATTTGCGAAAAAAAGTTGGAAAAATTAGTGCCCCCAGGTTATTTTTTAAACGATTTATAAAATATTTGCGAAACATTTTTTTTCAGAATCAGGTGGAAAATATAAGTTCACATTTCAAATTTCATCGAAAAATATTGGTTTTCTATAAAGTTACACCGTTTTGAAATTTTATTTTAGATTCATTTTTCACTTTGCAAACTTCAAAACGGTGTAACTTTATAGAAAACCAATATTTTTCGATGAAATTTGAAATGTGAACTTATATTTTCCACCTGATTCTGAAAAAAAAATGTTTCACAAATATTTTACAAATCGTTTAAAAAATAACCTGGGGGGCACTAATTTTTCCAACTTTTTTTCGCGAATTTCAAGCGCAATTTTTTTTCTGCAAAACTTCTTTATTTAGTCCTGATAGTTACGCCTTTAAGTATCGCTTGGGTCCCATGCTCCAATACTGAGATATAACATAGCCTAAATTTCACCAGCCGCCACTGACATTTAGAATTAGCGTCTGACCTCTCCACGCTCACTTTTCTAGCAGCATTCAAATGATTTTTTAGGTCGTCGAGGTCATATTAAAACTTTGCATTCTGACTGCGCATTAAATTTTATAGGTATGGACGAAGTCTATACTTTCATTAAATCATCAGGTTATACAAACGTCTTTAAACTAGATTCAACCAAAATAAAATATGATGGAAATTTAATACAAATCGGCAACACATATGGGGGTATTGGGGGTCTAATATCAAATGTGCAAAAACTAATTTGCATAAAATATTAGGTTCTCAAACATTATCGCACGAAGAGTATTCAACAGTTCTGATTCAAATTGAGACGTCAATGAATAGCCGCCCACATTGTCGGCTAAGCAGTGGTCCCTCTGATTCAGAGGTCCTCACGCCAGCACATTTCTTAACACTGACACCCCTCAAAATTCTATCTGCTACCGCTGTATTCGACAAATTTAGTACAATCCTATTGGAAGCGTTCTAAAAGCGTATAGCGGAGTTGTTCGATTAGCTCTGGATAAACCAAAAATAGTTGTTTTAAAAGGCCAGTGGTCAACTTTGTCATCTGCCCAGCCGATAATTTTTTTGTTTATTTTCTCTTTATTTTCTTATTTAGGCATTATTCATTTTGATTTGTTTAGGGTATTTTTGCCTATTATTAAAACACTAATAATTCACAGGACAACATTTAGTTTGAAAAAAAAAACACCAGCCTCTACCTAGGTACCCAGAGATTTTTGGGGTCCGAATCCGGTGCTCGCTTACCCTTAAAAGATATCCAGAGGTCATTTCAAGGTCAATCTGAGGTCATTTTAAAGTTAATTTGAGAAAAACAGAGGAGAAGTTGTCAAGAAATCTGAATAAATTCATAAATAGGTTTTTGGGGTCGCTGAGTCTGAATCCGGAGATGGTCCATTAAGGTCGCTCAGACGTCATTTTAAGGTCATCATGAGGATGAATTGATACACTTGAAAAATCTGATGTTTTTCGGGATTCTAAGTCCAAATCACGGGCGTATAAATTTTCTCCAATTTTTTTCACCTCCTATTCCTAATTTAACCTTCAAACGAACTTGAACATGAGGTGATAGAGGTCAACCGACATGGTATTCGGACTTAGCGACCCCAAAACCTATCTATGAATTTTTTCAGATTTCTTGACAGCTTCTCCTCTGTTTTTCTCAAATTAACCTTGAAATGACCTTGAAATGACCTCTGAATGCATTTTAAGGGTAAGCGAACACCGGATTCAGATGCAGAGACCCCAAAAACCTATGTACGAAGTTTCTCACATTTTTTCAGCCACCTTTTTTTTAGTTTGACCTTCAAATAACCTTGGACCTGACGTGATAGAGCTTAACCGACTTCGGCATCGGAATCAGTGACCCCAAAAACCCCTGGGTACCTAGATAGAGTCCGGTGTTTTTTTTTCAAACTAAATGTTGGCCTGTGATTAAGCCGTATAGGCGGTGTCCAAAATTTGGTATATATATATTTTTATTATAGTTGTAAGTTAAGAAAAATTTATTTTTGGATCAACCAGCAGCGATTATCCGTAACTGCACTTGAACGCCACGTACTTGAAATTCGACTTGGATCTGTCGAATTCTCGAAAATTTATATCCATTATAAACGGTTTTACGCTTTCAAAATGTTCGAAATTGTAGACTGCAGTTTATAACCATGTGCATCATCGCGTACATATTACTTACGGTGGCAAAAATAACGTTGGCGGGCAAAAAAATTTATATTTTTTGTAACATGTACCTGAATCCCACTGGAATAAAGCCTTCTGATTACAGAAGTGTCAAGCAAAAAGTAGCAACACCCAACGTTTTCTTGTTACATTAACAAAACCTTGTGGGCAGAAATAACATTATTGTTAATAAAATAGATTTATTGGGGTCAAAATAATACAAAACGGTTTAGTGCCATATCCCCAAAAAAGAACAATTATGCAGCTACGGACACGTGTTTCAGAGTTATTGCCCCTCATCAGTTCTTGTTTCTGATCTATCCCATCCTAGATCCAATTCCTTAGCTACGCTACGTTGATGAGGGACAATCACTCTGAAACACGTGTCCGCAGCTGCATAATTGTTTTTCTTTGGGGATATGGCACTAAACCTTTTTGTATTATTGTTAATTTTCCTAATCTATTTATTGCTATATAGTCTAAGCAATATCGTGCAAATTCGACGATGAAAGGTTACCATCTGCCTGACGGTAATCAAAGAGATCATATGAGTACCATACTTTTTCTCTTTTGAAATTTTTGGCGGCCGGATACGGAGGGAGGGATTTTTTTTTTTTTAATCGAATGGTTACCGATATTTGTCTGTATAGGTAGTTAGTGTACTCCACATACCCCAATTACGCTGGCAGACAAAACTTCCAGTTTTGGCGCGCTTAACGGGAAATTGAAAAAAAAAAATGTTTAGTTACCGGACCAAAACTTAGCGTAAAATGTTTGTTTTGGTGTGTATAGGTACTGTAGTATAGTGGCAGACATTTCTATCGGTCGGTTTTTGAACAATTTGCCATCAAAGTGGCGAAAAATGGATCACAATTTGAAATGTGATAAAAAATAGTTTAAATTAAAAAAAAAAGTCTTCCCAGCCAGCTTATGTTTCACAAGGCAAGAAAAAACTCTACCCCTGGCTGGCAGACATTTTTGCCAAATTTAACTCCCCCAAACCACTCCTTAAGGAATTAAAATTATTTTTTAGTTTTTCGTGTCTGTACTCTTTTCTTATAAATATTAAAAACGTCCTTTGGATATGATGTTACAGTAAAAATAAGAAAAATTTGAGCTTTTCTTTTAATTTCTATCCCTTGAAGGGGTGGTTTGGAGGGGTTAAATTTTGCAAAAATATCTGCTAGCCTAGGTTAAGGATTTTAGTGCCTTGTGAACCATAAGCTGGCTAGGCCGACGTCTTTCCTTAATTTTAACTATTTTTTTTATCAAAATTAGGTTTAGTTTAGTATCAATTGTTTAAATTAAATAGTTTGTGCGCCTGGCTGAATGGATTACATCCTCAATGCCAAAAAAATATATTTCAAATTTGGATCCATTTTCCGCCAATTTGATGGCAAATTGCTCAAGAACCGACCAATAGAAATGTCTGCCACTATAGTACAGTACTGTACACAACAAAACAAACATTTTAGTGTAGTTCCTGGCTCAAATTATTTCCTTTCCGGCCAAATTATTTTCACATAATGTTCTTTTACTGCACGACTATCCCACAAACAAAGAAAACAGCAATATTTTGTAATGCCTCCTTGAAGCCCTACTAAAATGACTTACTTTTAGATCCCCACATATTTTCCACTTATGTTTCTTGTAATTAATTTTATTTAAAATGGTGCTCAGACTGTCATAATCCTCTTTCATTGTTACTGAATGGGCAATTTGTATGGATGGTTTTAAATTTCCATAATGTAGTAATATAGAAAACTGTATTTGGAGGAATGTATGAATGAGCGCCACTCAGAAGGGGAATATTCGATATTAAGTTTCTACATTTAACCATCAATATCACGCACATTGTGAATTTTCCATATTATAAAATGGGGAAATGTTGCATTTCTTTTATTAAAAGTCGTAATCTTTGTTTCTTTAGCAAATAAGTTCCATTCCTTAAGCCGGGAATCAAGAAGTTCTGCTTGTTGTTTTGACAGCCCCAAGTCACGTATCAAATCATTTAATTCATTTTGAGCAATTAAGTGAGGATCCCTAAAACTTTCGGGAATATACAATGGGTCGGCGCACTGGTCTGGGCTGTCTAAAGAGTTGTTACTATTTCCATTACTTCCCAAAACACTATTTTGCCAATCTAAAGGTGCAGATGGCACTGGTAAGTCTGATGCATTGTGAGGAACAGGTCTTAGAGCTTATGGTAAATTCGGATATTTGATTTTTGGTTTTTCTTTTTCGAATATCCCTCAGTTCTTGTTACACAAAAATAGCAATCGTCGAAATAATTGGTGGTTCTCGCCATACCACTGGAACCACAAAAGCCATGCTTCTTCTTCTCCCTTTCATCCACTACACTAGTGACACGCTACAACTTACACAACAAACGTGGGGAGCCCATTGCCTGTCTTGATTTCCGACTTAAACTACAAAATATAGAAGATACACTTTTTACGTGACGTTTGTAGGTGTAGGAGTAGTGAATAAATACGGTCTAGATCTCGCTGGGCGTGCAATTACTATGCTTTTCTATGAGAGCACCCACTCAAAAATTTCCCGGTGTCTAGTAATAACGTATATAAGGTGTTCCATTACATAAGTTTATATTGTCACCATTTTAGTCAATCTATTATTGGAAATTATTTTAAAATATATATCAAATAAGTATCTACATCTTTACTAGATAATATCTATCATCAATCGTATTTTCTTTTTTTCATAATAAAGGTGTAATTCTACTTTGACGAATCGCTAGGATACCCTGTGTACATATTTAAACAGAAATGAAGGAAATTTTATAGAGACCATTTTTGTGTAAAAGTTTCTGACGGAGTGTGTGGTTTTTACATTTTTTCATAAAATGCAAACCTTAACATTTTTATCAAAAACTTGCAAGTCACGTTGTTTCTTTTGGAAACATTTCTGAAAATATTCGTTAGACACTGCTTTAACAAAAATTATCTTCTAAAGTCCATCAGGCGGGGAGGAGATGTGTGTGTGTGTCCTGGCCGGACTCCATAACTATCAGAATATAATATTTTGATTTCACTCTGGTTGCATTTATTTTTTTAAATAACATATAACGCGCTTTTCTCTACATAAGAAAAAAGGGTCACTGATGCCAAGGAGCGGCGGTTTTAGTGTTTAATGGATAATGGATCTCGAACGCGGTTCCTGTTTTACAGTGTAGCTGTAGAAACACCAATTTTCCCTATCAGATGGATAATAGGTATGGGCTTAGATAGCTGCAGTGAAGATACGATACATCCATGGTCCTAGAAATTAATCCAGTAATAATACTCTCGATTTAAATAACATTAACAAAATAAAAAAAAATTATATAATAAACAGAGACCACGACTGAGGATTGGAATGAGTCGCGGCGTGCGCTTATACTTGAGTTGACTGATTAATCGTTGGATACGGTGTATAATTTATTATTAACTGCTAAAGCGTTATTTATAAGAAATATAATAAACTGGAAACTATAATTATTTATTTTTAACTGCTGAAGCGTTATTTATAAAAAATATAATAAACTGAAAACTATCAACAGAATTAAATGAAAAATAATATAATAATAGTTCAAGAACCGATTTGAAAGGATACCATTTACTTTTATTAACTTAATTTTAAATAACTAACTGTTTAAAATAATTATTGATTACTTTAAACCACAAAATAAAGAAAAAAATGGCTGTAAAACTTAACATAATTATAATAACACAGGATGTACCAAAATAACCTATGCATGCAAGAAGATAGTTTCGTCGCTTTTAACTGACCGGAGGGCGTTGATATTCATGTCTGCTTTCGGCAGTGGAGTAAACTTTTTATTGAAATAGGTTAGCTCAAAGAGATTTAAAGTGATATATCGTTTTAATAACACTGAGCTATCCTCTTTCATTAATACGCTTAGTCCCACATCGCCACAAGCAACGCATCGATATCAGCGCTCTCCGGTCATTTAAAAGCGACGCAGCTGTACATCTCTTCTCTTGCTTGTATATAGGATATAGGGAAAATACCTACTAGTTAAATCAATCGAAGACAGCATAAACTTTATATTTCGTTTGCAACCCAATACGGCAATATTAATTCGGTGATTCTGAGGTTATTTTCATGTACATAGTACAAAGAGTCAGTGCCGGTTTTTTAAAATCGTTTATTTAACGTCGGCCTATTTCCGGTACCAGGGATAACAACCGACGCCAGGAGACGAGCTATCCCCATTCTGGAAATTTTGCCGAACCTCTTCTCTGTCGAGGAGTAGGGAATTTTTACTTCCCTAGCATTTAATAGACAAGGGACCAACTGCTTTACATCCCTTCTGAAGGATGGTATATCACCTACAAAACCCTCGCCTACGATTGTATAGCTTCTGTGTATACGCTGCTATACAAATCGCTAGAAGACGGGACGAGCTCGCCGATTTTCACTTGAGTTATCACCAAATTACAGACTGCTACTACCGTTGTTTAACTTTCGTATCGAATGCAGTGCTGAATTTATAGTTAGGGCTCATATTCTCGTGCCTTGGGCACCGGCTGTAGGGGGATATTTCAGGTCCAGCTCTGTGTTAATTTTAAAATGACCTCGACAATACAATAACGTTTTTTTTATAAGATTTTTTGTTTACTTTTAATGTTACAAAATTAATGATGGAACCTATTAAAGGGGGTATTACAATTATTTGCTGGTTATGCGCCTTTTAAAATATACATGTAAAATTAACTTGGCTTTTAAACTTAGTTATTTTCATTTTCATAGTTGGCAAAACTTAAAGTTTTAAGTTGCACGCGGACATTATTATTGAGATGGTCGCCGCAGTAATTAGCAATGAACTATATCTACGAACTGGAACGGCAACGCTCATTTAAGTTGTGTTGTAGGCGCCGTACCGCTATTTTGTGTGAAAGAGACAGACTATGGTAGGGATCGTCATCTTTATCTGTTACATGCGTTCTTATGGTGGTTTATTTGTGTGCATTTAATTATATTACTTTATTATTAAAATAATTGTGAATTTTGAAATTTCAGTCATGGTGATGCATTGTGTTGCATATAAGTGCAATAATCTTCACGATAAACGTATAAACATTCAGTTTCATGGGTAAGATTTAAAATTTTCGTCACCTTAACCTTACTTCGTAAATATTGGAACTAAATTACATTTTTCCTTGTAGTTTCCCTTTCAAAAGGCCAGATATTTTGAAACTATGGGTAAAAGCTATAAGAAGAGACAATTGGGAACCAACAAAGAGTAGCAAATTGTGCAGTTCACACTTTTTAGAGTCTGATTATCAGCATCGGCCTGGAGCAAATGTTAAATTGTTAAAACTTGATGCTGTACCTAGTATTTTTAATTTTCCACAACATTTAATGAACACAAAGCCATGCCGCAAGATTTTAAAACGTTGCTTGGAAAACTCTACAGATAAAAGTGAAGAGCCTCCATTGGTAAGAAAGTAGTTTTTGTTCTTAGGTATGACAGATAATTGCTAATTACATTTTCTATTTTTAGAAAGTAATCAAAACTGTAGACTATGCGGAAGAACCAACTAGTACTTCTAAATGCGTGAATGCTCAGACGCAAACGTCCCTGGGCTCAGAAGTAAATCAGAAATTGAAAAAGAAAGTAAAATCATTACGACAGAAAGTAATGAGAAGGAATGCTAAAATTACCTCAATGTCACACTTGTTAGAAAAGATTAATGAGACGGGGATCTGTACAGAAAATTTACGTTCGGTTTTGGAAAATAATTTTTCTGGAATTTCCTTAGAACTGGTTATAATCAGAAAAGTAATGAAAGTACCGTCCCACAGCAAAGAAAATACACTGAAACAATGAAACAATTTTCTCAAACGCTACTTTTATTCCCCGAAAGCTTACAATTTTGTAAGAAAAAAATTTAATTTTGCCAAGCCCCAGGTCAATTAGAAACTGGCTGTTCAAATATGATTGCAATCCCGGACTATTGAAAGAAGTATTTTTGTTTTTAAAAGGATTGTGCACTTATTTTAGATGCAATGTCAATTAGAAAACAAATCATGTGGAGTGAAACTGATGGGAGGTACGTAGGATATTGCGATTTTGGTGGCATTATTGATGTGGACACGCAAGTTGCTGCATCCGAAGCATTAGTGTTTCTAATTGTTAGTTACAAAATGAATTTTAAGTGCCCTGTAGGATATGTTTTAACTAACAAAACTGATGCTACAGTTCAAGCACAGCTTCTATCATGCTGTATAAAAAATTTATTTGAAATTGGTATTACTGTCCGTTCTATTACTTGTGACGGAACTTCAACTAATGTACAAATTATAAATAAATTGGGATGTAAAATTATTGGCGATGATATCATTGCAAATTTTAATCACCCTAATACTTCAAGTAAAGTGCATTGCATGCTGGATATCTGCCACATGATGAAACTGGCTCGAAATACGTTTGCAGAAATGAATATTAGTTCCGAGAGTGGCAATATTAAATGGATCTATGTGCTTAAACTATATCACCTACAAGAGAAAGAAGATTTAAAATTCTGTAATAATTTAACATCACGTCATATTTTTTATAAGAATAAAATTATGAACGTGCGTTTAGCAACTCAGGTATTAAGTAGCTCTGTAGCAGATGCTATAGATTATCTACGGCAAACAGGTCATGCAGATTATCAACAATACGAAGCTACTGTATTTATAAGGGTTATTGCTAAGATCTTCGATATGATTAATTCTAGAAATCCATTCGGAAAAGGGTTTAAAGCGCCAATTAAACCAAAAACAATCTCTTATTTTCGTGAGGTATTCAGCTCTTCAGTGAATTATTAGAAAAACTTGAAAATCGATAATATCCCAATATTATGTCACCCCCGAAAAACTTTCGCTAATGGTTTTATTATAGCGATGGAGAGCACTTTAAATCTCGCTGAAGATTTATTTAACTTAAGTAATAGTCCCCTACAATACCTTTTAACATACAAGTGTTCACAAGATCATTTAGAATTACTTTTTTGTTGCATAAGGGGTCGAGGGGGTTGGAACAATAATCCAAATTGTTTACAGTTTAAATGGGCATTACGCCAACTACTTTTTAGAAATAAAGTTACCCCAGTGTAAATGGAAACTGTTTAGATTTAGGAATAGGAAGTGGATGTGCATCAGCTTTTGAATTTCGTGCAAGCAAAAGAAGCTTGAATGACAACCCTGGTAACAAGTCTAATAATAATGTAGAATTTGATTATAACTTGTATAACATAAACATAGATAATTTTATTTTAACAGACCACCAACAAATTTTTTATATTATATGGCTGGCTATGTAGTTAAAAAAATATTACCAAATTTAAATTGTAAATTTTGTGAGGAAATTTTATTGTTTAGGAAAACTGTTGAACATAACTATTGTAATATAAATGGTTATCAAAGGTTTGTAAATATTGTAAATAGAGGAGGATTGATTTGCACCTCTGAAATAATTTATAAGATTATTAGCTATTCTGAAAAACAATTCAGAGTATTGTTTGAAGGTGGTTTGACATGTAATAAGAAGCCTAAGCAAATTATGGTAAACAATGTTGTTCAACATTTGTCCGAACAATTTCATTTATTTTTACCAAAGCATCCAATTATTGAAGAATTTGGTTTTGAGGACTTGCATGAAATTCAGTTAATAAAACAAGTTGTTAAGCACTTCCTAACTTGCAGATTGCACTATCGTGCTAAACGAGAAACTGAAATAGTAGTAGGTAAAGGAACTAGCATAAGACAAAAATTGAATAAGTTAATTCTATTTAGCAATGTGTGAAAAATATGTATTTTTTTCTCTATATTAATGTAAAGAAAATAATTGTATTTATAGGGCTATACCTCATAACTTCATTTAATAAAATAAATCTATGAAATGAAAATTTGGCCTTTATTTCATCCTATTTCACAATTCATTAAGTATCAATTATGATTTATTTCAGAATTAAATAATATTGATATACATCCTACTTTGAATTTACAATACTTTCAGACAACACAAAATTTTTTTTCGTGTAATAAATCAGGTGTAATTTAAATGGGGCCCATCCGTTTAATGACCTTTGTGTGTATCAGACAAGGATGGATATACCTACGTTGTGCGGGTTGCCTAAAACTAGCGAGGCTACGCGATTTACACAAGGCCTTGCCCTTCCAGTTCGTAGATATAGTTCAATGGTAATTAGTAGTAGCTACAGCAATTTTGTGTGAAATTTGAAAGTTAAATTTATCGAAGTAAATTACAACTGTATATTTTTTGTGTGTTGTGGCTAATAGTTGTTTGGTATTGTGGCGAAAAATTAAGATTATATCCTTTATTCCATTTACCCGTTTTCCTTATTTTCCATAATTCTTACTGGACTACCGAAGAATTTCCATAACTTTTTTTGGGTAAGTTTTTGACATATTTTTGAATTTGTTAACATTAAATATTAGATAGATGGTAAATTACAGGTGGAAATACAGTCTACTTCTCTATATAGTATAGTATCCTGAGGTTGGCTTATACAATCGCTGTTAATAGACACTCTGTGGTATGACGCAAGGATGGTCGGTAAATTTGTAATGGGTATATCATCAGGATAATGAGTGCTCAAGAAATGTAATCATTTTAAATAGTTTTTAACAATATGTAATATGAACTTTCAATTAAATCATCAATTAATATTTTAAAACGTATACACGGGAAAGAAATAATTTCAACATTTCCAAGTCCTGATGTTTTCTTGAGAATTTTTGTAACCCTAGTAGTAGCAAATGCAATTATTGGAGTACGATATTTTTATACTTTACAGCGGGTTAAAAATATCTTAGGGAATTCTATCAATCAATAAAAACTGTCAATTAGTAGCGTTAAAAATATTAATTACGACTTAGTCAAGAATATGTGCATTTATGATTCAATTCAAGATTTTTTTTGCCAAGAAGTCGAGAAAGAGTGATGTGACCTAGTCCTGTGGGTCTCGAGTATGAAACCAATTTCAATAATTTATTTTTTATTGTTTCTATGTAGTATATCTTTACTTTATCCTAGTCTATAAAATACGAAAATGTTTATTTAAAATATTGGGTATGTTTCATTTATATATATATATATATATATATATATATATATATATATATATATATATATATATATATATATATATATATATCACATTGAGGATCTCTTATTTAGTCAGCGTGTACTTCTAATTATACTGATTGTGTGAAAAGATAAAACTATTTTTTTTTTCATTATATTCCTATTCAATAATCCTATTCTTTTGAGAGAGGGGACACAAAATTTGCCTGGATCTAGGGGCGATTTATATCTAAAACCGGCACTGCAGACAGCTATGTTATGATTGTTATAAATAATAAGAGAGATAAGTCAGTAGTGAAAATACATTAGACTGAAAGAGACAAGTTTGTACTAAACGGTTTAGTTCAATACTGATGAACAAATCTTAAGAAACAAATTCCAAGTTTATAAAATGACCTAGGTGCCAGACTGGAATTTTATCAGTATGAAAAGCCTTGATTTTGAAACAAAATACGGATGTATCAATTATTATAGCTTTGGTACGGCGACGTATTTAAATTTTTTTATGTATAAAGCATGGTATCGGTGTCTGTTATAGTTAAATGCTTAAATATATCACACACTATGTATAGATAAATAATATCAAAAATTAGGTCGTGTCATAAACTTATCATCAGGTCAGTCGAAGAACTAACTATAAGAATTTGGACATAAATATTAGTGTTAATAGAAAATGTGGCGTTATTACGTATTCATAATTATGTTTTCAATGTTTCAAATAATATGTGAAAGTGAACAACTTACGTACGATAAATTTTTTAACAATATTTCGCGGCATAATCGCCCCAATTGTACACTAACAGCTGCTGTAGTTAATGTTAAGTGTAAATTTGGTTATAAATATATATTTGGAAAATGTCGTGAGTTACTACCTTAGGTTAGTATGTTTTCTCAAAATTATAACCATGTTTAACTGTCAATTGAGGATGAGACTTTCTAATCGAGGTTTGTCCATTTTTTCACATATTCATTTGTAGATAGTGTTGGGTATTTTATCGGCTAACTAATCAATTTATGTATTCATATATAACTTAAATGCATTATTTTAGTTAATATTTAGCATGGGAAATAAAAATAAATTCATTAATGAGCCGATAAAGTACCCATCACTATCTATAAATGAATATGTGAAAAACTGATCAAAACTCGATTGGACAATCTGCTCTTCAATTATTATTTATTAATTTATTTGTTTATTTATTTATTTACACCATTCAACGCGAAACCATTTACAGAATGGGAATTACAAAAATATAATATAAAATAATATTTTAAAAAGACAGAAGTAAAAAAAAACAATATTACATAGAGCATTAAGAATACAACTTAATTTTAAAATGTATACACACATATGCATGCATTCATATATACATACATGTATACATATGTACATATCCACATACACACATATCCATATACTTATCTATAATTAACATATGCAAATTTATTATACATTACATATCTATAACTAACACATGCAAATTTTTGAAGAAAAAAATTTTGTTTTACGATTTTTTTACTGTGGCTACATTGCACAAGAAAATATCAAGAGTATGTTGGTGTTCCTTATAATTATTGCACATTTGATATAAAGGTGAAATTTTACCAATACTTGTACGATGTATACTCAAAGTAAAGGTCATATGTTGCCTTGCTGTTACTCTGAGAATACGAAAATTTAACATTTGTAATATATCGGGACAGTCAATGTCATTAGTTATTATTATCCATTTATAGGCGTGCGTAGAGGATTATATTTTTTCATATTCATATAAAGTGCTCAGTGGTGCACTGGGTAATGGGCCCCTATATCCTGAGGTATCAAATTAATGGTTTTTACAAAATTAAAATTTTAAGTGGTAAATAATAATTAGCTTCATACCTTACACTTACAGAACCAAATATTATATTATATTTAGAGATCGGGGTGTAGCGAAAAATGACATCAGTTCCAGGTTAACGCTAGATGATGTATCACCGCGTAAATATGTTCATGGATACGAGTATATCTTACCTTGTGGTTGTTTTGGCGATTCGGTAACATCCACAGTTAATAAGAAGAGGATTCAAAGTATTGGAGAAGTAACACTAAGACGCACATGTATTTTTAACTAGCGATCACAATAGTAAAAGTATACCGGGTGGCCACGAGTCAATGTACGCCCCCAATATTTTGGTTGTTTTTTAATTTAAAAATTTGGTTTTTGGTCTTTCTTAAATGGAATGACTATATTTTTTGATGGTTTCTCATTAAGCATAAATTTCTAAGTGTAACAGTTTTTTCAGATTTTAAAAATTCCAAAAAGTAAGTGAGATACGAACAATTTTTTAATTTTTTCAAAATGGCCGCGTCAGATGAATGCGATGTAAGAAAATTACTAAGTAGGCTATGGAAACTATTAGTAAGGTTGTAGACTTGTCTGTAAAGAAGAAAATAAATGTTTGAATTACTGATAGGTACCAGTATTTTTAGGTTTTTTTTTTTCAAAAAAACGGAATTTAATTTTCATTTTCATTTCCGTAGGGGTCCTATGGAAATTTTTTTAATGGAACTGTGCTGTTTTTTTTATTAATAAATAAATAATGATTCATACACTATAATTTTTTCGCCATTAATCATTTCTTAACGATATCCTTCGTAATACTCATAGTATTTTTAAAAGGTAAGCGCCAACAAATCATTTTAATAAGGTACCTATCTACATTTAAATCCAAAATTGCAGATAGTCAAGAAAATGACAGACATTCGCAACAATTTAATTATTCTTGACTTACTCACGAATTTTCTGAAGCAAGTGTGTTAAATTTGTTATAAGAAAATTAATATAAAATAGCTGACAAATAATCAAGAGATGAAAAAGTTTACATGTTGATTATTTATGGAGAGACTCAATGTAATGCAACTAGAGCACAAACTCTGTATGGAGAGAGATATCCAGAAAGAAGACAACCTCGGAGAAACTATTTCGCCGGGTTGGAGGATCAATTTAGAACTGAACCTGATATAGAAATTGAAGAAAGATTTATTGTGGATGCAGAAACGGAAATTAATGTATTAGCTTTTGTGCATGTTGACCCTACCATTTCGGTAAGACAAATTGAACATGAATTACCAGTTTCCAAAGAATCAGCCAGAAAGATTTTAAAGAAACACGACTATCGTTCTTATAAATATCAATTGCATCAATTTTTGTATGAGAATGATTGTCAACGAAGAATAACCTTTTGTAATTGGTTACAGTTTCGTCAATTAAGAAATGATAATTTTATCAAAAACATTTTGTTCACAGATGAATTGAAATTTACAAACCTTGGGTTATTTAATTGAAACAACACTCGATATTGAACAATTGAAAATCCTCACATTATGAGACAGGGGCGGTTGCAGGAGCGGTTTGGCTTCAATGTTTCGTAAGGCGTACTGGGCGACCATATCATAGGTCCAATAATTTTTGACGGAACTCTAACTGGACCAAGATATCTAGAATTTCTCCAAAATATAATAGTTCGACAGATTAATCAAATTCCCAATACCAATATTGACGAGATTTATTTCCAACAAGACGGGGCTGGACCACACAATGCTATTATCGTTAGGGATTACTTAAATCAATTGTGTGCAGATCGTTGGATTGGGACCCATGATCCAGTCAGATGGCCTGCAAAGTCGCCTGACTTAACCCCACTCGATTTTTTTATTTGGGCGCATTTGAAAAATAGAGTCTACATGACTGCTTCAACCACAAGACAAGATCTGGAAGAAAGAGTTCGACATGAAATTGCACAAATAACACCTCAACAATTACAGAATGTTAGACGTGCAGCAATAAGTCGCGCTACTCTGTGTATTAATCAAAATGGTGAACAGTTTGGACAATTTTTATAATGGTTTATTATAGTCTGACGCGGCCATTTTGAAAAAATTAAAAAAATTGTTCGTATCTCACTTATTTTTTTGGAATTTTTAAAATCTGAAAAAAACTGTTGCACTTAGAAATTTATGCATAATGAGAAACCATCAAAAAAATATAGTCATTCCATTTAAGAAAAAAAGTTGAGGTCACTTTCGGTTCAACCGGAAGTGATATTTTCATTCCTGTTAGTCTAAAAGTAGCCCATTATTGTCTAATTTATGCGTACCAAAAACCAAATTTTTAAATTCAAAAACAACGAAAATATTGTGGGCGTACATTGACTCGTGGCCACCCGGTATGGCGAATATTAATAAACCACTAAAATATATGCGACTTTCCAGCCGTATGCATTAGTGGTTTCATCTACGAAAAATTTTTTTTGTTTAATACTGTCACATCCCGCTGTGATAAATATACTTTTATGACTGTTTGAGGAAATGGGTTCCTTAATGTTTGCTTGATGTTGCACGAAAGCACATTTTTAGGCTTGTGCAAAATAATTCTGTGCCGTTAAATGCAACTTCGGGAAATCACTAATTTCACAATTATTGTCAAAATCATATCAATTCTTCTTACTGATAGGTTAGAATTCTGATTTGATCAATTTGGTAACAGGGCAAATTTACTTGAATTTTACCACAAATTTATCAATGTGGGGAAATAATAAAGCAAATTAGATGTTAAATATAGGCAAATTTAGGCTATTTTATCAGTAAGGTTAAAGGCAATTAAATGTTACATGGCCTTATTAGTAAGTCATTTGTGGTAATTTTAAGGTAATTGTTTTCTGTTTATTATCTAAATAACACCTATATCCATAGGAGACATAAGAGAAGAGGTATTTTGAAATGCAAGCTGAATAGTTTTTAGGAATGGTATTGGTATTCGTGTTGAAAAACGTCTGCAAGTTAGTTACTAGGCTAAGAAAGATATAAACAAAATAGCAATGTTTAGAGTTGTGTTCTGTGATTGTCTGTGGAAGAAAGTTAAGTGCGAAACTAAATTTTCTGTGGATATGACTGTACTTCTAAAAACAAATTTAATATGCTCTTTGAAAAAAAATTGAATCAAAAGAACAACCTAAGAATTGCAATATATTTTTCAAATATAATTTCTGTACTAATAGTCTAATACAGGGCTTCTTAAACTTTTTTTCATTCACGACCCCATTTATGATTGCGAGTTTCCTGGCGATATAAATATAAAAGAAAGATAAATAAATATTTTTTGATGATTTATTTATTAGGTAACAATATACATATACATATGAAAATATATAGTTTTAGAATTCGTTTAGAAACATACAAAAAATCTAAAATTAAAAATTGCACAAAAGTTGTAAAATTGTATTTATTATAGTTACAAAAATTATATGCCCTATTTTTCATCAAAATTGCATTTTTTGCAATAACATAGATAAAAGGGAATTCTGACCGTCTTAGTTCGCTCGAATATATTGGAACGCAGTCGTTGAGTGGTAAGTATTAAATTAAAATTAAAGGAATAAATTTAATGAGATGGATGTGCCTGTTCTTTATTGCATAACAAATTAAATCTTGGTGGAATGTTTGACACTGTTGGACGTAAGACCTCTTCAACATTTTTTAGCGATGAACGATATTGGGATTTAATATGTGTTAAAGCTGAGAAAGTAACTTCACATAAATATGTGGTGTTGAATGGCAGAAGAACATTTAACGCCATATCAGCGATTGTGGGAAATTCAGTTCTAGTTTCGATCCAGAATTCAGTCAAGGGCTTTTTTGGAAATTGTAGTTTTAAGTTTGAGTCACTTGAAAGCTCAGCAAATTCCTCTTGAGTTTTAAGTGGCAGGTGATCAATCTCACTTAAGCCAATCCAAAACGGCTTTTGAATCCAAGCTACCGTTTTGAAATCAATATTTAATGTAAAATATGTACGGAACTGTGTTTCTAACGCTTTTAAGTGATCTACAATAATTTTTGCAATAAAAGTTTTACAATGATTTTTCTCGATTATAAAATTGTCGACACTGGAAAACATTTCGAACGAATTTTTTCTACCCTACTTTTCCAAATGTTGATCTTTTTAATAAAACTTTCAATTTTATCATTCGAAGTAAATATATCGCAATTTTTTCCTTGAAGAGACAAGTTGAGATCGTTTAATTTCGCAAAGATATCTGACAAATAACACAGCTTGGATAGCCATAAGTCATTTTGAAAAAAAGCAGCAAGTTCACATTTTCGTTCGGTTAAAAATATTTCGATTTCATCCTTTAATAACAATAATCTTCTTAAACTTTGACCTCTTGACAACCATCTTACTTTTGCATGTAATAATAAAATTGTGTAGTTGGAATCCGTATCCTTACAGAGATTTGAAAATAAGCGGCTGTTAAGGGCATGGCTCTTAATAAAATTTATAATCTTAACAGCATCCTGAAGCACATCGTTCAATTCTGGTGCTATTTTTTTTTGCTGCAAGGGCCTCTCGGTGAATAAGGCAGTGAGTAAAAGTTATATGATCATAATGAACAGCTTGAAAAAATGATTTAAAACCAATATTTTTGCCCGTCATCGCTCTTGCACCATCTGTGCATATTCCACAGCAATTTTTCCATTCTAAACCTTCAGTTTTTAAAAATTCGTCAACTTTACAATATATGTCTTTCCCTGTAGTATGGTCTTTCATAGGACGACAAAATAACAATTCTTCCTCCACGCTTTCTTTATAAACGTACCTGACATATACTAACAACTGAGCCAATTTAGTAATATCAGTTGTTTCATCCAACTGAATTGAAAATTTTGGGCTTTCTTTAATTCTTGTAATAAGTTGCACTAATTGGTCCTGGTTAATATTAGAAATTCTATTCGAGACAGTGTCGTTCGACAAAGGAATTTTTCGAATATCATCGCCATATTTACTTCCATGTAGTATTTCTACCATTTTAATAGCAGCAGGTAATACAAGATCTTCCCCCAATGGTGAACGGCTTTTTTATTTTTAGCAATATAGTATGAAACTTCATATGACGCTAGTAAATATTTTTCATTAACGGTCATAAATTTTTCAAAGGATTTTTTTCCTTTATTTAAAGATATATACACTCTTTCAAAATATTCTTTTGGTTTATTGACATACGAAACATGCTTTGATTCAAGATGTCGTTTTAATTTTGATGGTTTCATACTCTCCGGAGCCAATAATTCATTGCAGATCAAACAAAGAGGTTGTTCATTACCCTTACAATTTTGAAATGTAAAACCAAATTGAAGAAAAGACTCATCATATTTTCTTTTTCGCACATTAGATGCCTGTTTTTCAATACTTTGTCCTGCCTGAGAAGAGTTTGTAGCATTATCATCTGCGTCATTACCATTCTTATTTAAGTTCAGCATGGCCAAAAACTATTTTGATCCTAAAATCCAATAAATATATAAAAATAACATATTGCATATAATAATTGATTAATTAATTACCGAATAAATAAAAAAACTAAAATCTTGTTACGGTGGAACACTGACAATTGACTACACTAGAAGAGCGTCAATACTACACTAGTTCACATTATAGTCAGTGTTATTGAATCATTGTCTCGCTGCAGGTGTGCGCGCGCATTCTAACCTTTGTTTGTGTGCAGGTGTGTGAGTGTGACTCTGCACAAATACACATCTAGATGTTATAAAATCGTGTATTCAAATATTTGACATTAAAATCTCTCGCGACCCCAGAATTTTGCTACGTGACCCCATTTGGGGTCGCGACCCATAGGTTAAGAAGGCCTGGTCTAATATGATTATTTGAATTATTTAAAGTTAAAATATGATTTATTTGTTAAGTTCCTTGAAGCTTCTACTGAGAAACAACTAATTTAAAGGTTATAACCATAAAACATGTAATATTTTTTATAATGGCGGACATAAATTTCTTAAATAAATATGAAGTATTTTACATTTTTGTCTTGAAAATCTGATATTCCTCAATTATGAACCTATAAAACAAATTTATTTATATCGAAGGCGTTATAACTAATATTTTAGATTTTGAGGTCCATATCTCCAATTTAAGGAAAGTAAGCCTTCAGATAAGTTATAAAATAGAGCAATTAGCAATTACATTTTTTACAATTAGAACTGACGTTAATTTATATCAGCCAACGAAGAATGTTTATCATCCAATATAAAAGTTTCGTGCAAGTTTGATCAGATATTTTTGTAGGATATTATATAACTCAAATTCATCAGCAAATATGTTATTACTATAACATAGATCAGTTAGTTCCAATATATTATTTTCTTTGGGAGTTTCCTCTTGAATTTGATATTCCGCATCCATATCAGGTTATTCGCAGCTAGTTTATAAATTCTTTCGCATCCATTATTTATTTATTTTACAACTCTATGGTAGTTTGTAATATATCTGTATGGTTTGAATTTTATATTGTTATTAGACTACATATTTTGCTTCCTCATTTTTAGGGCTGTCAAAAATGTTCCGTGGAACAGTGGCGTACGCGAAACTAACTAATACGAGAAACAATAAACTGTTACAATTTATAACAATGTATGTAAAACTTACCCTCTCAATTAGCTTGATGAACTAGCTTGCTTATCACAAACTGCAGAAGATTTGTAGCCATTTTGCAGCATCAGGTATGTTTCTATGATTGTCTCCATGAGTGATGTTCGCTTTGGTGAAAATATTTTCTTATATTTTGAAAACGACCATTCGACATCTACTGATGTAATACACGCATACGTAAAATAGCCTTTGAACGCATTTAACGGATCTGGGACTGCACCATCACATATTTGTCTTAATTTGGCAAAACCGGTGTCTTTATTTAATACACTTGCGAACTTTTCTTTAACGCGCTCCTTTGTTGCGTCACCTAGCGTGTAGCAGTAGATTTACTTCATTCACTATTTGCAGTGACTCCGCTAACGACAACCCACTATTTTGTAATTTTTTTTGTTTTCATGTAATAGTTTATAGTTCTTCGCAATATTTTTTAAAGCTGTTTCAACGGAAATATCTTCGAATTTTGTCTGGCTTTCCTTAATAGCTGCAGCCTCACCTGGATTGAATTGTAGTGTCAGAGCTTTTATTTGTTGGAAATATTCAGCATAATAAAAAGCTGCCTGCAACCGTGTTCCTCAACGTGTAAGAATCGGCTGTAGTGATTCAGGAATACCGGGAAACTTCCAATGAAATGCACGGAGACGTTTAGGAGATTTAAGAAACACTTTTTTTTGTATTTGCTATTAATGCATCCACCTCTGGAAAACATTTTTGAATAGTTTCTGCCATAAGATGTAAAGCATGCACTTTACACGTAACATGCATAAACGTACAACCTTGTTCTTGCAAAGAACGGCCTACCGAACGCATTGTCACGGTGTTATCAGTCACAAATATCAACACTTGACTTTTTGACAGTCAAATTTTTCTAACGTCTCCAGCACCACCCTGGTAATTGTTTCTCTAGTACACTGACTTTTTGCTAGCTAGTAACAGTGGAACTGTCGGTTTAAGAGGGTTCGGTACTCGTACTATAACATTTAAATTAGAATTTTTTTTACAATCTGTTGTCTCATCCACAGATAACCACAGCCGTGTATTTTTTAATTCACATTTCATCTTATTTAGCATGTCTACGTGTACAGTTGGTAGATAGTTACATAACGTTATGCGATTTGGTAACTTCACCTGGGCATTGTATTTATTTCAGAACTCTCGAAATGGTTGTTTATCGAGTATATGCAGCGGAACACCACAGGCAATTAGCATTAATAGTAAATCAAACATAAACTGTATTGTCGAAGGCACGCCATTTTTTTTATTTTTATGGTATACACTATTTACGCTTATCCCAGCACATAAAATCTTTCTTGCACACTTTACAAATTATGTTAGCACCATCATAGAATAAATCCAGGAATTCACCTACGAATTTATTCACTTTGTCAGCAAATGGCCGTTTTCTACCCCTGCGTATGTCTGCCATGCTTTATTATTCAAATAATATCGACAATACAGTACAATAAATAAAATAAAAACACAAAAACAATATGCAACACGCCCAAGTGACTTAAAGTGTACACAACTCTAAAGCTAATAATGGACTGAACTGGAGAAAGAGTTTCGCGATCAAGATGAATGCCGGCGACAGTAAGTACATCTGTACTCTAAGACCATGATACACAGAAACGATTTGCAGCTTTACTTATTTTGTTTATTAGACATAGTATTAAAGTTACCTTGGCCTCACTTGAAAGGTTGTAGAATAATAATTTCACAAGTTTGCACTAATTTTGCCTTTGAAGATTAAATAAGACCATTATCCTTCTCGGTAAAATTTCAACGGTAATATGGAATTTGTGTAATGCCATTATTTTAAATAGGTCGATCCTAATGGTTATTTCAACTTTATGGGTGTTTGAAGGTAACAATTTTTCCAAATATTTTCTAAAATATTCCTACAACTTTACTGAGTTTTAAAAGGATAGAATTAAGTAATTAACGACCTGTTCAATGACTTATCACTAAGAAAAGTCATTTTTGAAATGAATAACAGGTACTTTCAACTTTACAAAATTACTTAAATAAACTTACGTATGCTTTTTAAGTAAAATTCAGAGTTATTTGGTATTGAAATGAACTTAATGTGTCTATGAATTGTGAAGTAATTTTTGAAGTAAATTTTGGGTAATTCTAAACTCGCCTCAATTTCTTATAAAATCAGTGGATCTTGATGATATCTTATGGGTAAGAAGTAAGTATTTTACGACCTTAACAACAAAGTTGGTGTGACTTTAAAGGAAGTTATTATAACAAAATTAAATAATTATTGACCTCATCAATTATTCTTCCTTTGAGATTGGTCTATTTTACTTTCTTGTTAGTTGTGATCCTTTTATCATCTTAAGATATTAATTGAACAATACATTTTAAAAAAGTTAACCTCCTTTGTCTTTAATTTTTGAAACTTTATAAAAATAAACATTTTCAATATCGCTATAAAAAACTCGCATACTCCCCTCGATCCTATCTATTTCATGACAACCATCCACATGTTTTTGTGTTTGCTAGGATATATCAGAGCTAAAAATATGTAAAATATTTATTAATATTTATTTTTTTAATAGCATTACATTAATTTTTCTTAAATTTCTAAAATTATATATCTTTCATGATAAATCAAAAAGAAAAATTCTCATAAAATTCCTTTATTACTGTGACCGGTTTCGTGAACAAATTAATTACTTCACATCATCAGACACAGGACTACAATAGAAAATGAGTATGGTGGTTACATACACACATAAATAAATGTTAATAAGTTAATAAAACTTAAAAACAAGGAATACAGAACACAATTATTTCAATTTTTTACTAGTAAAAACTAATTGTTTTAATAAAATTTTGTACAAGAAAGATTGAAATTATTCAAATTGTATATTCAATTATATATCTTTGTCAACTAATAAATAAATAAATAAATAAATAAAAAATTTAAAAATTTACTTCATAGCTATAAAGACCACAGCTTTCTTGATATGTGTACCAAATTTCGTAAGGCTATATTAATAATTAAAATATCTGATGTAGCCAGCACATAACTTTCTTACCAGTATATATCATCCTGATCTAAAAAAATATTTCTATTTAATTCTTCACTTACCTCAATTAAATTTTAATAGCGTTCCTTGAAATGTTTCATTAAAATTTTTAAATAACTAATTATCACCGTCGTTCGATACTGTCAATAATAATTCATGTCATATATTTCAATAGTTTTTTCTTATTGACACCGACATTTTTGTAACTAAATTAGACATTTCAAATGTCAAACTGCCAAATTTATCCTAGCCCCGTTTTATGAGGTTAAATGTGTAAAAAATTTCAGTTTACATCAGATTTATTTAAGTACTTGGAAAATATATTTTATTGATGAATTGGGTGATGAGCAAAATTGGCCAGCTGAAAGGAAGTCCAAAGGAAACAAACTTTTTTGTATTTGTCTTTACAAAAAAAATATATTCTTGATGAAAAGTTATAAATCATGTCTACTATATCAAGCCAATAAAATATATTTTCCAAGTACTTAAATAAATCTGATGTAAACTGAAATTTTTTACACACTTAACCTCATAAAACGGGGCTAGGATAAATTTGGCAGTTTGACATTTGAAATGTCTAATTTAGTTACAAAAATGTCGGTGTCAATAAGAAGAAATTATTGAAACATATGACATGAATTATTATTGACAGTATCGAACGACGGTGATAATTAGTTATTTAAAAATTTTAATGAAACATTTCAAGGAACGCTATTAAAATTTAATTGAGGTAAGTGAAGAATTAAATAGAAATATTTTTTTAGATCAGGATGATATATACTGGTAAGAAAGTTATGTGCTGGCTACATCAGATATTTTAATTATTAATATAGCCTTACGAAATTTGGTACACATATCAAGAAAGCTGTGGTCTTTATAGCTATGAAGTAAATTTTTAAATTTTTTATTTATTTATTTATTTATTTATTAGTTGACAAAGATATATAATTTTAGAAATTTAAGAAAAATTAATGTAATGCTATTAAAAAATAAATATTAATAAATATTTTACATATTTTTAGCTCTGATATATCCTAGCAAACACAAAAACATGTGGATGGTTGTCATGAAATAGATAGGATCGAGGGGAGTATGCGAGTTTTTTATAGCGATATTGAAAATGTTTATTTTTATAAAGTTTCAAAAATTAAAGACAAAGGAGGTTAACTTTTTTAAAATGTCTTGTTCAATTAATATCTTAAGATGATAAAAGGATCACAACTAACAAGGAAGTAAAATAGACCAATCTCAAAGGAAGAATAATTGATGAGGTCAATAATTATTTAATTTTGTTATAATAACTTCCTTTAAAGTCACACCAACTTTGTTGTTAAGGTCGTAAAATACTTACTTCTTACCCATAAGATATCATCAAGATCCACTGATTTTATAAGAAATTGAGGCGAGTTTAGAATTACCCAAAATTTACTTCAAAAAATTACTTCACAATTCATAGACACATTAAGTTCATTTCAATACCAAATAACTCTGAATTTTACTTAAAAAGCATACGTAAGTTTATTTAAGTAATTTTGTAAAGTTGAAAGTACCTGTTATTCATTTCAAAAATGACTTTTCTTAGTGATAAGTCATTGAACAGGTCGTTAATTACTTAATTCTATCCTTTTAAAACTCAGTAAAGTTGTAGGAATATTTTAGAAAATATTTGGAAAAATTGTTACCTTCAAACACCCATAAAGTTGAAATAACCATTAGGATCGACCTATTTAAAATAATGGCATTACACAAATTCCATATTACCGTTGAAATTTTACCGAGAAGGATAATGGTCTTATTTAATCTTCAAAGGCAAAATTAGTGCAAACTTGTGAAATTATTATTCTACAACCTTTCAAGTGAGGCCAAGGTAACTTTAATACTATGTCTAATAAACAAAATAAGTAAAGCTGCAAATCGTTTCTGTGTATCATGGTCTTAGAGTACAGATGTACTTACTGTCGCCGGCATTCATCTTGATCGCGAAACTCTTTCTCCAGTTCAGTCCATTATTAGCTTTAGAGTTGTGTACACTTTAAGTCACTTGGGCGTGTTGCATATTGTTTTTGTGTTTTTATTTTATTTATTGTACTGTATTGTTGATATTATTTGAATAATAAAGCATGGCAGACATACGCAGGGGTAGAAAACGGCCATTTGCTGACAAAGTGAATAAATTCGTAGGTGAATTCCTGGATTTATTCTATGATGGTGCTAACATAATTTGTAAAGTGTGCAAGAAAGATTTTATGTGCTGGGATAAGCGTAAATAGTGTATACCATAAAAATAAAAAAAATGGCGTGCCTTCGACAATACAGTTTATGTTTGATTTACTATTAATGCTAATTGCCTGTGGTGTTCCGCTGCATATACTCGATAAACAACATTTCGAGAGTTCTGAAATAAATACAATGCCCAGGTGAAGTTACCAAATCGCATATCGTTATGTATCTATCTACCAACTGTACACGTAGACATGCTAAATAAGATGAAATGTGAATTAAAAAATACACGGCTGTGGTTATCTGTGGATGACACAACAGATTGTAAAAAAAATTCTAATTTAAATGTTATAGTACGAGCACTAAACCCTCTTAAACCGACAGTTCCACTGTTACTAGCTAGCAAAAGTCAGTGTACTAGAGAAACAATTACCAGGGTGGTGCTGGAGACGTTAGAAAAATTTGACTGTCAAAAAGTCAAGTGTTGATATTTGTGACTGATAACACCGTGACAATGCGTTCGGTAGGCCGTTCTTTGCAAGAACAAGGTTGTACGTTTATGCATGTTACGTGTAAAGTGCATGCTTTACATCTTATGGCAGAAACTATTCAAAAATGTTTTCCAGAGGTGGATGCATTAATAGCAAATACAAAAAAAGTGTTTCTTAAATCTCCTAAACGTCTCCGTGCATTTCATTGGAAGTTTCCCGGTATTCCTGAATCACTACAGCCGATTCTTACACGTTGAGGAACACGGTTGCAGGCAGCTTTTTATTATGCTGAATTTTTCCAACAAATAAAAGCTCTGACACTACAATTCAATCCAGGTGAGGCTGCAGCTATTAAGGAAAGCCAGACAAAATTCGAAGATATTTCCGTTGAAACAGCTTTAAAAAATATTGCGAAGAACAATAAACTATTACATGAAAACCAAAAAAATTACAAAATAGTGGGTTGTCGTTAGCGGAGTCACTGCAAATAGTGAATGAAGTAAATCTACTGCTACACGCTATAGGTGACGCAACAAAGGAGCGCGTTAAAGAAAAGTTCGCAAGTGTATTAAATAAAGACACCGGTTTTGCCAAATTAAGACAAATATGTGACGGTGCAGTCCCAGATCCGTTAAGTGCGTTCAAAGGCTATTTTACGTATGCGTGTATTACTTCAGTAGGTGTCGAATGGTCGTTTTCAAAATATAAGAAAATATTTTCACCAAAACGAACATCACTCATGGAGACAATCATAGAAACATACCTGATGCTGCAAAATGGCTACATATCTTCTGCAGTTTGTGATAAGCAAGCTAGTTCATCAAGCTAGTTGAGAGGGTAAGCTTTACATACATTGTTATAAATTGTAACAGTTTATTGTTTCTCGTATTAGTTAGTTTCGCGTACGCCACTGTTCCACGAAACATTTTTGACAGCCCTAAAAATGAGGAAGCAAAATATGTAGTCTAATAACAAGATAAAATTCAAACCATACAGATATATTACAAACTACTATAGAGTTGTAAAATAAATAAATAATGGATGCGAAACAATTTAATTCTCATATCAAAAACTGCAACATTTCTACATATAAAGTTTGTGCATCAAATGCTGCTGCATGGAAATGCACAAGTGGTTATGCACCTTGAGGATGACATTTTTTGGATAAGTATTTTGATTACATATTTATTATAGTTCATCTTTGAGATCTACTAAAATATTTTTCGATTATAGGTACAATTTAATATAAAATACTGATATACTCGATGGGACATAAAGTTCATAAGCTATTTCTTTTTTCACTTACTTATTGTTTCTAGACCAACATCCACAAAATATACAATTGTAAATGTAACTTAAAAGTTTTTACGTATAAACCAGTTCATACATAACAGCAAAGTGTGATATGAAAATTAGTACGACAGTACTACATTTATTACCGGCATTTATTACTGACACAATTCAAAGTGCAATTATATGCTCGATAATTAAAATAAATAAACAAAGTAATACGTCAATTTATTGGAAAAGTAATGTAGTTTTTATTTAAAAAAATAATAAATTTTTAAGTGTCTGTGTCGGGTTCTAATGCATTATCCTAGCCGCTCATGAAAACTCCCCATTACTTCATTCAATAATTCTTGGTATATCAGTCAAATTTCTCGCGTAATTTTATAAACACCTTAATGACAATAATATTTTTGAACTGTTATAATGTAACAAAAAACAAGTGAAGCCGTCCTAGATAAATTCTGTATAGTTTGTTATTATGATCAAAAATCTTATAGTTTTGTCTATCATTTAAATCAGTTAAAAAGTTAAAGAGATGTAAGCAACTGAAAAGTTTTGGTTTTTTATACGACTTATAAATAAGAGGTAAGAGTAGATGAATGAAGCTAAACGTTACCCCCACCTGACCAATTTTTGTATAAAGTTTGTAAATCTACACAAATAATGACATATTTTTATTATCAATATTTAAGTGTTGTGATTTCAACTTTCAACTTCAACCATATCATAAGTGAATATTTGAGGAATATTTTCAGCTGAAATATCATAAAATCATTAATTGGTAACAATAATTGCAAATTTTTATGCGTCAAGCAATTTTGAGGTAACTCAAGCCACTAAAGTGCCATTTTCTTATATTTTAGACAAACATTTCTCCAAGAGACAAAAGTATTTTTTGCTTTTTGCTTTAAATTACTTTAAGAAAATATGTTATGCTTTATGCTCCAATTACTGTTTCGGAATGCTTTGCCAGCTCTACAACGAGGAGAAAATTGGAACAAAATATTTCTTAAACTTGCTATACTGTGCATTTGCAAAGATATTTTCACCAAATAACTTCTTACCATTTCCTTTGTTGATAAATTGTTATCTAGCTTCTCGTTTTATACGTTGATATAATTAAATGTTTAAAATAATAGTTTGTGTTTTACCATCTGTTTCACAATGTCACAATTTCTTGCCTCCATTTATTTATTATTATTTATTTTCCAAATGTATGGGAGTAGCTTGGCAAATCAAAAAGATGTTTTTCGTTATAAAGCCAGATATTCTGAACCATTTTCCATTGGTTATGCAGTTCCATACAAGTGTGAATGCAAATTCATTAATGGAAAATGCCGAGAAATAATCAAACTCTAGGGTAAGTGATAAAGAAATTTAAATTATAAAAATGTGGTATCGCTTACATCAGCTTCGCAAGCGACGTACCTTCTTAAAAATCAGTTAGTTTGTTTATTCCAAAATTTTGTTTATATCATTATTATTATTGTAAAGGATGATCAATATTACGCAATCAAATATCTCGAAAAAGACAACGGTTGAACCAAAATTGTAAATCGATATAGAAATTCGCCATAATTTGCCAGAAGTCAGTGCAAACTAACAAATATATGTATACCGGGTGGAAACCCTAACCGGTCCGTTTGATTGTCTGGCCATATTTTCAAAATTAAACACCATACCACAGGTTATACAATCCCCCCGTATTCCTAAAGGTCCCTGAAAGTACTTTATGCCTGAGGGGGCTGCGCATTTAGCGACAACGGGCACACACACACACACAGTCACACTTGCTTGGATTAATTTCTGTTTTAGAAAAAATCTCAACTCGTCGATCAACAACAACAAAGAAGCAACTTTATTAACTAGATAAAATAGAACAAAATGCTTCGTCCTCCTGGAGCAGCGCTAAATTATTAGTACTATTGCGCATTCTCAGTTTTTTTTACCATTTAACAGTTTACTGTTATAGAAATGAACATAAGATTAGCTTTTAAATTTAAATGTCAAAAAAATAAATTAGAAAATCGATACCACCTAGTAAAATACATTTTATTGAGAAAATTTAAACACAGTTTATGTCGCAATATAAGGGATTTTTATACTAGCGTTAACAAACAAGGATTACAGTTAAAGAACATTAGAGACTGAATGTCGATGTAAGTCTAACTGGTCATTAATTAAATAATTGTCCTGACTACTGTTAGATTTAAAAAATTGTGTTGATTAATAAATTTAACTTAAAGCTTTATTGTATAGCTTTATTCATTATAAATTACCCACCCCTTATCATCGTTATTATTGCCTACAGAAAAAAAGTTTTAAATACAAGTTATGTGGTATTTGTTAAAATGCTATCAAAAGTACAGTATCGTACAGATTTCAGGGGATACAAAAAAATAGTTTTTTTTTAATGGGATATCCTGTATATTATTAAATTTTTGGAATGATCCTTTCGTCCTGATTTCAAAAATATAACATATGTTACCCCTACCATATACCGTTCTTGAGTTATTAAACGTCGAATATCTTAGTTAAACTAGTTACTATAAAAATGGAAAAGTTAATATTATTAAAGTGAGCTATGAAAATGACAACTATTATGTTTGATAAGTGACATTTCCTTAATGAAATAATCAAAATGGTTTTCAGTGAGGAAGAAAAAGTTCAAATATTTACTTGTTATATACAAAATAACAAAAATAAACGTTGATTGAAGATGAAGTTACTTTGTGAAAATCCATTTTGATTTAAAAAATAAATTGATTTAAAAAAAAATAAATGAATAAAGTGAAAATTAGACAAGTAAAAAAGTGTTTATAATTTTTAAATAAAAATAAACGTGCAGCAGAAAAAGCATATAGGGTGTTGTATCCAAATCGAAAAATACGTTCAAAAATATTTACCGAAAGGTGAATAATACCCTCAGTTTTAGTAGAAAAAAGTGTAGTTAGTATACTGCTTGATTTCGAAGGTAAAGCCCATCCATATTTATTCGAGAATAGACTTTTTTGAAACATTATATTTTTTAGAAAATTCTGAATGTAGTATAAATAATGCAGTCGATCAATTAGGTAAAAGTTACTCCAAAATCCAACGTACGTTAAAAAATAACACCTACAGACCATATAAAATTTTACCCATACAAGTTTTAACAGAGGTTCATAAAAGGAAAAGGCTGGACTTTTACCGCCAGATGATTCAAAAGTTGGATGAAGATCCCGATTTTTTTACTAAAATATTATGGACTAATGAAACGTCCTTTTCTACGGCAGGAGTTTTTAATAGGAAAAATCGAAAGTTATGGAAAAACAAGCACAACAGAAAAAGATTGGCAAAACAAATAAAATAATCAGGAAGAAAAACTGTTAGCGTTTGGTGTATAATTTTCAGAAACAAAATTGTTGGGCCGATATTCTATGATTATTGGAGTTACCTATTTGGAAATAACTATCTCAGAAGCAGAAAATATTCTTTTTCAGAATTTGCCGGAAGCCGAACTTAATGATATGATTTGGATGCAGGATGGGGCAACTCTTCATAACGTCCTACCCGTTCGAGATCATTTGAATAATGGTGTACACATCGAACATCTTTTATGAGTTTTCATTTATTTACATTTAAATTTCCTAAATAACTCTTTGTTTTCTATTTTGTATAAATATGTAAAGGTTGGCTACACTACTACGCTACAACCTCTATGTGCTCTGACAGCTGCCTACGGGATTCCATTGTAGATTTCTATATTGTGTAAATGTTATTATTATGTCATTTGTTTAGTTGTTTTATTAATTGTCAACTAGTTGAAAGGACGTGTAATTTAATTCTTTTCAGGTATGTTTAATACCTTCAATATTGTGTTTATTATATTTGTAATCTTTTCAGAATAAAATCACGTTTAAACAAACGGTCTTACAAATTAAATTACAAGATCTCAACTAGTGAGAAGATGGCTAACCTTTATGTTCAAATTGTGAAGAAAGATGATAAGGATTTCGTAATCCAATGTATTTCTACTGATAAAAAGACTTGGTATTTACTTCCAGAAGAATCTAAGGATTTGAAGAGTCACGGTATTTTGTCAAGTAAGAAACCTATAAAAAATGCAACGGTTGCTATAAAAAACGTGAAGGGTTATAGAACAGTAGCTATTAAGATAGAAGGTGATATTCAAAAAGAGTATTTCGATGAAGAAGGTAACGTTTGCTTTAAGGAATTTCCGTTAGAAGAATATGTTCTTGTATCGGCGACTTATCCTCAGTCGACTTCTCGACCTATCGAGCCTCTACAATTAGAGCTAGAAGATCGGATTAAACAATTAGAACACTGGTTTAATTTAAGCTCTATTCAAAATATAAAACTACACCATATCGAGAAAGATTTTCTTCTAGACAAATTTGAAAAAAACAACATGACCCTACGGAATGGCTAAATCGATTTGAAGATGAATGTAATCGATTCCAGATCGATTCTGATAATTTGAAAATTCAAGCTTTACGTTTTTTTATCATGGGTACAGTCAAAGACTGGTATGAAACTAATTTAGAGAAGCTTAGTTTAAATGCTTCTTGGGAAAATTGGAAAAATTCTTTTCTTAATGTTTTCGTAGATAAAAGCTGGTCTATTGTTAGGAAGGCGTTTGGTTTCAAATATTTGGGTGGATCCTTAATCGATTACGCGCTTGTTAAAGAAAAACTATGCTTAGAAGTAGAACCAACAGGTACCGCAGTATCTCGTATTAATCTGATAATTTTTGGTTTGCCAAAAGAAGCTCAAGAAGAGCTTGACAGAGAAGAAATAACTACGCTCGATAAACTCTATACGGAACTCCGAAAATTGGAGGGCTCATTTACTAGAAAAAAGAAAGAAAGACCAGCGAGTCCAACGTTAAATAAACAGTTCGTCACTAATAGGAAAACTGATGGTCAACAAAAAAATGAGTCTCAGCGAAGACCATGTTCAATTTGTGCGGCTATTGGTTTTCAAAATCGTTTCCATACAGTAGCAGAATGTCGTAATAAGCATTCGGTCACAGAAAAACCAAAAACAAATATGATTGAACATTCTACAAATCTGACCGATTTAGAGATATTAAACATTGATCTTAACGAAAAAGAAAATTTAAACTAGCAAACCGGGCGAAAATAGATCCATTGATTAAATTTAATGTAGTTATTAACGAAAAATTAAAAATTAAAGCTCTTTATTATTCAGGCTCAAATGTAACATTAATCAATCAACGAGTTGCTGATTTGCTTAAGTTGAAATTAATAGAACACAAGGGTATATTGAAAACAATCAGCGGATCTAATTTCACTTCAGCCCGGGCTAACATTAAACTTCGTATTGGAAACATTACGGATTGCATCACGACTTACGTTATCAAGAATGACAACTTCTCCTACGATCTATTACTTGGTATCGATGCTATAAAGAAATTTAAGTTGCTTCAAAATGATGATTTAAGAATTTTTCAATGCATAAATAGCAAGGAAGTGATAAATTTACAGGAAGATCGATCAAATTATGATCAGATGACAGAGTCAGATGAATATATCGAAATAAATTTCAATGAACATTTGGATATAGGTAAATTTAATGCAGACCTCCACCATATTGATAATGGTGAGAAGAAACAATCGATTCTACAACTGATTGAAAAATATAGACACATGTTTGCCAAAGATAAATTCGATATCGGTAAAGTGCGATCACAAGAAGCAAAAATTAAGCTTCTTAGAGACGAATGTGTCACCTCTCGTTCATATAAATGTTCCCTCCCTGATGATGAAGAAATAAGAAATCAGATCAAGCAACTTTTACAGGCCGGAATAATTGAAGAATCTGATTCACCTTTCTCTTCTCCAGTAACCCTTGCTTACAAGAAAGACGAAGGAAGGAAATCTCGTCTGTGTATTGATTTTAGAAAATTAAATAAATTAGTAGTCCCAGAATGTTTTCCATTCCCTACAATACAAGATGTCATCGAAAAAGTTGCCAATTGTGAATATTTTACAGTTTTAGACATAAATTCTGCGTTCTGGTGCATCACTCTGAAATTACAAGATCAACAAAAAACTTCATTTGTCACCAAATATGGAAAGTTTCAGTTCAAGGTTCTTCCATTTGGACTAAAAAATGCTCCGGCCACGTTCCAGAGAATATTATCAAATATAATCCAAAGAAACAATTTAGATAAATTTTGCGTGAACTACATTGATGATATTTTGATTTTCTCCCGAACCTGGGAGGAACATCTCCAGCATATTGAGAGATTCTTACAAGTTATAGCTGCTGAAGGTTTCAAATTAAAACTAGTAAAATGTTTGTTCGCAGCTAAATCAGTTAAATATCTGGGACATAATATTTCGAAAAATAGGGTTTCACCAGCTCAGGAAAATTTACTTTCAATAAAACACCTTCAAAGACCTTCTGACAAGTCTGGTGTGCGTAGTATTCTTGGTTCGATAAATTTTTATTTGAAATATATTGAAAATAGTGCCGAGAAACTTGAACCTCTCCACAGATTGCTACGGAAAGATGTTAACTTTGAATGGTCTGATGACTGTGAACAAGCCTTCAATATGATCAAAGATTACTTTTATGCTCTAAACCTATCCTGGCAATTTATAATGTTAACAAGCCCGTTTTTATAGAAACCGATGCCAGCTACAAAGGAATCGGAGCAACACTGAAACAGCCACAAGACGACGGAATATTACACCCAGTCGCATATTACTCACGAAAGCTCTCAAATAGGGAAAAACGTCTCGATATCATACATTTAGAATGCAAAGCCATCAAAGACGCCATAAAGTTTTGGCAATATTATTTAATTGGACGTCACTTCACAGTCTGTAGTGACCACAAACCGTTAGAAAATTTGAAAACAAAAGCAAGAACTGACAAAATTCTTGGAGACTTAATTCTTTATTTATCCCAATTCGATTTTACTATCATATATAAAAAAGGCAAAGATAATATTCTCGCCGATCTCTTGTCTCGTAATCCCGTTCTCGAATATTTTGAGAATGAAGATGTAATCCAGGTTGTTAATTTGATAGATTTATCTACTATAGTTAAAGACCAAACAGAACATCTTTCTGAAATTAAAGCAGCCAAACGAGTAGAATATAAACAAGGAATCATATTAAAAAAAGTTAGATCCAGTTCGAATTGGACCGTTTCAAATCATCAGACAAATTTCACCGTCGTTTTATGAAGTTCCTACTGGGAAGAAAAAAGTTTCGAATTTCTTCCACTCCAGTAAATTGCTTCCTTTTTCCCTGCATCAAGCGTCCTTAGGAGGGAGGTGTAAAGGTTGGCTACACTACTACGCTACAACCTCTATGTGCTCTGACAGCTGCCTACGGGATTCCATTGTAGATTTCTATATTGTGTAAATGTTATTATTATGTCATTTGTTTAGTTGTTTTATTAATTGTCAACTAGTTGAAAGTACGTGTAATTTAATTCTTTTCAGGTATGTTTAATACCTTCAATATTGTGTTTATTATATTTGTAATCTTTTCAGAATAAAATCACGTTTAAACAAACGGTCTTACAAATATTTGGTTTTTTCTTCCTCACTGTAAACCATTTTGGTTATTTCATTAAAGAAATGTCACTTATCAAACATAATAGTTGTCATTTTAATAGCTCACTTTAATAATGTTAACTTTTCCATATTTACAGTAACTAGTTTAACTAAGATATTCGACGTTTAAGAGGGCTAATCGAACCAGTGTTTGTAAGGTAATTTTTCAAAATTTATTTCTTCCATACGGTTTGGTCAAATTACACCAAACTTGGAGGATCAGTTATTGAAAGTGTACTAGAGGGTACATGTATATCTATTTTAATTAATTTTCACTTTATGTAGGGAAAATTTATACTGTAAATATAAGTGAAATTTGGACGTGATTAGCTCCTGAATTATGATATCAATCGGTAAAATTCGAGGTAAAATTCATACATGTCATCTAGAATGAATCTTCATAATTATGCTCAGCAAGTTTCAAACTTTTATTCCGTACCATTTGGTTAAAAAGAATTTTCTAAATAAGTATCTTTGTCACTACAAGTGGAGCAAGGAAGTATTACCTCTATCGAGAATCGGTGAATAAAACGTCCAGTGAAGGTATAGTCAAGAGCAAAATTATTCAGCGGCGCATGTATAAAAACTTTCTAGAGAGTGACACAGCTATCCGAGGCTTTTTCCCGAATAGGCCCCTTAATAACTCAAAAACGGTATATGGTAGGGGTAACATATGGTATATTTTTGAAATCAGGAACAAAAGATCATTCCAAAAATTTAATAATATACAGGATATCCTATTTAAAAAAAATATTAATTTTTTGCATTCCCTGAAATCAGCATGCTACTGTACTTTTGATAGCATTTTAATAAAATTCAGTCATAACCACACAACTTTTATTTAAAACTATTTTTTCTATAGACAACAACAACGAATTATAAACTGTTGTCTTATTTACATACGGTCATTGTGCCTATCCAAAAAATGCATTTAAAAAGTCGTTAAAACAATTAATATTAAATCAATTGCAACTCTTATTTACTTTGTTTCTAGATTTTTAAATTTTAATTGAAAAGAGTACGTAATTAATTAATAATTAATCAGGCGATTTTATTACATACGCATAGAGCACTAAAGGTGTTAAATAAGATAATATTAACACCGATGATGGTTGTAGTGCCGAGGTGAAGTTGCCACTAAAATTATAAAACTGGTAATAACTTTGTTAAAACAATTAGCATCTACGATTTTATAAGTTTCGTAATAAAAATCGATGGTTGTAATGCTGGTGTGATGTGTGCACCTAAATTGAAAAATTTTTAATAACGGTTAAAACAATTTGCACTTATGTTTTTCTTATATCCAGAAGGTGCTAAATGATAGTGTTACGTGTTTGCTATCCACACAAACACCTATACTCGTAGATTCGTTGATTGAAAGTCCAGGTAACACTTATTCACTACTTTATTTATTAATTAACAATTAACAACAATAGACTAATTACTGTCTTAACTATAATTACACTTGAACCCTTATAAGTCTCTTTCTTATTTCTTCTTTACTCGTTCACGTTCAACTTAAGATTAAGACTCTGCCCACTGTGTGTCTTATTTATATATCCATTTACACAGTCTAGCGCATTCCAGAATATTCCCGGCCGTTCGCGTTCAATTCCAGTCTTATCTAACCAGTCTACATAGCCCAGTGGCGTAACACTGCCCCCTCCTTAAGCCTGAACGTCCCGATCAGACAATTCATTGTTCCCTGCATACTTGGCTAGTCTCTCTATATGCACCACCTTCATCTTGGATTTTGGACTTTGCTGAATTCTATATACAACGTCGTTTATTCTGGTGGCGACAGTGTAAAGACCTTCCCAGGGCGGGTGAAACTTCGGGGACCTGCCTTACTTTCGTTGTGGGTTATATAGCCAAACCAAATCTCCAGCCTGGAACCCTCCTGAATTCGCCTTAAGATCATAACGAGCCTTCATACGATCACTTGCTATGGCAATTCAGCCTCGTACCAGCTCATGAATGTTCCTTAGCCGTTCACCAACATCATCGGTGTGGTCATTTATGGATAGTCGCTCCTCATCTGGTGTGCCAAACACCAAGTCACATGGCAGTCTAATCTCACATCCAAACATCACGCGTCTGTTTTGTTGTTGGTCTTGTCTCTGCTGGGAGTTCGATTTTGTCAGTAGTTGGGTCAACATCTTGTGTAGATCAGATATTAGGTTTTGTGTTGTGTTGTCTGGCTTGTCTTCCTCCACACTCACAGCTCGTACTCTCTGATTTGATTGTGTGGTATCCTTATAGGCAGCCTCAATCTCCAGTGCATGTACTAAAGCTTCACTACTAAGCTTATGCCTGGCCAACTTAAGAATTCGCCTAACTTCCTGGTTCCTTACTCCATCAATAAATGTACCAACTGCTAACTGTTGTTGAAATTCCACTGGTGCATCAGGATAGGCTAGATGGGCTAATCTTTCTACCGCAGCCTCGAACTCCTGGAGGCTTTCTCCACCTCGTTGTCTGATTTGAGCTGAGCCTGATATACTTGGGCGAGATGTTGGTCACCATATCTTAGTACTAACGCTGCCTCCAAAATGCTAAAGTTTTGTTGCTGTGCAGCAGGAATTATTTGGAGCAGATCCAATGCTTGGCCCCTTAGTGCTAATACCAATGCTGTTGCTTTTTCTTCATCGTTCCAGTTATTTGAACGTGCAGCTGCCTCAAATTGTCTCTTATAAGTTGACCATGAACTTTGACCGTCGAAGGAAGGTGGTTGTAACCTAGCACCAGACGACAGTACCAGTTGGCCACTCCTCTCCCTTAATTGTTGCTTGAGCCGGGCTACTTCTCCTTCAACAATACTGACTTTTCCCTCAACTTGACCGACTTTTTCTTTCTTCACTGAGCTCTCCTTTAACTTCATTAACTTCAGCCCGTACATCTTCTTTCAATTGTTCAGTTACCAAGAGCATGACTTGATGCTGTCCCTCCACAATTTGTCTTAATTCTTCCTGGCGTTCCTTTTTCTGTTCTTCTTTTTCTTCCAGGCGTCTTCTCTCTTGTTCTTCTTTTTCTTCTTGTCGTCTTATTTCCAGGCTTTCGATCATTTTTGCCAAGTCTTCTTTTTCTTCCTGACGTTTTCTCTCTTGATCTTCTTTTTCTTCCTGTCGCTTCCTTTCTTGAGCTTCCATAATTTTTCTCTGTTCTTCTTTCTCTTCTTGTCGTATTCTTTCTAGTTCTTCTTTTTCCTCCTGTCGCCTTCTTTCTTGTTCTTCCATAATCTTCCTTTGTTCATCTTTCTCTTCCTGTCGCTTTCTTTCTTGATTTTCTATAATTTTTCTCTGGTCGTCCATCCGTTGTAACAATGGTGCAAGCATGTCCCGTGTTTGCCTCTCCGCCGCACTTCTTGTTGTTGGCATTAACTCACGACACGTAAATCAATTTCAGAATAAAAATTATTACACTATAAAGTCCTTAAAATGTTGATATCACGTCTATTTTAATAATGGAATGTTCCAGAAAAATCTCGAAACAGCACTAGAAAGTTTTATTTAGAGTCTATACTTCTTTTGTGTTGACAAAATTCACTTCTATCCGCTAATTGTGCAATGGAATGTTCGAGAATTTTCACGAAATATCACTAGTAAGTCTTGTTTTGAGTCTATAACACGTTCCCGTTAACAAAATTCACGCATCTTCTGTGGTTTCCAAATCGAGTGTTCTAGAATTGGCACTAAAAGTCACTTATAGTCTTATTTTTAAGTCTACAACACGTTCCCGTCGACACAATTTACATATCTCCTGTTGTTTTCAAATAGAATGTTCTAGAATTTTCCCGAATTTGCACTAGTAGTCCTTTTTCTCAGTCTACAACACGTTATTACTAGCAGCACTCGCGTATTTGCAGCTATTTCTAAATCAAATGTTCTAGAAACTTCTCGAAAATCCACTTTAAAGTCACTATTCAGTCCAGAAATAGTCCCCCCAAACACTGTCCAGTAGCTTAATTCTCCGTGTTACCACTAATTTCTGAGAAGAACTGTAGAACCTTTTCGAAAATTCCAGAAATTTCTCTTCCAATCCACTTCCGACACCAAATTGTTACGTGTTTGCTATCCACACAAACACCTATACTCGTAGATTCGTTGATTGAAAGTCCAGGTAACATTTATTCACTACTTAATTTATTAATTAACAATTAACAACAATAGACTAATTACTGTCTTAACTATAATTACACTTGAACACTTATAAGTCTCTTTCTTATTTCTTCTTTACTCGTTCACGTTCAACTTAAGATTAAGACTCTGCCCACTGTATGTCTTATTTATATATCCATTTACACAGTCTAGCGCATTCCAGAATATTCCCGGCCGTTCGCGTTCAATTCCAGTCTTATCTAACCAGTCTACATAGCCCAGTGGCGTAACAATAGTATAAGTTTCGCAATTACCGCCGATAGTGATAGTGCTGGTGTGAAGTTGATACCAAAATTATAAAATAGTTAATAACTTTGGTTGTAGTGTCAAGTTCGCAGACCTCTTAAATTTTACTACTACCAAAATATTAAATTGTAAAACTTAGTGTTTTGAATAATTTTGTCTGCTAATGTATTCAGTGATTGTTTTTTAGTTTTACCTAAATGGTCAGTAGTTTTGTCCCAATAGTTTTTTAAGTAAAGTATTTGTGGTGCAAGTTAACATGGTAATTTGCAATATGTTCCGAATTTCGCAATCACTAAAATCCATTTTTACTGAAATAATTTAAAGCAAAATAGATGACAAAATCTCTCTTATGATTATTCAAAAATTCTACCTCATGGCCTTGCAGCAATTTATTAAAGTAAATAGATGAGACCATACCTACTACTTTTCACGAGGAAATAACAAATCTTCTCAACTTAAATTTATATTGAGACCATAATTACACTGGCCGACACAATTTTTGTAACATAGTTCACACTACTGTTTTTATATTGTTAATACATCCCTGTTAACTGGAAAAATATCTAACAAATCCTAATACCTACCATTTTTGTGTGAACACGATAGACCTTATTATATTGCCAGTTAATAAACATTATGAAGGGTCGGTAATTTTAGAAGAACACGTTAAAGTAAGGTGGGACATTTTCAGTATCAGTATTATTTTGACCTTCCAAGTACCCAATTGTGTCTGTTAGAAAGTGTTTTCGTTTGTCTACATAACTCTGTTAGGGAAAAAAATATCCAGTCAAAAGCGAAAAACCTCACCTGATAAGTTTTGTTACATTTGTGAGGTCGCAAGCGAGACCTTTGTCTGAAAATGTGAAAAAAGCGTATTTTCTATATATTTTGGAGTTCTAGTAGGAGGTTAAGACAAGCAATGGGCTCCTCATGTTTGTTGATGTAGCGTGTCACTAGTGCAGTGGATAAAGAAAAAGCATGCCTTTTGCTATTCCAATGATATGGCGAGAATCTACCAATCATTTCGATGATTGCTATTTTTTGGGTAACAAGAACTGAGGTATATTCCAAAAAGGAAAAACAAAAAATCAAATATTCGAATTTGTCCTGTCCCTCACAATGCCAGTGCCAACTGCGCCTTTAGATTGGCAAAATTTTGTTTTTGGGGAGGTAAATGAAATAGTAACGACTCTTCAGACAACCAGACCAGTGTGTCGATCCTTTGTATATTCCAGACAGTTTTAGTGGACCACTCTTAATCGCTCAAAATGATTTGAATGATTTGGTACGTGACATAGGGCTGTCAAAACAACAAGCAGAACTTCTTAGTTCCCGACTTAAGAAGTGAAACTTACTGGCTAAAGACAAAGACTACGATTTTTAGAAAAAAAATGCAACATTTTCCGCATTTTATAATATGGAAAATTCACTATGCGCTTGTATTGATATTGATGGTTTAATGCAGGAACTTAATATCGAGCTGCCTTTTTGAATGGCTCTTGTTCATAGATTTTTCCAAATACAGTTTAAAATCTGTATTACTACATAATGGAAATTTAAAACCATCAATACCAATTCATTAACAATGAAAGAGGATTAGTGTGAGAACCGTTTTAAATAAAATTAATTACAACAAATACATATGGAATATATGTGGGGATTTAAAAGTAACAACTATTTTAGTAGGGATTCAAGAAGACGCAAAATATTGCTGTTTTCTTTGTTTGTGGGACAGTCGTGTAGTAAAAGAACATTGTGTGAAAAGAATTTGGCTGGAAAGAAAAGAATTTGAACAAAGAACTAGTAATGTTAAATATGTTCCCCTTGTAGACCCTAAAAAATGTTCTTTTGCCACCTCTTCAAATTAAATATGGGCTAATGAAAAATTTTGTGAAGGCAATGAATAAAGAGGGTGAGGGACTTAAATACTTAAGAGAACGTTTTCCCCAATTAAGTGACGCCAAACATAAAGAAGGCATTTTTATTGGTCCTCAAATTAGAAAATTGTTTGATGATGCAGATTTTAAGAGAGCACTCAAATGACAGGAACTTCGAGTTTGGAACTCATTTGTAAACATAGTCAGGGGACTTTTAAGGAACAAGAAGGATGAGAACTACAACCAACTAGTAAGTGAACTTTTAGATTCGTACTAAACGCTTGGTTGCCGTAAGCCTTTAAAAATTTGCTTTCTGCATTCTCATTTACATTTTTTTTCTTGAAAATTTGGGTGCCATAAGCGACGAGCAAGGAGATAGATTTCATCAAGATATCAGGACAATGGAAATTCATTATCAAGGATGACGGGATCCAGTCATGATGGGTGATTACTGACCCCTATAAAAGAAAAATTAACTGATCATATGTTTGTAAAATATATTTTCTTGCTTTGTAGATATATCTATGTAAGCCTAATATACGTCATATACATCACTGAAATGTAGCAATAAATAGATTAGTAATATTAACAATAATGTTATTCTCACACATAATGTTTTATTAATGTAACAAAAAAGCGTTACGTGTTACGACTTTTTGCTTGTCATTTCTGTAATCAGAACACTTTTTTCTAGTGGGATATACTGTTCAGTTACATGTCTCAAAAAAATATATATATATTCTTTGCCCGCCAGTATTATTTTCAATTATGACAACGACCGAAGATAGTCGATCCTGGAGCATATGTTAATTTAAATATTGTGGCTTTATTCCTTTCATGAATATTACGCAATATTATGTACCTACCTTCTAAAATTGACAATGTGTATAGAATATTGAGAAATTTTTCGTAATTTTTATAACTGATAGAATCTTTCATATATCACATTAGTGTGTCCACGGATGGGGTTGCCAAGAGAAAAAACTTCTTTATTAATCATTTACGAAAAAAAAGTCAATCTATACCGGGTGTAACAGGATCATGGTACACCCCCCTTTCTCCTTTAGTTTTGATGATAATTGATTGAAATTTGGGACAACCTATATACATAATAAGCGGCACTTTTTGACATACAAGTGATTTTTTTCTTCACTTCTGGTTTCGCAGAAAGTGATACTAACTTTCGATTTTTAAATGGAACACCGTATTTTCTTTCATTTTTGAATTCTGCATAATTTTCTGACTCCAACGATATCAAATAAGTGACATTTCAAAAGTCAATATTTTTTATAATATAATTTTTAGTTTTCTTTTTAAGTGTACCATAACGGTTCCCATTTATTCTAAATGACCCGTGTAATGCTAGACAAATCGAAATCAGACAAATCGAAATCACGTCAAAAATACTAAATTACGTGATTTATGAGCAAATAAAGTTCATCAAAATGGTTTTTGGGGCCAAACTCAATTTTTTCAAATGGAACCTTATTGGTATCGAGGTACCATTTAGTAGTACTATTAATAAGAAATTCATTCGTATGTCCTATTAAAATGTGCGATAAATACAAACAAAATACAGTTAAAAGAAAATACAATTTTGTTCTAATTAAATGTTAAGAAGTAACTAACTAAGGTGGCTTTGAAAACAATGAAATATTTAGCTTGTCAAACATTTGTTAGTTTACCGGTGTTTTTACTGTCTTTAAAAATTATTTAAAATTCTTGTTAATTGTGTTCAAAATGCCACAAATTTCTATAAGAGATGGAAAAATGGACATGTTAATTATTTATGGGGAATGTAGAAAATATGCCGCTGCGGCTAGACACCTTTATGCCGAACGGCGATGTCCTGATAGATAATATCGAGCGAGAAATTATTTTAATCGTCTTGAACATCAATTCCGAAGTGAGCCCAACAATGATCCCGAAGAAATTTTCATTCTTGACTAGGAAACGGAAATTAATGATTTGGTCAGAGTAGAAGTTGATAAGACTGTTTCCTTAAGACAAACTGGGTTTGATTTGGAAATCAGTCACCAAACAGTAAGCCGAATTTTGCACAAATACTACTATAAATCTTTTAAATACCAATTGCACCAGCATTTGTATGAAAATGATTACGAACGTAGGATGGAATATTGCAACTGAATTTTGCAGTATAACGTGCAGCCAAACAATGAATTTTTGGGAATGATTTTATTTTTGGACGAGTCTAGGTTTACAAATTTGTGATTATTTAACCGACAAAATACAAAATATTGATCACAAGAAAATCAAAATTTATTACGGGATGGTAACTTACAGGTGTGGTTCGGTTTCAATGTTTGGCTTGGAATAATCGGTAGTAGAATCATTGGTCCAATAATATTTGAAGGAGCCCCTGACTGGTGCCAGATACTTGGGATTTCTGCAAAATGAAATTGAGGACAGCTTAGCTGAATTACCTTTCCATTTACGACAGGGAATGTATTTGCAACAAGATGGCGCTCCTTCCCATAATTCAAGGATAGTAATTGATTACCTTCAACGGAGATTGGGAGAAAACGTAATTTCGACGTGTGTGAGGTGGCCTCCAATGTCACCTGATTTAAAACCCTTTGATTTGTTTGTTTGGGATCATTTAAAAAATATTGTCTACGAAACCGCCGTTACAGCCCGTGAAGACCTGAAGCTACGAGTAAGACGCGCAATTAATAGCATAACGGCCTAGCAATTGGCGAACGTTCTGCGAGAAACAGCTATGCGACTTTAAAAGTGCATTGACGTTAATGGACAGCATTTTGAACAACTGTTGGAATGTTTTGTATTCATTTTTTGTATTCCAAGCAACCTCATGTATAACAAGGTACTTAGAATAAAATTGTGTTTTCTTATTTTCTTTTAGCTGTAATTTTGTTTGTATTTATCGCACATTTTAATACAACATATGAATAAATTCCTTATTAATAGTATTAATAAATGGTGCCAGGGTACCAATATGATTTCATTTGAAAAAATTGAGTTTGGCCCTAAAAACCATTTTGATGACCTTTATTTGCTCATAAATCATGTAATTTAGTATTTTTGACGAGATTTCGATTTTTCTAGCATTACATGGGTCATTTAGAATAAATCGGAACCGTCATGGCACACTTAAATGGAAAACTAAAAATTATATTATAAAAAATATTGACGTTTGAAATGTCAGTTATTTGGTATCCTTGGATTCAGAACATTTGCAGAATTCAAAAATGCAATGATATACAGAACGTTCCTTTTAAAAATCCAAAGTTAGTATCACATCCGGCGAAACCGGAAGTGAGAAAAAAATCACTTGTATGTCAAAAAGTACCGCTTATTATGTATATAAGATATCCCTAACTTCAATCAATTATCTTCAAAATCAAAGGAGAAAAGGGGGTGTACCATGATCCTATTACACCTGGTATAATACATTCTGTTTCTCTTAAAACTCTTAAATAACTATTCAGATTCAATTTTATATACGGGGTGTCCAGAGGTGAAGAAAAATTTTTTACGTTTGCGATATACGAAAAAAAGTTATTCTTTATTAAAAAAATTTGCATTTCTTAAAAACCCCAAATATCCATAAATTATTCATAAATTAATTACGGGATGTCTCATGGTACAAGCTTCGAGATTTTTTTTTGAGTTGGTAATAGTTCTTTGTAAAACAGGGAGCTTCTTTCAAGATCGTATAAATACCTAATAGAATGGGAATTTGTATATACCTTGGCACAAACAACCAGAATCTTCTTTAAGAACAATTTTAATAAGAATAGAAAAAAATTATTTAATGAAATTACTACCGAAATCATAAACGATATTAATAGTGATAATATAAATATGTTGACGATAGATGTACAAGAAATAAACAATGAGAATTGAAGTTAATTTATTTACCATAAAAGAAAATAATTTGTTTCATTTCACCTATACCATGTTTAATGAACAGAAATAGTTAAGCAGTTCCTCACTAATTTATTGCTCCGCAGAAGAGTGTATGCAATAACTAGTTTTACACGCAACAAATTAATAAAAACGGGATTTCAAAACTGTAATTTGAAATATAATATTTGAAGAACTAAAATGATAAAACGTGAAGTGTGAAATAAGTGTAAAAATTTTTAAATTCTTTGTTATTTATAACATTTAGGGTCAGTTTTTTCATCTTCCATTAAATTTATGTGGCACATAAATTCCATGGATACAATTAAAACAAAAGATGTTTTCTTTACCGCCTCTCAAGTCACCGAAGTAAATCCCAGAAAATCCTAGGATTTTGTGTTGAGTAAAGAGAGACGAGGTACTACAGTTTATTGTGGAGTCAGAACCACATCTAGAGCATCGACAATTCTCTCTCTTCTTAATCCGAAACAAATAACAAATAAAATTTCTAACTTGCTCCGGAATGGATTCGAACCATCGACATTAGGTACCGAATAAATAGCTATAAGCGCTTTACCCACTCGGCTGCCATGCCCTTATTGGTACAATGGTATTCAAAAAGTTATCCACCAATTAAATTTAATGGCTGATGAAAAATTTTATTCAAATATGGCGAGTATTTGTGGGAGTGGCTTAACTTTCTGTTCATTGAACTGACTATAGTGTTAATAGAAAATAAGAGAATAATATTACGGTTTATGGATTTGGTAGTAATTTAATTAATTTTTTTTTCTATCCTTATAAAAGTTGTTCTTGTTGATGACCTTGGGATACACAAATCAGCATTTGAATAGCTATTTATAGGCTTTTGAGAGAAGCTCCCTATTAACCAAAGAAATTTAAAAAAACTCGAAGCTTCTGCCGTGAAAACTCCTGTAATTACTTAAGCATTTTTAGAGATATTTGGAGTCTTTAAGAGATATACATTTTTAAATAAAGAGTAACTTTTTCGTAATTCACTAAATGCAGAAAATTTTACTTCCTCTTGGACACTTTATATATGAACTTAAATCTGAATAGTTATTTAAGGGTTTTAAGAAAAGCAAAATTTATTATATAGCTTGACTTTTTTTCGTAAATGGTTAAATAAAGAAATTTTTCCTTTTGGCAACCCCATCTGTGGACACACTGTCTATTTTTCATAAATAATTTTTTCCACTTTCCAGAAGGAATAAATTCAGCTTGTTAAATTACTCGATAAATTAATTTCACATATTTTAATGCTTTTGAAGGTGTAAGTCCTTTTGTTGGAAGAGCAGAGATTCATTTTTATACAAAAAATAAACAAATAAAGAAAAAAAATGGGAAAAAAGCAACATAAATAAAAGAAGAATAAACTTGGAATTTTATAGATTGGGTTGGGTCTAAAGTGTTTGCCGAAAGATAGGTATTGCCTGATATGGAAGTGAGTGGGGTTATTGAACAAATAGGTTAGGTTAGGTTAGTTTTGTTGTGAGTGGGTCTCAGTAGACCCTCCACTGCGGCCATCAGCAGGCCTATTGTGGCTCACGCCTAATTATATTTAATCCAATTAAGTTCAGTCTCTTAATGAAACTGATAACTTTATTGGGTGAGAATGTGTCCAGATCCTTTGACAGCAGTTGCTCTTTGCCAAATATTGAGAATCGGATCCTCTCCACAGCGGGACAGGTGCATAAGATGTGGTCTGCCTTCTCATAATCCTCCAGGCATAGACGGCACTCGGCGTTTTCCGCTAGGCTGAGTTTATGCAGATGATAGTTTAGTCGGCAGTGCCCGGTATATAGGCTTGTTAGAGTTTTCAGATTTACCCTGTTTAACTCTAAAAGTTTCTTAGCCCTTGATTTCAAAGGGTATTTTATAACAATTTTATAATATTGAACAATTACGTCGCAAACATTTCTTCTAACGTATTTGTAATATATTGCGCTAGTGGTTCCATCTCTATGACTGTATAGATATCATATAAATGTAAATATGTCTAGCCGGTGACAAAGCGTACAATTTAATTTTGGTGAATTTGTAATTTTTATACCGTTGAGTACCACACTGTATCCGCGTTTACAAGAGCCGGTCTTATTATACTTACGTAAAACGTCAAATGTGGCCAGTTAGAAAAATAATACGAGCGATGGCTGCGAACTAGGATGAAATGAGATAGAATAGGACACCTATCGAATGTAAAGACGGGCTCAGTGTGTGTCCCACCAGTCATCTACAATACACTCACACTGTTACATCCATCTCGCTTTTTCAATCAATCTTTGTCAATATTTGGAATTTTCACACGGTATAATAGTAAAGTGCTAGGCGTTGAGTTATACGCATAAAGTAATTTCTGTGGGTTTTTGTTGTTACAAGCTGAATTTTATATAGAATCAGTGCTTATGTACTAATTTTTCAAAATTCCCAGGCAGTCCAAAATCGCCCTGTGCAAACGGCACCAAAGTTAGAAAACGAGTTAAGCATATTATAGTGGCAAAGTAGAAATTTTTTTGATATACTTTTCTAAAAGCTCTTGTATAGCAAATGTTTTTTATAATTTCCAAATATTATCTTGGAGCTTAAAAACAGGAGAGAGGAGCTTAGAAACAGGGAATTGGAGCTTAAAAACGGCAATGTCTTGGTTTGAAATGCTTCAAAACCTAATTCTATTTAGCTAATTTTTGCGTTTCCCTCGTATTATTTCCGAAACGAAAACACAAATCCAAATTTTGTACTCTTAAGGAGAGTTTACTTTTCTGAATATATTGAATATACTGATGTGGGATTTTGTGACTAATCGTTTGCAGTCGTATACTAGTCATCCCCACTACAACAAAACATCTTACATTTCACTTTTCCGACTAGCTAGAAATAATAATAATAAAATAAATCATTTATAAGTTGAACAATAATTTATAGGACGTGGTTAATATCCAAAGAAGATGCGAGGAGGTAGCTAGCACTACTGTTTACTAGATTTCACTAGATTTTAGTAAATTGCTGTAAGAGCATATTAATTTTTGTGTTCAGTGTATATCACTTACATTAGTATTTCTTTTATTGTGAAAGAAATTTGAAACAGTACCTACTAAGAAATTTCGATTTGTGAGTAAATCATGTTTCAATAAGTAAATTTAAGTATTCTTATTGTCCAGTAATATACTTACCTACTTTATTTGGCGATATATTTTACTGATTAACTTCTTACTCATATTGTCATTTCCGCTGTTGATAAATTGTTACGCATATAATTAAGTGTTAAAAAAATCAGTTTGCGTTTTACTATCTGCCTAATAATGCCACAATTTCTTGTCTCCATTTTGTTAATAGTAATTATTTTCCATATTTATGGGAGTGACTCGGTATATCTATTATATGAAGAATTTTTTTAATTTAGTCTCCCGACAATTTTATCAAGAAGGTAATATTTTTCAACCACATTACAATTGCAAGTATATTAGTGGAAAATGTCGACAAGTAGTGAAACTGTAGGTAAGTGATAAAGAAAATTAATCTTTAGAAAGTGTTGTCATGCGACCTATAACACTGACTTTTCAAACTGCGGGAGAATTCGTCCAAATTAGAGAACACAACGCACATTTTCGAATCATACACTACTATTCAGGCGTTACCGATTTCTTGGTTATTTCTTAATCTGTAAGAAAAAAATTCGAAATTTTTCTTTTCTTTTTGTTTTAGTATATAAAAATTAGCTTAAAAATTATGTTATCTTACCATACAGTATATCTTTTCTTAAATGATATATTTTTTTTAAATATTTAAAGTTTTCTAAACGTTAAGGGGGGATTGATTTTAAATGTGTTTTATTTGTTAAGTTTTTTTTCACATTTATATTTCTTCCAACAAAGAAAAACTAGAAAAATGGTATTAAATAAACAAGAGGAGAGAAGACTATATTATTATTTACAAGTATTACATGAAACAAGATATTTATAAAATAAATTTAACACATTAGGTAGTGAAATTTATCCTCCGTTATTTTCTACATCGAATGCTCATATTTTGGCAATTTTTCTCAAATAACTCATTCATTATCTTCAATCAATAATACCATTGTCTGATGTATCGAATTTTTAATTGTTTAGCCTTTTCAAATGTCATCTTGCCATATTTTCTTTGTGTTAAAGCATTGCAAAGAAAAAATCGAAAATATTTAAATCTGGACGTCATGGTAGCCAATGTATTCGTTCACTACGGCCTATTCATACAGTATATCTCTTATTTTGCAGGGGCTGTTGGTTGTTTCTTTATTATTATGGGACGGTGCCCCATCATGTTGCCAAACTATAATAGATAGGCTTGGAAGGTTTAAAAAGCTGGCATCTCACTATACGTCTATACTGTCAATGCGTCTATTTTTGAGGTTAGTTGTGACGTCAGACACTGATGAAATAACCTGAGTAAATATAATGCAATAGAGCATAGGACATCAGCGTTTAACGTCACAACTAACCTCAAAAATAGACGTATTGACAGTATGGACTTATGCCTTATTACATTATATTTACGCAGGTTATTCCATTTTCCATCTAGGAATAGCCCATCCCTACCGCCCACTGAAATCCAATCGAAAACGGCTTTAGTTAGTTTTGACTATCAAAAATTATCGATATTTATCGATAGTCTAGAATTGGAATATGGACAACTGTCGATTGTGCCGACTATCGATAGTTCTCGACCTCTATTCCACACCAACCTTGAGGTAGAGCCTTGACAATGACGTCCCCTCTCCTATTAATAAATGAACGTGGAAGAGTCTACAAAGGTAAATTTACCGACGTGAATATTTTAAACACATCTTCATTCAACAGAAAATTTCTTTTCCAAGTACCAGATTAAAAATGTGAAAGAATTTATTATATGCATATTTAAAAATATGTAATAAGGTAAAAGAAGTCACTTGGGGTATATTTGGATAGCCATTTTAAGGGCGTTAGAATTTTTTTAATGTTCTTGTATGATCTCTTTTAAATATTAATATTAAGAAGAATTGTCAGATAGTATTCAATACCGTTGTATTATGACCACACAGTCACTTTAATAGTCTAATTTTTTTTTAATGTCTTCCTTTAATTTCAAATATACTAGAAAAATTCAAAATTATCCCAAAATTAAAAATGAAATACTGCAAACATTCAAGTTTAGATTAAAATTATTTCCAATTTAATGAGGACATCTTTATACAAAAAACAGGGCTCCCTATGGGTTCGCCACTTAGCCCCATTTTATCTGATATATTCATGGATAATCTTGAAAGAAATATATTGGATTCTCCGATATCAAAAAAACATATTATCTTTTGGTACAGGTACGTTGATGACATCCTAATAGGTTTTAAAGGGACAGACAGACAATTAAAATTAGTCCTCGATTTTATCATATAATAACATATCTTTTACCTTAGAAACAGAGAACGACAATAAATCAATAAACTTTCTCGTCATAACTATAAAAAGACATAAAACATCATTTTCCTATAATATTTACCGCAAACTAACTTTTACAGACGCCACTATACCCTTTAATTCCTATAACCCTCTCTCCCTCAAATTAGCCACATATCAATCCTATCAATCCAAAACCTTCAGCTTACCTCTATCTGAGATAGATTTAAAAGAAGAATTAGACACAATAAGACTTATAGCACATAATAACGGGTACCCTCAAAATATAATCAACAATCTAATCTACAAAAATCAAAATAAGTGCCTCTTGAAAGAACTTTATCCCACTATTAACGAGAAAAAAGTTCAAATATACATTTGATTACCATATTCAGGTCAACTCTCTTATTCAATTAGCAATACTTTTTCTAAATTTAATATTAAAACATCTTTTAGTTCTAACAAAAATATAGGCAGATATCTTTTCAATGCGAAACAAAAAATTTATATCTCTAAAAAATGTGGTGTATATCGGTTAGATTGCCCAGAATGTAACGCCTCATTGTAGGTCAAACAGGTAGATCGTTCGGAGTGAGATATAGAGAACATATTCACACACAAAAACAACATTCCAACTTTTATAAACACCTAACAGATTCTGGTCATACAATAACTGATGACCATCGACCTAAAATATTACATATTTGTGGGAAAAGTAAAAAATTTAATTTATTAGAAGTGCTAGAAATTAATAAATTAAATAGGAATAAAAATTACAACATATTAAACGACCAAATAGATTTAAATAATTCTCCGTGATTAAACTTATTCAGATAGCCTGCTGCTAATAAAAATCACACCATAATATAATTTACTATCTTGAAAGAACCCCTACATTTAAAGGCATAACATCTGTCCAAATTTAAATTATATTATCAACCATAAAGTGACCCATCCCTCTATTCAGTTCAGTTTATATTTAAATGAAAGTTAAATCTGTGTATAATTTAGTTTACATGAAAATGTCCGAATAGAATTAGGTGTAAAATAACAAATAAAGTGAAAATTAGACAAGTAATAAAAAGTGTTTATAATTTTTTAAATCAAAATGGATTTTCACAAAGCAACTTCATCTTCAATCAACTTTTTTAATAGTCTAAGCTCAAAGACACCCTTCATGTCAATCGGTAATTGCTCGAAATCCATTGCATTTATCGGCTTTTGTAATAGTGACAAATTTTATAGGGAATATTTTGTAGGACGAATGGTTTCTGAGAAAAACGCCGAAAACTACGTCAGGGTGCGTTTAGGCTGCTTTTTGGGGGTGAAGTGATCACTTTCTACTTTGGAACATTTTAATTTCGCAAACTATTCATTTGGCACGTATAATCCCCAAGCGGCAAAACTTTATATTCTTTTTTTCTTGTTCGATTATTTTTGTTCCAATATTAATAACCTAATGTAACAAAAAGCCTCCAAGAAGACCAACTGTAGTACGTACACATTTAAACATTAATCGAGTTAAAGAAGCTATAGATTGGCCTTTTCAGCGATCTGATCGTCGGCATTCAGTGTCACTGAACATGTTTAACGCCAGCTTGCTTCGCATATTGCACAAGAACTTAAATACCCTACAATCGGATTGTCCTGTAATTGCAAAATCAGGACATTATTACACCATGACCGTTTTTGTCAGCAGTTTTGTGACTTGTTAAACGATACACCTGACTTAATCAACAATGTGTGGATTTCAACGAAGCACATATTCTTGTTTTACAGGATACACTAATAAGCAAATATACCGTTACCGTTCTAATGAGAATCCGGAACAAGTTCACAATAGCCACAGTAACTGTTTGGTGTGCGATTTCGTTCCTTGGAATCATTGAACCTCTCGTATAGCTAAGCTAAGCTAAGCTAAGCTAAGTATAGCTAAATTATAGAAACTACTACTACAGTATTACTATCAGAAGGCAAGATTCAAATGATTACTGCAAGCATTTACAAAAGCAAGCAAGTGGTGATTTCAAATAAAGCAAAATTAAGGCAACTACAACTACTGGTATTTACAACAAGCGGTTAATGACTCTATAATCACTAATGCTTAAGGCGGTGTTACGACAGGCGGTGTTACGACAGGCGGTCGGTGCTGCAATATATCCAGACGCAAGTGGTTACGGGGTACAAGCGTGACACAAGGGTAGGATTTCACTCCAGGGACAGGCGGTGTAGCTGAATTTCTAATCACGGGTGTCTTATATTTTTAGATTAGCTCCATAAGTCCTTTATTAGGGTTTATTGACTACGTGTGTCGAACAGAACGGCTAATACATTACACCCCAGAGTACTTCGTGAGATTCTAGACCTTAAAAAGTTACTTCGCGTCTACCTAGTGAGGTTGTATCCAGATACGAGGCCTTAAAACCTGTGACGGTTGAATTCATCGTTATGAGAAATAGTTATGCGTTTAAAGTATAAAAATTAACTAGTGATTTTTTTTCCATTAACTTTATTTATAAATTACATTTTAAACATCACATTTTCATTGTCACGCATTGAATCAGTTCAACGCAAATGTCTGAAATTTATGTTTTTCAAATGTAATGGATATTATCCTCCCCGAGGTACACGCAACAATATACTGCTTAATATGTTTGACCTTAAATCTCTCAGATTCAGAAGAGATGTCGTTCTATCCTTTCTTTATAAATTAATTAGTCACAGTGTTGATTGTCCATTTCTTTTAAGTAAACTAAACCTATCAGTCCCGAGATTAGAATCCCGTCAAAGCAACCTCTTTTACTGCGATGCTCCTTGTACAAACCTTATGAGAAAGTCACCAATCTTTAATATGTGTAAAACTTTTAACACCATTTCGTCGTTATGTGATGTCAACTATGATAGTTTAGCTAAAATAATTCATATATGTGAAGAGAACTGTGCTTATTAAATTAGGTTATTTCATAACACTATAATATATTTTACTGTTATGTATGAGTTTTTTTGTAAACTCTTAATGTAATGGTAATGACTATGTGTATTGCAAATTTGTGTATTTTATGTCACAGTATACTTAGTTTTAAGCTTTTCCTGTAATTGGGTGCTTTAACCTGTAGGAAATAAATTACTTATTATTATTATTATTATTATTTTCAACTTTACAAAAATTATTACCTGTAATATTTTATCCATTTGTAAAATGTTTTCTCTTAAGGTTATATCATAGACGTCATGATTTCTGTTTATACATATATCTCTGATCTCTGATTTTCTATTGAGATATTGGATGACATTTAAGCTAGAGGACAAGCGAGCATTAGTTTCTTATTAATAAATTAATAAGTTAAATCCTACCTATGACTTTCCTAATGTTGCATGGTCATAGTTGTTTACTTGTTTATTGAACTGGTTGTCTTGTGAGATAACAGACTGTCTAAGATAAACTCAAACAATGTAACCTTGTAATGTTTAGTGGAAATTGTATTATTTACCATAGGATGTGTGGATTATCTTTTGCTCGTTATGTGTTCCTTCTAGAAATATTTAATTTCTAATTGAGGGTAAATTTACTTAAATTGTACCACCAGTTAAATGTCATTTATTCGAATGTTATTGGCAATGTTCAATTGTTGTCAGGGTTGCACACCGAGTTGATCTGTTGTCAAGTGAGCTTGTCTATTCTGTATAGACTTGTCCCATTATAAAGATCGTTACCTTGTGTGTGAAACGAGTAACTATGGAATAAAGTTTAGACAATAGTTAGGTTGGTTTGAAAATAATTCCAGACTGTTACTACTTAGACCGTTTATTTCAGCTAAGTATGTTGGTACATTAATGGAACGCACTTCAGCTATTAGCGATAGGGTTGACAAACCTTATGGATTTTGCAAATAACCGAATCTTACACGCCTTGGTGTTTTATGAGTATTTCATGATTCACCTTACGTAAATATTATTTTATATAATTTTCTTATCTTTCTAACTTCTCTAATTAATGTTTTACATTTTATCTTCGTCTTCGATAAATATTGATACGTTTTTAAATAATTTCACATTCATTCAAGATCTGACAGACCTTGGTATTTTCTGGCTAGTGACTTTCTGCGATTTTATCAATCTAACACGTGATAACTCTGCCGGTTGATTTTAGTCAGTCGTTTTAGTGTTCGGACGTACATTTTGTAACTTGTAGCTACTACCAGTACTGAATGTAGAAATTTTACAAACAAAAAATTGAGAAAAAAAGTTACGAAAATGCGCGGCCGACTCAGATTAGTTTTAGACCATTAATAAAGTATTTGCAAACTATTTTTTTTTTTTTAGTAATCAGAAGGAAAATTTATACCCTTTTTTTTGGTTTTCGACAATTTTGACTTTTTATAAAGTTATGACATTTTGAAATTTACACAATGATGAACTTAAATTTCAAAATGTCATTACTTTACAAAAAATCAAAATTTTCGAAAATCAAAAAAAAAAATTTGGTGATAAATAATTTTCCTTTTGATTACGAAAAAAAAAATAGTTTGTAAATATTTTACTAATGGTCTAGAAGTAATCTGGGTCGGCAGCGCATTTTTGTAAATCTTTTTTCTCAATTCTTTTTCTGCAAAACTTCTTCATTCAGTATTGATAGTCGTGCATTAAAATATTGTTTAGATTCCCATATTGAGATATGATATAGCTTAAATCCACAAGCCGCAACTGACCTGGTTGCGGCGGTGCATATTGGATATTGGAGCTGCGTGTTTTTGAGTCGAGCACTGATTTGAGAACTATCTGTTTTCATCAGCGCGTTTGAATTTATACCCAAATTGTGACAAAGACAGGGATGTGACCTGCGTGACGAGCGAATTTATCAGCTGCTATTCGTGGCAAACGTATTTAAGCTAATGCTTTCAACTTGGTTTGACATTAAACTAAATTAAATTAAACTACTTTCCTGTTACTTGGCTTCAGCGAGCGGCTGTTAAGTATAAACACAATAATTGATTTATCAATTGGATAATAAAACAAACTAAGATTACCCTGAAAAGAAAACGGTTTGAAACAATTATGTCTGGGAAATAATTGTTATCCCAAATGCTAGACTTTTAAAATAAATGTATTTTTGATTGAAAATGGTTTTACAAAAATATTAATGTTACTAATAGTATACAGGGTGTATCAAAGTGAAATAAGAACCCAATTCGGTCTTATTTCAACAAATAGCTATTACCGGAAAAATTACTTCGTTACATTCGTCTTTCAATCGGCACTGGTTAGCAGCCGCAGAGTACATGAAAACTGATGACACCAAGTTCGACAATGGAGCGTTCTGCAGCTCGCTGACTAACAATTTTTTTATATATGAGGGAAGGGACGTTTGTTAAATAAAATTGTTTGTTTACACATTTGCTAAAAACAGTTTAAACTTTCAGAATATGCAATAGAAAATAATACTAAATAGGCCTATTTCGTCGTTTTCTTCAAAATCTAGCTGACGCATAGTTTCAACAGCTCATGCCGTAAGAGCTTCTATGAACATTTTGCGAAATTTGTTTCCGTATCATTTAATGTCCCGGAATGGATATTTGGCCAGATCCCCGGATCCTACAGTTTGTGATTTGCTTTTGTGAGGCTATCTAAAGTCGAAAGTTTACCTCAATCATCCACATACAGGAACTTAAGAATAATATACGGGAAGAAGTTAGAAAGATCACGAATGAAGGAATGTTTGAAGAGAAGAGAATCACATTGTAGATATTATTTAAAAAAAAAAGATGCTTTTTCATGCTCTTCAATGATTTACTAACAAAATTATTTTCATCTAACTTGCAACATTTTGAAATTTGACTCATTTTTATAGTGCACCATTTAGTATGCTTTAAGGTATATTTTCGTCGATTACAGACCTACGTTTTTGCCTTTTTGAAGTATTAACGGAATTATTACGTACGAATCATTTATAGTATTTTAAAAGAATTTTTTCATGCTCTTCAATGATTTACTAACAAAATTATTTTCATCTAACTTGCAACATTTTGAAATGTGACTCGTTTTTATAGTGCATCATTTAGTATGCTTTAAGGTATATTTTCGTCGATTACAGACCTACGTTTTTGTCTTTTTGGAGTATTAACGGAATTATTACGTACGAATCATTTATAATATTTTAAAAGAATTATTTCTGGGGATTGTCTGCATGGAAATCTTATAAATTTCCACCTTGCCATCACGTTGTTTTTTCCACATTAGAAATAAATCAAGTTGTTTCGTCTTTCTGTTAATGAGAACATATTATTTAACAATAGGAATAACTTTTTTTCCGAAATAATAAGGATAAACTTTAGACAAAATGAGAAAACATATTTTGCGACTTAAATTAAGACTTTTTAGAAATTTCAAATATTGTACTTGCAGCGTTTTTGATTAGTAATAATTGATGAATAGAGTTGCCCAATGGTTGTGCTTCCAGTAGCCTTATATTATGCTCGCAATAATAACGAATTTAGGTTTCCCCAGATGATAAACAAATAAAATAACTACATATTACTTACAGGTATAAAACTGCTTACCTCCACTTATCGAGGACAACGGTTGAGATTGCGCGCCAGCGAACATTTGTATGAGTAACACAGTTTCTATGTTTTCTGCCGAAAAACTTCTCTTCGTGGAGAAATCACCTTGTGTAAAGGAAAAATGATCTTACAGCAACTAACAAAGTAATACTTGCAAACTTGAGAGTTTCCAAATCACTTGCGGTATGTTCCTTCACTGACACCAATTAATAAGTCTTCAGCTGTTTTTGTTAAACTAAAGAAAAATGGTTTGAAGTTTAGTGCCCTGAAGATGATCATAGAAGTTATTGAAACGTCGGTATTTCAAAAAAGTTTTTTTTTCTCCTTTTAAATATTTGATCCTCAAGACCACTATTTGGATATAAAAAAATTATTATTTGTTATTCTCTTAGATATAAAATTAAATAAAGCTCTATGAAGAACAAATTTTGGACATAAATGTGTATGTTACTGTCAAAGTGAAAAATGCGATAAATATACATAATCACCTGACATTATAAATAATCACTGGACATCAAAAATAATCACCGGCAGCTTTAGAGAAAGTAATATATTTATGAATTGTAATAAGATTTTATTACATTCACCGGTGACTTTGTTGTAATTTTCAAGCACCGTTGGGAAATGTGATAAATCATAAAATTTTCCTTAATTTTACCGGTGATTATAAAAAATCCCCATGATTCTTTAGAGAAAGTAATAAATCATAATAAGTATGTTAGACCCAATTTGCGAATTTGGCTAATACTCAAAAAAATGATCAGAACCAGAACTAGTAATAAGCAAATACCCGCCATATCCATTTTCAATTAGTATTGCACATTTTGCAATTTTGACTATGTAATTACTAGTTGTACAGGCCACAAACATTATCAGAAAAAATAGGTAACTTACAAATATAACAAAATTTTATTAGTTTACAACATATATATTATTGATTTTACTATATTCTTGCCCCACAATGAACATTCAAATTTATGTCATTTTTTATCATTTTCCTTACCCTAAAATGACATTTAAAATGTATTTATTCTGTTCTATTTTCCTTTGCCCATCATTCCATTTTCAATCAGTGACCTTGAATTGTGACCTTCAGAACATTCAAAATTACAATAAAAGGATATTTTAGGGTCAAGGAAAATTAATTACATCATAAAATATATGCGCAATGGGTCTGGCGCTGTGTAGAGAAATATACATATATTACATTATCCAATGATTGTTGGAGATTATGCGAAATAACCGGTTAAATTGAATAATATTTAAGAATTTATCATACTGTCCAACCAGCATTGGAGATTTTTCATAATGACTGGAGAAAGTAATAGAAATAATACTACTTCTCAAATTAACCGAAGTTATTGAGGATTATGCATATTCTCCGGTGGTTTTGTACAATACCCAATCACATTCGCTGTAACATAAATACATATAATTCTATGGTTTTATCTGACGTTCATTTCATTTTTCAATATTCCTTGTTTGTAGAAATGTGAAATAAAATCAAATTTTAAATAGATAAGTTCTTCTCCTGATTACTATTCATTACATAAATACACAAACGTTTCTTCCTATTCTTCAAAAGAGCGAGATGAGCCTAGAATTTAAGATACGTTTCTTTGTTCGTTGCATATTATCTGCAGATATTTGCAGCTCTACGACATTCCTCAGGACAATTTGTTTTACTGGAGGTTCGAAATAAAGTTGTGATTATAATACTGTTTTTTACCATTCTTTTTAATTTGTGCTTGTTTTGTTTCAGAATTAACACCGAGCATCCTTTTACCTTCAGCATGGAGAAAATAAACTTTGGTGTCAACATAGTTTTAAAACATTAACATAATAGTAGCTGTTAGTTTATCTATGATTAACGTTTTTTAATAATTAAATTTAGGTCAATGCAAATAAAAAATGTAAGAATGTATCCTACCTGCTATTTTATTATACCGAGGGTCACTGATACATGGTTCATCCCTTTTTTGTCTATTTTTTAACTTAGAAAAATGATATCATATACAGTCATTACGCAAATAAAAAGACATTATTTGACATAAAGAAAAGTATTTATCAATTCCAGTTTCAACGGAAGTGATAGCATCATTCTAATATTTATTATGACCCCCTGTAAATTTTTACATTTTTAGATAAATCATTAAATTCTGAGTTTGGCAATGTAACATACTTGAGTGTTTAGCATTTGTTTTTCCTTATTGTTAAATGCAAAAAATATAGTAGGCTTATAAAAATTTGCAATGTACGTTTCAAATGAAGTACTATTGTTTCTTTATCCCTTTAAGGACGGAATTAATTTTTTTTGAAAAATACACATTGCCATACTTCAGTATATATTAAAGGAAGTACTAGAACACAAAAAAATAATGGAAAACATAAGGTCAACAATTCAAAAAAAGATCTGGGCCGTGGTCAATTCATTAGTCACTGATGACCCTGGTGAAAAATATAAAAACAGTCTCGTGTATCTTTAAGGCATAAACAAGTTGCAAGTTGAACATTTCCAGACCGTGCGATGTGGTTCCTTACAGGAGCTTCACTGTGCACATCTAAGAAAAGTGGTATAAATGGGCATATGGGTATTCTTATCATATCGTATTTTCTGTGGCACTATTGTCTTGAATTTATTTATAGGTTTCTCAGTATTATTACATCTTCTTTAGAACCATCCTTTTTCCTTCTGGAGGCTGTTTCTAGATTGGTAGGATTATGAAAATTAGAGAGAAATAGCACACTTTTTCTATCCAACCATTTTAGACTTACAATTCCGTCTGTGGAAATTTAGTAGTCTGAATCACCTCGCTTCAGAAGCTTGTCATCACGCAAATCGATTGGCATGTGTTTTCGGTTTTTTTCAGGCAGTTCCATATGTATACATTTTACCTAAAATTAGATCCTTTTGAAGCTGCAGCGAATTAAAAAATATATCAAAATATAATTTGTAATTTTTACTAACTAGATTTCTAGATGAATCTCTTACAACTCGTTCTTAAGGACTTTTCTGTAAGATTATCTACTTTGCCGATACATATCTGAAACTGGGATACGTAGCCTATTTGATCACTTCGAATCCAAACTTTATATCCTCTCTTAACGGGCTTCATTGGCATATACTGACGAATGCTGCTTCTTCCTTTATACCGAATTATAGACTTATCTATAGCTTGATATTCATTTGGTTTGAATGAATTTAGGAACGTTGCTGATAATTTATTAAGAAGGGTCGGATTTTATATAGCTTGTCAAAATTATCTTCTTGCTTTTCAGATTGAGTTGCATTATTATTTAAATATAGATTGCTAAGTAACCAACCAAAATGATCTCTTATCATGGCATTGCTTATGTATATGTCCATCAGCTCAAACCTCGAAGACCAATAATTCCTAAAGCTGGGTACAGGTTTTAATCCTATTAGAAGATTCAGTCAGAGAAAAAAAAATATTTTTGCAGAGGTCGTTGAACAAATACATTGGAGTTATCACCACCTTTTTGCAAAACATATAGGTTTGTTTGGAATACAGTTGTATCGATTAAATCATTTGTAAACAAATGTAGAAAAATATCAATACGACTTTCTATGTTATCCGAGAGAACAGTACCTGTTTCTTCTACAAATGGAGCAAGTACTATGCTGTGATGTCATTTGTCCATGTAGTTGTAAGTTTGTGTGACTGCAATTGTAAATTTGACATAGGCATTTCATCCTCAGTCTCCCATCCGTTATTATCTATAACCATTGTTGCCTCTGCACCACTCCCATTTTTTTCATTTTCTATTTCGGCTTCTAGTATATCGATATCCATCGCTTCTATGTCAAACAGAGCGTCATCATTTGATCCATCTGTTGATACCACTGATTCGTAATCAGAAGGTATTTCATCTATTATCTTTGCAAATAAAAGAGTGCTTAAGCTTTCCAGCTCTAAAAATGACCATTTAGATCGATCTGAAAAATGAAAAATAAGTAAATGATGTGATATATTTAGTGCCTTGTGGTTAGAAAAATAGAAAACAATATATTGTATACACGGTATCATAGTTGATATCAAATGGTTTCCTACTATTTATTTTTAAAATTCAAAATGTTTTTACCTGACATTTTTCAGAATAAATACTAAAAAATACAGATATTAAAGGAGCATATAACCTCACGTCATTTCACAATAAAAAAACATGTGTATGTCGATCCAGTGATGTCTGAAGTCCACAGGTAATTTTTGCTTCATACGTGATGATATAGGCAATACATTACTCCAATTTCCAATTTCCAATTTAATACATTTATTTGTCATTTCATTACATTAATTTTGAACTTATATAAGGTACAAATATTATAACATATATAGTGTGGTTAAACAGAGTCACAATTGGATATTAAAAGAACAAATATAAATTTGTGGTTACCTTAGCTAGCCATTAGTCCTCAATGGCTTTTAAACCTTTTAAATATTTTCCCACATTCTAATTTTTTTAGTTATTTCTGGAATAAATAAAATGATTGTTTAACAGGAGCTTTATCAAAATTCACATAAAATTTATAATAATGGTAGTAAAAATAAGTAATGAAAACAAAAAAAAAAACACAGTGATTTATTCGAAATCGCAGTAATTAATTATTGTTCATAAACGTCTCTGCGCAAACGCGCTATTTTAACAAGTTCATTCATTACATTGTTTTTTGCATCAGGGTAATATTATTAAAAACATCTCTTACAATGTTCTTCAAATTCTCTAGTATTGTTACGAGCTCTGAATTTTCAACAAAGCGGCAAATATTGTTGACAATATTCTCGCTTACTAGATAAGTTTCATTTCTAATAAAATAATATTTAAGCAGATGTAGTAACAAAATAAGGAAATGCAATTAAAGATTTATACATGCCCTTTACGTCGTCAAATAAAAAATTTAATACTCAATGTATTACGTAAAATCGAACCTAGGTTTATATGTGAAGTATCCGAATTATATGTAATTTTAAATTACAGAACCCTTCAAAATGTTACCTCACAGAAATAGAGAAAAATAACTAATTTCAAGACATTGTATTTAATATCTTTGTACATAACATAATAAAATAGTCCTTAAAGAAACACTAGAACTTTACTTGAAATGTATAGGGTAGATCGCCCAGTGAATGAACAATTAAGGACTAATTTCACTTCGTGAAGCGAATATGCTTTGACTATGAGATCTATTGCAATATAAACAATTTACTTCTTTATTATATAAAAATTGGACAAACACAATAAAAATGTGGTTTATGCATTATTTTTTTATATAAAAAATACTTATTCAAAAATGTCCCAAAATCTAGTGAATGAACAATAAAATCTGGTAAATGAACAAGAAAGAACCAGAAAATGAATAATATGTAATTTATTCAAGGTAGGTAGGTGGTACAAAAACACAAAACATTTCAAAACATATACAAGACTATATTTGGATGTTATTATGTCCTCGAGAATTAAAGTGTCGAGGTTTAGCCATTTTTTTGACTATCTGGTTTCTTGTGTCCCATATTTGGTCGGAGGATTTCGGCCACTTCCATTTTTCTCGGTGGTTTGTTCCATTACGCTTACTTCATACTCTTGTCGAGCAATTGCTTTAATTATACCTGGATACTGCTTACTATCATATACTACTATCACATAGTCTCCCACTTTCAGAACCCCTTGTGAAGTTTCTGTTGCCTCACTAATTAAGAGCTCATTTTCAGATCTGTTCTTAGCACTTTTTATTCGTTTCCTTCCAGGTTTTATCAGGTCATTTTTGGAACTGTTAGATTTATCATCGTCTTCTCTTTCTCGTTTTCTTTTCATCCCCCTCTTTTTTTCCGCTTGTTAATTACTCGCCTTCTGTTCTCTTATCAGTTATCTCGCCCTTATTGCTTCTTTCTATTCTTTTTCTCCTTCTCTTTTTGCTCATAATATTCTAGCCATTTCGACGATGTTACAGCAAAATACATTATTTTAACAGTTTTGTGTTTCTGAATCTTTTCATCTTGATGTGGCCAATGTAAATGTTTTGCCCAAACTTCATCTTTTGTGTTTGTATTCTCTCTTATAATATTTGAATGGATTTGTATATTTTCATTACTTTTAGTACAATCAGTTACATTCTCTTCGTTATCAGTCATATAAATCACAGTTGAGGCTACCATTTTTTTTTCAACAGTCTCAAACACTCAGTCTAAAATAGCTTCAAGTATTTCTCCACATATAAATATTATTTCTTCTGAAGCTAACTTTACATCTATTAATTCACTAATAACTTTATTTACATTATAAATAGGTTTAATTAAATTGTCACAATTTTTCATATCACAATCAGGTAAGACCATTTGCATTAATCTCAGCTAAACTCTTATTGACAATTTCAAAAGATTTAACATTATTGTCGTCAGCTTGAAAAGACGTATCATTGTCGTTGCCAATTTTAAGAGAGTTATCATCGTAGCTAACTGCCGAATATAAAACTCCATCTATTTCCAGCGGCAAGTTATTTATGAATCTTTCTGTGCTAGTAAGGGAAAAATCTGGCTCTGCATTTTCAGTATATTCTAAATCGATTTCTGCAGAGTAGGAATTATTTTAGTTTCAATAATTTGATATTCACAGAACTTCCACAGCGTGTAAGTACTATCTTTGCTTAGAGCTTCATTTTCAGACTTGTATGCAGCAATTTTTGCTTCCCTCAAAACGCAATTCATTACTTTCAAACACGACTTATAGTCTTGGGAAGTCAGTTCATTGCTTTCGGCTTCTGGCTTTGGAAACACCTCTTTTCTTCTATGTATTTCGAAAAATCTACTTTATCTAAGAGTAAAGTCCGCAGGTTTCAAAGCCATTTATTATGGTACTGGCCTGCGATGCTTTATCAAATGTTTCTTTAAATAGAGGATAGAAGTTGTAGGGCTTTATAGAAGCGCTAATTCTTTGTTTATGAGTCTGGCAAGTTTTCTTTCATTCTACTTTTAATGGTTTAAATATAGTGACACCGCGTGGTTGCAGAAGGTGCGTAGAATTGGGATAAAGACAGTATAACATAATTTGTTTTTCTATACAAAAGTCAAACAATTCGATACTGTAGTGGCTTTTGTGTCCATCAAAGAATAAGATGACCGGGAATGTGATTTCTTTTTTAATAAGCCAGTTGTAAAATACATTAGCAACATTTTAAAAAAAAATTGCTCCAGTCATCCAGCCAAAATCTGACCATCCACTTCCCCAATCACCTGGAACTGACAGAGTTAACTCTTTTGGAATCCTTTTTTACGAAAATATTACCATAGGTGGGGCTGCAATGCCCGATGCGCTGTAGTTACACAACACAGTTACTGATTATTTCTCGTTACCAGATGAAATCTCATATAAGTTTTTGAAATTTTTAGAAATAGGCCCCAATACCAGCCCTGATTTTACGCGAGTCCTCACCCCCGTTTCGTCGGCATTGTAAATTCGAGAAGGATCTTTCATCATATCTAACAAGTTGTATTCTCTCAAAAATTCTTCCAATTCAAAAAACCATCTTCTAATTGCGGTTTCAGTTACTGCCGCACGCGACTTGGAAATTATTTCAGTATTACGTTTTACAATATTCGGATATTTGTAAAAATAACGTGAGCTATTTCTCGTCAGGTTTGTTATCTTTGAACGAATTTGGACGACCAGTTTCCGTCAAAATATTTTGTATAGCATCTTTTATTTCTGATGGATGCATCGGTAATCCCAATTTCACTTTAGCAACAATCCAGTGTTCTAGTCGAATTTCCTCAACTTCGCGTAACATTGGCTGCGGGCCAATTTTTCTAATGTTAGGCGTCTTTTCATTAATTTTATTATGAAGAGTCTACTTAGGGATATCATATTGTTTTGAAGCCCATTCAATGTTTCAGTGCCATCCTTTATATCCTGAAGCACTTTAGCAGGAGAATCCTCCGTGTATCGGAATCGGCAGTACCTTTTGAAAGTTTTCTGTTCATTCATCTTTAACAAATGAATAAACTTAAATTAATAACAATAACATTCATTATTGTAAAAGAGGTAAAAGCAAATATTCCCAGTGAATGAACATGAGCTGCCCAGTGATTGAACTGGATTGAAGTTTAACAAAGAAGGTGTTCATTTACTGGTTCGCTTCGATTTGTACTAAAAATGGTATTATTAAGAGATAACCTTATATGCAGACTAACTTAAGGCTAATTTTTGCTTGATTTGAAGTTAACCTCAAAAATTCAGTGAATGAACACACTGTTCATTCACTGGATTTCGCATATTTGTCAGAACCAGTTATCAAACACGGCTACATGATGTTACATAAAATTTTAATCTCTCTGCAAAAATAGTTCATTTTTCAATTTACTTTCAATTTAATAAATGTTAAAATTCGTCCAATAAATGAACGAAATAACGCGCAGTCGCAACTTACACTTGAAGCATACGTGAAATATCTAAAAGTAACCTCATCCTTATTATAAGCAAAAAAAGCTCGCTGTTGTTCATTTACAGGCCAGTGTTCATTCTCTGGGCGATCTACCCTATTTTAAATTTTTATAAGCCTACTGCGTTTTTTGCATTTAATAGTATATCGCTAATAATAACGAAAAACAAAGACCAAACACTAAACTATGTCATATTGCCGAACTCAGATTTCAATGCTCTATCCAAAACTGTAAAAATATATGGAAGGTCATGATAAAAATTAGAAAGTTACTATCATTTCCGTTAAAATCGGAAGTGAAAATATTTTTCCTTTATGTCTCTTTATCTGTGTATTGACTATATATAATATGATTTTTCTATGTTGAAAATCAAACAAAAATAGGGGGTCAACCACATCTCAGTGACACCCGGTATTGTGTTAGAACATTTTATGTGTCATAAAGTACAAAGTCTGACGAATTTTGTGTCAAGTAAAATTGACGTTAATACTAGAGTTTACCGGATGACGAAAGTCGTGTCGAAAGAGTTTTGGTAAAAGTCAAAAACTAAAACGGTGCTAAAAGATACGCCTTATAGAAATCCAAAAAAAAAATTACTGAAAAAATATTTATTTCTTAATAGTATCTAATAAATTTTAAATAAGCCAATACGACAAAAATGTCAAATAAAAAAGGGGTTATTCTCGGTTCGTTGGCAATGACTAGTAATTTGGCCAACTAGAGGTCTACTGGTATCTAGAACAATTTTTTTTGGGCACAAAACCATCTTGAAATGCAGTAGCTAAAAGTACTTTAAGATTATACGGTTTTTTTCTAAAAAAATTTGCTATAGACTCCAGTAGACCACTACGTGGCAAAATTTCAATTCATTGTTAACAGACGGAGTTCAAATTCTGTCGAAAAAATTTTTATTTTGGATAGCCACGAAATGTCTATTTTACTGGTAATAATATAATTATAGAATTTGAGGATAGGTGTAGTTACTCCTGCATATAAGAGTAAAGGTACAATAAATACCCTCAAATTTAGATCGCTGAATGAATAAACTTTTAGAGTGTGCAGATAATAGGTTAGTATACGAGTATGTATTTGGATAAAAACATCTTTTATGAAAACAATCGGGGTTTAGGGTGCTTCATTCATATAAGACAGCAGCGCGATCCATAGTTACATCCTGGGAGGCAGTTGTGGACAAAGATGAAGCAATAACAGCTGTTTTTTGGATTCTAAGACCGTCTGATATAGTAAGTAGACATTATTGCAGAAACTAAAATTGTATGGTTTATGTAGTTTTGTGTTTAATTGCTTTCAATCATATTTATATAAGATCAATTTTAGTTGTAACAGATACACACCACGATACTTGATACATGAGAGTGGTCAGTCAACTTTCCCCCCTCCCCAGTTACTTTTTCACCACATTTTTGCTGACACAATCTTTACGTCGAGTACAGTCTGGCGCAATTAGTTTTACGTATACCACACCCTTACGTAATAAATAAATAAAGGTTGTATTTGGGGGAGAGAGCATATTCACTCTAGCCCACTCACTTCATATTAAGTTCTTAAAATTCTGGCACAAATAACATACAGCAAGCACAGCAAATTCATTATTACATTAAAAATATCGTATTTAGATAGAATATGATGCTCAAAGAGAATTCCTTTAATCTGACAAATGATGTTTTCTTTTGTATACTTTAATTAATTTAGTGATATATTTGATAGACATCCACTTATAGGTTTTCTTTATGTTTTAATAAAGTGTCCTATTTTATATTTAAAAAATTGTTGTTGTGCTTAATATAAAAGTATTAATTTTTTTCCCGTTTCTTGTACTACATTACATACTAGTCTGTAATTTTTCTTTCTTTCTTTTGGGACTTACTACTACATGACTAATTCTTTTAAGCTGTGATTATCGAAAAAATAGTCATTCAGTATGAAAAGGAAAAATTAAGATAATGTCACAAATAACATTCAGAAAATATTACCATGACAGTCAACAAAAAATAATAGTAGCTACATTTAAATTTTAGCTGCCACAATAAATGAATGGTATAGTAGAATATAATAAAATAGTAAATAAGAAAGTTTAATGTTTGTTTCAAAAAATTGCATTATAATATTTTCCTCAGAAGTTTGCTAATATGTTTATTTGCTTGTTGATTCGTGTTTAAAATAGTATTTTCAGTGTTAATTTAATCAACTTAGCCCTACCTCAATATCAAATTGGTTGTACAATTTCAATCTAATAGCAATAATTTTACTATTAGTCCTAACCTAACACGCGTGCTGTTTCTGAGCATATCCACGTAGCACAGGTGCCTTTACTGGCTGGCCGAAGTCGCGTGAAGTTTCCAGCGCGCGTGAGGTTACTGTACATGCGGTCCGGGCTACAATGATCGTTCAGGAAAACTTTCCAACTAAAATTGGAAGTTTTGAAGTTTTTTGATTAATTATTTTATAATAATATTACTGCTGATTAAATGAAAAGAAGTCTATATAAAATTATATTTTGGTATATGGTTACCGTTTAAAAGAAGAATTAAAGAAATTTGATATTGTATAATTTTAAATATCAACAGTTCTCTCTAAGTTTCTATGGATATCCTATAAACAAATAATATGTGTCACGTTTCACGTTATACAATGACATATTTTATATATAAAAAACTTTGAAAAAGGAAACAGATTGCTTTTACAAAACGTTAAGAAAATACATAAGTTTTTGTTTGTTTTATTCAAGTTAACAAAAAATGACCTCAGACTGTTCCTTTGACGTAGTCACATACGCAGATATTTATTCTTCTAGTGCCATACTGAGTAACTATTTTTCAGATATTTAAGCTTAGGATAATTATTCCTTCAGACAATATTAGTAAATATATAAAAAAATACCTAAACATTCTTTTTAATTTCAGATCATCTTCATCAAATGTGACAAGCATATCTTCTACAAAAGACAAGAAAGACAAAATGAAAATTGCTGCTATCTTATATTAAAATTAATTACTGATGCAAATGTATTTCTTAGGTTATTTATGTTGAGGGAATAATGTATATTGATCAAAACAAATAAAAATATCTGATTTTGTGTGTATTTATAAAAATGTAATTGGTATTAAATTTTGCTGTTATTATATAAGTATATACTAGATATAGGTAATTGGCGAGTATTCAGGAAAAGTCGAAAATTGAGAAAAATTAATTTGTGATTCTTTACATTAATTTTTTTTTATTTAATTTAGTTTTAATTATAAATATCTCATATACTTTCAAATGAAGCAGACGTCACTTTATGTTTGGGGAGAAAGAACATAAGCCAACATAACATTTATTAATTCAGTAATATTTATCTTGTAGTGGAAAATGGCATAAGTTGTTTAAAAATATTTATTTTTGGGGAAATACATGTGCATATATTTAATTTTTACTAAATATGTTTGTAAAAAGGGGTGGAATTCAATTGCAGTATATTTTATGTATGTTATATTGGGACTGATGTAGAGAGATGTATACTGTGCGGTCCACATGTATGGACTTTTAAGCGTAATTATGAACTTTTATTAGGAAAAATCCTGAAACAGGTCTATTTTTAATTTGAAATTTCCATTTTTTAGCATGAAAATAATAACACCGCGTTGACGCACTCTGAATTATGACTACGCCCCCCAAACATTTTAAATTAGTAAGGGAGTCGTGCGGTACCTCGTTCGAAAGGGATTTTGATTCTCTATTCATCAATAGCAATTTTTTAAATTTAGGGTATTAATTACTGAGAAAATTAATTTTGAAAATGTAAAATTTTGTGAATGTTGTAAGTAAGAGATCAACCATTAGTAATTTAACCATCTTTACTGAGTATATATCTGATCACATTGATAAACTTGGTCAGGTAGATGCGGTGTACAGAGACTTCTCGAAAGTTTTGACAAAATGGATCATAACATGTTATTAAACAAACTAAAAACTTTTGGGTTTAGCAATTCACTAATAATATTTTTTTTCGTCATATTTAATAGGCAGATAACAATGGTTGCTCTGCAGTCTTTCTAGCTACTTCTGGAGTTCCACAGGGCTCCAATCTTGGACCTCTACTCTTTTTTACATTTTATTAATGATCTGTGTCATCAAATCAATTGCAATAAACTATTTTTTGCTCAAAGTCTCAAAATATTTAATAATATCTGTTCTGAAGCTGACTGTGATTGTTTACAAGAGGACCTTAATAACTTACAAAATTGGTGTAATTAAATAAACTTCATATAAATGTTATTAAATGCAAAATTTTATCCTTCACCAATAAGAAAATTACTTTAAATTATAATTATAGTATAAATAGTAGTATTTTATCCCGATGCACAGATACCAAAGATTTAGGCATAATTTTTGATTATCAACTATCATTTAATAAACATATTAATTTAAAAATATCCAAAGCTATGAAAATACTTGGTTTCATAATAAGAAACTGTAAGAGTTTTAATAACTTACAAGCCTTAAACACCTTATATTATGCATATGTAAGATCCAAACTTGATTATGTTTCAGTAATCTGGAATCCATGTTACAACTGCTACAAAAATGTTCTGGATAAAATTCAGGGAAAATTTTGAAAATTTCTATGTTTTAAAATTGTTAGTACCTATCCCGTTAGAGGAATTGAGTACGGTATCCTCCTTGAACGATTCAATTACAATGACTTGGAACTAAGACACAAATGTGAAGCTATATCATTTTTATATAAAGTGGTACACGGTGAAATTGACTGTCCTGAAATACCTGAGCAACTGAAATTTATGGTACCTAGATTAGAATCTAGGCAACATATCATATTCTATTGCAATAATTTAAGAACTAATGTGCACTTGAAGTTGCCTATAACAAATATGTGTATCACCTTTAACAAAATTAGTAATTTCTGTGATATAAATGTATGTACCAAAGAACAACTTTTAGATACAGCTGTAAGACACTTATAAATGAGTTGATATTTGTTGTTTTCTTTTTCTCTTAATTATCAGGTATTTTCTTTTTTCTTCATAACATAAATATTTGTGCATTGTGTGTTAAAAATTGTGTGTAAAAACTGTTATATTTTATATCTCATATTATCCTTTATATCCTTTGTATATATTTTTTTGTATATTTTATGTATTTTCGTCTGTATATAAATATCCGATATTTTATGCTAATTTTAAATACTGTTTGTATATTTTAGTATATTGTATGGTCATTAACTTTGTATTTTATATATTATTTTTAAATATTATAGACTTCTCCTGTAACTGGGGTTAACCTGTTCGGCAAATAAAGCTACAAATAAACTCAATTGAGGTATTTTTTGCTAAGTTATTGGTTTTAGTGAAAAATTAGAACTGATCTGTTGTTGTTTTTAATTCAAAATTGTACCATCAGAAAGTTTTTTTTAGTGGACACTAAAGAATTAGTCAAAAAACCCCATTAACTGTGCCTTAAAAAATTATCAAGTGCGCTATGGAATATTTTGTTTTCAATTACTGTCACTTTTTTCTAGGTTACTCACACGTATCGGTGTACTTGATAAGATTTCTTTATTTATTCAACTTTACCGAACTCGGTAGCGAAGTGGATGAGAGCGTTAAGTGACAAACGTAGCTGGTTTACTGCCTATCGACCCAGGGTTCAAATCCCGGTTTCGATTCTGACAAAGTCGAAGAGTTTGGTTGTGCGTCCGCGTTTTTTTCAACCGTGTAAGCCCTGTCTGTGCAGCTTCGGCTTTGGTTTGGGGATTGTTTAATTTATGTGGTGTGTTTTATGTTTTATGTTTATTATGGCCCATTTATCCGAAACTCAGAGAATAGATATTCCAGTTACGATTGGATGTGGTAATAAAACAAGAACTCAAAAGGTTTCTGATATGTTTAATAATAAATACCTTGGTCAGCAATTATCACATTTTACAGTCAGTAAAATAGAAAATAAATTTCGTGAAACTGGACATGTAAGATATATTCAAAAATCAGGTAGAACTCCTCGATTTGATGAGGAAAAACAATTATATGTACTGGTAGAGATTAAAGAAAATCCGCATAAGCCAACTAGACAACTTGCCGTCGACAATAATGTAAGTAAATGATCGAAAAACAAGAATTCTGTGAATTAATCATGAACAGAATGCCAGCAGATTTGCAGTTTATAAACAAAATTGTTTTTCCTGATGAAGCCACATTTCAATTAAATCGAGCAGTAAACCGCCAGAACTGTCGATATCAGAGCGGAGAAAATCCGCATCGGATGATGGAGGCTCACTCACAATTTCCTCTAAAATTTAACGTTTGGGCTGGTATCATTAATAATCAAATTATTGGCCCTTATTTTTTTCAAGGCACAGTTAACAGTTTATCTAGATTATTTGACAAACTTTTTAATGCGTACATTAAAAATACTTTTTCCTGATGTTAATTATCCAAATGAAATAGACAGATCTATTGGTACCAATAAGATGGAGCTCCATAGCATTATTCACGTAGAGTGGAAAATTATTTTTCCCTGACAGGTGGATTGGAAGACGTGGAACTATTGAATGACTACCTCGGTCTCCCTTTGACCCTTCTTGATTACTTTTTATGGGGCTATTCAAAATCAAAAGTGTATAATAATCGACCAGACAATATTGCAGATTTAAAAATTAGATTAACCGAGGATATTCACAAAATAAGCCCTGAGGTCATACAAAATGTAATCCGAGAACTCAAACATGACATTGCTTATTGTCAAGAGGCGACTGGCAGTCATTTTGACATTTAGTTTAATTATAAAATAAATTGAAAATACATTTAAATAAATTGGAAATACAATCTAAATATTATGTGAGATTCTGCGCTTCATTTTATCTAAAGCTTTGAGGTGGATACAATTCTGTATTAAAGACTTTAAAAACAACAGATCTATTTTAATTTTCCTTCAAAACTAATAATTTAGCAAAAAAATACCTCAATTCAATTTACATGATATTCACAAAATTTTACATTTTCAAAATTAATTTTCTCAATAATTAATTCCCCAAATTTAAAAAGAAAAACGAATAAAGAATCAAAACCTCTTTCGAACGAGGTATCGCGCGACCACCTTCTTAATTTAAAATTTTCGAGGGGTAATCATAATTCAGAGGTAGGGATTCCGGGGGTATTATTTCCATAAGTACTAAAAAATTTCAAATTAAAAATCGACCTGTTTTAGTATCTTCCTAAAAATTCATAATTACGCTTAAAAAGAATTCATTCCATACATATAGACCGCACTTATACAATTTTGTAGCATTTTGGATAAATATGATATTGATAATAGTAAAAGATTTTAATAAGAGTTCTATCCCTGTATCCTTTAAAATAACTGAGTGAAACTACGAACTATAGACGCAGAAATCATTGTATGCTGAATGATTTTAAAATTATGAATTAAAAGACATGCGAATTTATAATTGTAACTTAAAAGGAACACCATCTAGTGGCAGCATGTCACAATCAACTTGAAAAGTACCCCGACTAGGCTAAAATAACAATATAATCCACCATAATATATATAGGTATGTCATTAAACACACGGGTATGTGTTATTAAACAAATACCTCTATTTATTATCTTGGATTGAATTTCAAAGTTAATTGTGACAGGATGCCACTACTAAATGATATTCCTTTTAAGTTGCTAACTTATGTTGGCTTCATGGGACTAACTGCACTCCTTGTTGTTGGAAGATGAATTTAAAGTGTATTTCATGAGATTATTCCTTGCACACGTCGAAACAATCAGTGCCAATCGTTAAGTTTTTGTTATTAAGATAAGCCGCACATGACTCTCGAATATGATTCGCTAGTCAAATTTCGTGTTTTCACAAAAAAATTCCAAGGTCCGGAGTTCGCCGAATATAAAATGGTTTTAGGACTTTAGTGCTATTTTAAGGACTATATTAATATTAAACTTTAGTTGTTAGTTTTTGTTATAATTAACGAGATATTTTCAATGTCAAAACGTCAGGTAAATTTGTATTTTAATTGCAATAAATATTAACAACTAAAAGTTTAGGTATATTGTAGTCGTTAGAATGTATATATTAGTCTTTGTAATGCAGCTGATGTAAGTAATTTTATCATGCACATTTTATTGAAAAAAAGTCCAGATTCGAAAACTTTTGAAGCACTGCTATAAGCGGTATCTAGTCTGGTCGAAAAAGTCGTTCTGAAGCGATTAAGCCCCGTCTAGAATGATCTTGAAATCGACGACGATTTTCAGTTCGGATTTAAGAAGGGACGCAGCATGACTCAGCAGATCGTTAATGACGTAAAGCGACAGTATAATCTCGATAAGAGCACCGTTATGGTGCTCCTGGATATTGAGAAGACCTTTGATACATTTTAGTTACCTGGTATCATTTTCAAACTGCACCGGTACAATTTTCCAAACCACTTAACCCAACTCTTACTTGCACGGAAGAATGCTGCGAGTGAGAGTGAACATAACCCTCTTTACACAGAACAACATTAGAGCAGGTGTAAAGTAGTGATGCAAATTCCCGTTACTTTTTAGTAATCAGTGGTAATCGTTACTTTTTCATTAAATAATCGTTACTAAGTATTCGTTACTGACTACCAAATGATTACCTACTTATGAAACAATCTAATAATAAGTATGTTCCTTTTAAAAAGCGTAAATAAATAAATAAAAAAATATTAGTACTTATACAACTTATATAGGTACGCACTTATTCACTTAACTTCTTAACATCCCACTGAGCTAAAGAAAATACTAAGTAAATAAGAAAAATATAAATATACCTACCTCTGTACGGGTGACGTCTTTCTTTGCAATGTCAAAGGAGCCGCAAATAAAGCCGTCTTTTTTATACCCGTAAGTAAATTTGCTGAATCTGTATGATGTATTATTAACAAAATACATCAACAATTCTCAACTAAGAAAATACTATTAAATAAAATTATAACCTATCCCTTTATAGTTTTAGAATATTATTCATTATTTGAAGCTGTTTGAATTCAAAGACGGCGGCCGCCTTTTAGCTTTGTTTTTTATGAGAGCGATAAGGCAATATATCGTCACCGATAACGGCCAGTCGGATCGACTGATGTACTGTATTGCACGAATTCAACATTTCGAAACTTGACAAGTATACATGTAATCATATGTGAAATAGTAACGAATACTTTTCAGGTAATCACTGGCACTTCGGGTATTAGCGAGTAACGATTACAAAAGTAACGAATGATTACTACCCGTGCATCACTAGTGTAAAGCAGAGGTTGGTTTCGCGCCAAAATTATACAACATATATGCCTCCGACTTTCCGTAGTCCTGAACACCAAGCTTGCGACATACGCCGATGACACCACCATACTTCCACAACCATAATGCTCAGGCCGCTGGGCAGTTTCTAAAGGCGCACTGGTACACAGTGGCGGCTCGTGGTTAATTTTATAGGGGGGCACACATTTGACATTTTGAAATTGTATATTAAAATTAACTTACCAGAGAACCATTCACAATATTCTTTGTTCTCAAAATCGTGTGCTGCTTAAAAAATAAGCAAAAATTTGCAAAGGTGTCCTCCCACTTTAAGATCTTGTACATAAACAGTTATGAAACATTTTTGTAAAATGATGACCTCTAATTTTAATGTAAGTTTCTGAAATTGCCCTTATAATTTCAATAATATGATTGGTATTATTAGGGAAATTACTCGGAAAATTATCCAATTGGTGAATTTCTAAATCATTAAAAATATTTGAATTTTGAAACTTTTTTAAAACACTACACATAATTTTAATTTTTAGCTTCAAATCTATTTGAATATTTTTTTTCAGTTTTAAAATGTCTTAAATGTTTTTCTGTTTCCTTACATATTTGTATGACATCAGATGACGGATAAATAAGACCACCGCGGTCTTTTACAAATATTAGTTCATGGAAATTTTCCCTGTTTATTGAAAATAAAGCGTTTATACATTCTTCACATTTTAACGATTTTAAAATTGATTTTACCACAAAGCCACTATACACCATAATATATTCGTTGTACTCCGACAACTCCAAAGAAAAATTAAAGTTATATTCAGTTTCAGATATATCATGGGCTCTAAATTTATTGCAAGTTAAATTTATTTTGTCTATTGCAGAACTACAATTTAAAATAGAAATATTTTCCAAAGGAATGCAATTTCCAGAGAATGTTTCTTTAATTTGCATATGAATCAACAATTTTTTATATGCAGATATAAATTGGCGGCTAGTTGGATTATTATTCCATCCCCCATGCTGTCTGATATTACAGAAAAAAAGAGAGACTATTTAAAATAAGTTACTTTACACATAAGATTAAATATTCTTCCTAATAAAATATTAAGTAAGTATTTTAATTTTTATTATGTAGTAAAATAAATATAATAAAATCCGTATGAAAATATTCGAGGTATTTTTTTAAATCAAATGTATTATAATAACATGCATAAAAATAAATATAATAAAATTCGTATAGGTAAAAAAAAATGGCATTAAAATACCATTTTATACAAATGTCGACTTAGTTTTATGTTTGTAAACCACCGAGTTGTAAACTAAATAATTTGACACAAATTACTACTCCAGTCCTGCAAACATGCTGGAGCGCAGGTACACATGGCGTAGGCAGATTGCTTAAAATTTAAATTAAATAACAAATAACTCGTAATTACTACTTACTGAAAAAAGGAAAAATTTTCATTTACACTGGTACCGGTGTCACTTCGGTTAGGACACACTTCAACAACACATTTACCCTTTATTACATATAAATATCTCATTAACAATAGTTCTTTACAGCTCGATTGTATAAATCATACTGATCGCCATGCGACTGCTAGGCACCGGCCAGGCTCCGCGGTGGCTTCATGCCTATGTTCCTTGCAACAAGTCTATGTGGTCTGTGGGTGTACACAAGTGAACTGTGCCCGCATTAGAGCATAAGGGGGGGTCGTTGCCATAGCAATGCCGTAAACAAAATCTAGCCTGATGCAGAAACATGACGCGATCTCCGTACACAACTCATCTTGTGCCCTTTGGGAAGTAGATATTGGCAAACTCAAGTTGTAATGCAGCGATAGCGTCGGAAATTAGTTTTGGGGTTTATTATGTTGATAAAAATGTTAAAATGGATAAAAATAAATAGAAATTAGAAATTGACTAATTAACTAGCTAAGCTGAATTTGCTTTGGGGGGCACGTGCTCCTGTGCCCCTTAGGAGCAGCCGCCACTGCTGGTACAGGCGTTGTAGTACTACGCCAATTGAAAGGTAAAGTAAAATATTTAGGCATAATGGACTATATTTCAGATGAGATGTAAACGAGATGATACGTAAAGTCTATTTCGTGTTCAGGAGTCTATACTTCTTAATGACGTGGCATAGCAAACTAAACAGGAAACAGGAATAACAAGAAATTGATTTACGTAATGAAAGTGAGACCGGCCCTATTGTATGCTACGCCAGCCTAGTGTCCGTTTAGGGACATTGCTTATGATTTTGGATATGTCGTTGGTTTTAGATATCAATAAAAGCGATATTTTTCGACATATGTATGACATAACTTCCTTAGATCAGCGAAGATTACTCGTTGGCAATTCATCTTGTGAACAGGATGGAGCATCGCGTCGTCCAAGCTTGCTGGTTTCTTCTTCCTCATCGAAATTTGATGCTGATTCCTCAATATCATCGCCACCATACTCTAATATAAGATGGTCATCAACTTCATCATCATTAACCCGATCTTGATTATCAGAATTTTTTTCTATGTCGAGAAGATTTCCAGCATCTGCAGTCCGTTCGTCGTTATTATCGAACGATATTTGAATGGGGGTAGTTTAAACATGAATTTCCACCAAATCCAACGCAAACTTGATTACATTTTAGATCTGCTTTCCTGCATCCACACTTACTTATACAATTATCTGTACCTGTCACCGGTTTGTACCAGAATAATATTGGTTAACTTAAGTATTAATTTATTAAATATGTTTAATTACTAAACAGTAAACTAGCTCCACGATATCTAGTAACGAGTAGAGGTACTAGCCAGAATTGGTGTGTTATTGTATGATGAAGTACAAAAGACGTCGGTATTTCGGCAAATGGGCAGATGTCACTGTTAGTACTAATTTTGAAATTATTCACTTACTTTTTATATATATATTTTTTAAATACCAATCTCTTAAAATTAATGATTAATTCCACGTATCTCACTTTCTTGGTGCTAAATCGCAGTACTTTTTCTAAAAAACTTTTGGTACCTGTTTTAGGTAAGTGGTCAAAATGATATTATTATGTATTACTGAACTAAATTTCTCCATTCATCTTGGAATATAGTTTTTTTCTATATCCATTTTGTTTCATGGGCTATTTTGCTCCTGGGATTTCCCATTATTGTTTTTTGTTATATGAACTGTTATATTAATTGTGTGGTGTGGCATTTACTTCTTAAAAAAAGTCACTCTTCAAAGTTCTTAGTCTCCTTGTGTTTGCTCGAACCCCCAAATGTGTACAGGCTCAGCGGAGTAGTTGGCTAAAGCGTGCAATGGCAAGTGTGACTAGCAATCTTTCTAACGTAGCTCCGGGTTGGAATCCCACAATAGGCACTGGCAAGTCTAATCCCCACCTGTGCAGCTTTAGCTGTAGATTCTGAGGTTGTCTAATTTCTGTGGTGTTTATTATTATTATATTATTTAGAGGAAATCAGTTGAAGGATACTTTAACTCAAGTAATATTTCGCAGGCTGCCGACAACTTTTTTTACTAATTTCAACATCAGAATTATTACAAATAATAGTCAAGTAGCGCCTTAAACTTTATAGTTATGATACAACGTCGGAGCAACGTAGCTGGAAACTCGCAAACCTACTATATACATCTAGCACATTTAGCAACGTTTGTTTGACGTCAGAAATCTAATTAATACGTTGGGTGTGTTTTCAGATCATTATCTAACGTTAGTTAGGCATTGGTAACTGAAGCAGGTTTAGGTAATTTTTGGGTATCCTTCTAAAGTTGGTTAGCCGTTGCTGACTAACGTAACAGATACTATTAACTGTAGAGTCGTCTGGCAACGTCGACTTGATGTTGGTGTGTGACTTTTAGGCCTCAGCTTAAAATAACCTCAAAATTCATGTCGATAATGCAGGTACTGGTAGATATTTAGTAAAGATTTATACACCAACTGCAACGGAAGGTCGATATTAACGTGATTGTTTGGATGAACGCTAGTGTTAGTGCAGATTTCTGCACCTGAGCCTACTAAAAGTTGGTAGAGGTGAAATTATTTATCTTGACGTAGCTATTAGTAAAAATAATTGCAGTTATCATAACGGTAAATCAGATTCGTTATTTATTTGGAACTTCACAGCAAGTAGTCAGCTAGCTAATAGTTCCCGATTTCGCCATATTTTCTGGATCCACATAAGGAAAGGATAGGCGGCCATGTTGATTATGAATTTACAATTATTTTAAATACACAAAATTTGCCTTATTTCTCAAATAAAATAAGCAAAAAACGTTTTTATTGATTCGTAAAATTAATTATACAATATTTCAGTTATAGCTTTTTCTTTGGGAAAGGAAAATATTTTTTTAAATGTAAGAAAATAAAAATAGTACTTTAATTCTTAAAATAAACATTATTCTTGTGGGTTCACTATATTTTTTACCTACTTCATATATATTTATTAATAAAATTTCTTTCGTTTCAATCTTTACCCCACCGGATTTATTAAAATTTTTTTCGACAAGAATTTTGTATGTAATACGTACTAAACGATAAACACACCTCATTAATTTTATACACGTGGATAGGTCGGACAAATAGAATAATATACAAAGTTGGTTAGTTTCATTACCTAAAATTAAAACCAGAGGTGATACAACGCGCCATCTCTATGTGAAAAGACTAGTTCAGAATGTGATATGTTTTACGGGTTGCAGCACATTTGGCATCCCAACTATCTAATAGCATTTAAATAAATATCTTCACATCTCAACGTTGTTCACCCAGAATGCGATAGTAGTGTATGTCATAAATTGCAAGCTAGGGTTCTTTGATCACGAAAAGGTTTTTGCCAATAGTTTCGGAGAAATTAAATATGCAACTAATATTTATCGAAAATCCAAGGTATATTCTGCGGAGCCGACAGAATTCCAATTTTTGATAAAAAAAATTATTCCATGCCGATTGTTACTTAAAGCATCCAGAATATGCATGCATTTTTTAAAATTTAATCATTAAATTTTAGTTGCCAAAAATTGATTAAACAACTAACAATGATAGTGCGCAGCGAACACTTTTGCCATAGGTCTTTGGACACATCTCAGCTAAAAAATAAACGATAGAGGTATGTCGTTTTGGAAAGTCTTAAATTTCGTTCTCTACAACTTCATTCTTATGCATTTCTGTCGCTTCTCGTGAAATGTTGCGGCACACTTTTTTTTAACAATCGCCTGGCTGCTCCAATATAAAACTTTTGTTATGTTACTGTTCCATATTTCTCATAACATAAACCATAAATCGAGACTTCCCTAATGTTTTCAAAGTTAGCATAGGGAAATCGTCTAAGGCTCCTGACCTATTCTGCATGTTTTGCGACTGAATATAATTTTCGTCAACACTATGAAAGAATTGCTAAACTACGCAGGATGTCTCACAGATGTATTTCAACTGGTTCTTAAAATAATTAAAAACCAATTTTGGATACCATCTTTTGGGAGCGATAACTCTCTTCGGAAACATTTCCCAAAATTCGCGTATAGGAAGTTTTCCCTTACTTCTCCAGCAGCTGAGAAATGTTTAACAGGAATTTCTGTATGTATTTATTCCCTAGTAACTACCGTATCAACATAATTTCATTAAACAGGAAATATTATCATACTTTGTATATGAGGATTGATAAAAGTTAAGTTACTTTTATCATTATTTCGTAACGGGTGAAAAAAATCAACGATTAAAGCAAATTAAATTACATATTTTAATATACAAATACATATCAAAATTCGTTTATGTTATTGTTTAAAATATACACACCAAAATAACCTGGTGAATAAATAAATACAACTGTTTTTAATAATTTTCTAAATCCAAATAGTGGGCTTGAGGTTCAAATATTTAAAGGTAAACTTGGGAAAATACCTTTATTAAAATGCGTACATTTTGTCAACTTTTATTATCATCTTCAGGGCACTAGAATATAAAACGTTTTTCTTAGTTTCACAAAAACAGCTGAGGGCTGACAGCTACAAGGAAAAATGAAATGCAAGATATATCATTGTAGTGGGGACACCTATATCCGACTTTAAGCGTATGACAGGAAATTTGCATCGCATTGATTTTAGTTATACAACTTATTTCTTATTAGTCATGAAATTATAAATCTTACGTTAGTAGTTCCGAACGGACAAAGCCTTAAGCGTATAAAATTTTGATTTGGGCTTTCGTGGCGGAGATAATATGAGGTAAACGCAAACATTGTCTAAATTGATTTAGCTTTTGACGCATTTCAAATAAAGTTACTGCCGTTTTAAGTTTGGTTGTATCTTAAGCTACAACGTATAATACAATATTCGAAAATTATAAGAAGTATTTTTTGCTCTACAAAACCTTTTCAGAAAATAATTTATAAAATTGCAATTTGCCTTCCTTTGCCGCTATATGCTTAACTCGTTTTTTAACTTTAGTTTTCTTCTGCACATGATGATTTTTGACGGCCATGGGATTTTCAAACATCAGTATATAAGCATTCATTTCATAAAATTCAGCTTGTAGCAACAAAACCCCCTACAGAACTCACAAATAGCATATTGATATTATACTATAAATTTGAAAAATCGTTTTCATGATACCGCAGTGATTTATGTAAGAAATGACACCTTATTTAAACAAGTTGATAAAAAAAATTGTAAGGTTTTACAATTTTGTGCTAATGAATTGACTGATGTTCACTTCCTAGTAAATATTTACGATAATATTTTCTCTTTGATAGAGGGCCAGTGTTTCCATCTCCCATTAAATTAATTTGGTGGGTAACCTCCTTGAATACGACAGTATCAATAATTTTATCCATGGAAATCTATGAAATAAATTTAACGGAAGATGGAAAAGCTGCCCTAAGTGCAAAATAAAAAATCTGATGTGGCCAGCACATAACTTTCTTATAACGGTATATATCATCCTGATGTAAAAAAATCATTCTATTTAATTCTTCACTTACCTCAATTAAATTTTAATAGCGTACACTTGATTTCAAAAACAACTGGTACACTTTCTTTTAGCTATGTAAATCATTCGTTCTTTGATTGATATTAATAATCTTACAAATGTCACCTTGACGTTAATCAGTGGCGTCATTATTAAAAATGGTTCGACATCTAACAGATATTAAAAAGTTTCGAATTGTTTCTAAAATTGAAGATGGTTGGTCCATAAGAAGACTTGCTGCTGAATACAATGTGAGTAAAACCACGATAATGAGTGTTAAAAAACAATGGGAAACCAACCAAACGGTATCCCGTAAAGTTGGTTCCGGTAGGCCCAGAAAGAGCAATAATCAAGAAGATGAAAATCTTATAAATTACCTAATAGAAAACCCTTTTCAGACTGCAATTTCAGAGACAAATTTCCCTGCTTCGGTATCTACTGCTTGCAGAAGAATAAAACTACAAAGCGACTCGAAGAGTTGTTGAGCGGCTAAAAAATACAAACTTTCAGAAGAAAAGAAGCAAGGTAGGATTATTTTTGCACTCAACTATATAATCAATGATAGTACACTGAAAAACCGACAAAAACGTTTCAAAAAATTTTTTTACGGTACAACCACATGGGACCTTCACAGAATAATAGATTAGGCCCTTGGCCATCTAAAATGGCAAATTACAACATTTTTTGGGAGGTCCAACTTTTTTTATTATGAAAAATGTCATAAATCTGTCAAAATTAATTTTTCGTACTTCTTTACACATCCCTCACGATATCTCCGGAACCAATTGAGATAATCAAGTTTTTTTTTTTTAGTCGATAAAGGAAACGTGAGCGGAGGTGACTGAATTAATTTAGTCTTTATGGAAAACCTAGTTTTTTATAAAATTAGGTAATACTTTAACATTTATTTTTCTTGCAGTACTTTTTTCAGTAAGCGAAAAACTTTTTTTGTTTTAAGGAATTTTGCCACAGTATATGCATACGGAATAAAATTAACACATCAAGGAAGTTTTTAAAAAAAACCGCAATACTCTACGACTTGTACGTTTCAAGTTATTGTTATTTGAAATTAAGTTTCTGCGGGCAGGATATCTCCCCCGGTTCTACTGTGCTTTAATCAGTGTGCTATGCATGTTGTGGGTGCATACTATTAAGTATTATTTTTGACATATCTTTAATATAAATTTTATTTTCATAAGCACTTAGGTTTTACTTATCATTATTTACATTGCACATTATTTAAAATCCATTATATTTATACATTAAAACCTAAAATTGAATTAAAAAAAATACGATTATTTATTTTAAAACATAAATTTAAAACTTGTTATAAAAATATTTTAAAAATCGTTAACGTCGGAATCTAAAAATATCTAGACAATTCCTTGGTTGCAGCAGTTTGCACTCACTGCAGCATTTCAAACCTTGAGCAAAACAGGTACATCTGTTGTTACAGACCCTGTCGGAACATCTTATTGACAAACTTTGCCTTACAATATCGGGCACAGATTTTTGACTAGAAAAAGTTGCCTTCCAAACATTTTCTTCAAATGTCCAACCGTATCGAGTTGGATCTTCCATCTGCATGTATTGTATATGGCTATTGTACTAAATTTTTAATTGATACAGACACCTGGCTCCGTGGTCTAGAGGTAATGTACTTGCCTCAAAACTTCGGGGTCCCGGGTTCGATTTTGTTTGTACAATGCCGAGTGTGGCATTCTAATTAAGTTTTTTGTGATGTATTTTAATATGCAATAAATGTTTTAAATTGGAATTGGAATTGGTTCGATTCCCGGTCGAGGAACTGGGATTTTTCTGTGAGAGAGATTAATCGTAGTATACTCGGACATTGGGTGTGTGTCCATTGTCTCTAAATCTGTAGCCCTCTCCCACACAAGGTCATTCCAGACCTTCAGGGATAAAGAGGGTTGTAATTTCATGTGGTGTTATTATTATATTATTATACCTAAAAAGAAAATAAGTACATGTAGGTGTTTTGTTTCTTTTTTAATAGGTATGGGCGATCTAGAAAAATAATTATTACCTTTTTAAATGTTGTCTAAAAGCATGGTCAGTAGGAGGCAGCTCAGAAGCTGGCCGATTTGTACTTGTTGTTAAGTCCCATCTCATTCAGGGATTTTATATTTTTGTTTTTATTCTTATATAAATAAAGCGTATATTTTACCCCTAATTCCATCGCTTTATCCTCTGACAGAAAAGGAAGGTTTTCTAAATCTATTAATTATTTAAATTTTTATATAAAACATAGAATGCCGTTTTCTTCCCTATTTTATACATGGCATTAGTTGTGTTACAACCAGTTAGGCAATGAATCGTTAATACTTTCTTACAAATTTCCTCTCCTAAATTTGCCACAATATTGTTAATTGACAAAAATTGTATATTCTTACTATGTCCTAATTGTATAAATATATTCCTTTAGGACATATCTGGTGTTTCACAGTAATAATGTAAAAGCAAAATCAGGACATCAGTATCAACAGATTTTACCAGAATTGTATTACCTGATTTTAATTCTGATAACATAAAATAAACATTCCATTGTTAAGCATTAAATAATATGTAAAAACTCAATAAAAATAATACTCATTCGCATTCACATTACACGAAGAAAAGCTTGTTTCTAAATGACAATATATTATGTATAATATAAGATTACTTGTATTCAATAGTCTACACTGTACACACTTGAGTGGCGCCGCAGTGAGGCGCATCTAGGATCGAAAAACTCGTAACTTTAAAAAACAAAATCTCGAAAACTATAAGTCGTAGAGAACTGAATTTTTTTTAAAAAAACTTCCTTGAAGTGTAAGCTTTATTTCATACACATATGGTATGACAAAATTCCTTAAAATAAAAAAAGTTTTTCGCTTACCGAAAAAAATGCAGCAAGGAAGGTAAACGTTCCAGTTTCACCTAGTTTTACAAAAAAAATTAAATTTTCCATAAAAACGAAATTAAAGCAGTGACCTTCGCCCACATTTCCTTTATCAATTAAAAAAAAATACCTATAATTATCTCGATTGGTTCCGGAGATATCATGAGGGATGTGTGAAAAAGTAAGAAAAAATTAATTTTGACAAATTTATGACATTCTTCGTAATAAAAAAAGTTTGACCTCCAAAAAAATGTTGTAATTGGCCATTACAAATGGCCAAGGACCTAGGCTATCATGCTGTGAAAGTCCCAAGTGGTTGTACCTTAAAAAAATTTTTTTCAAGAAGGAAGCTACTTTTTCCCCGTTTTACGGTGCACTATGATGAAAACTTCTGGGGACAAGTTGTCTTTTCTGACGAAAAGGTTTTAAATCCTGTAACGATGGACATGTTCGCGTATATAGGCCTCCTTCCACTAGATACGACGAAAAATATACTTTCGATCCACAAATAGCAGGAAGGTTTTCAGTCAATGTTTGGGCTTGGATGAGCCTAAATGGGTTAGGTGTGTGTTGAAACAGTGGTGGCCATCTCAATTCTATTAAATATATTGAAATATTAGACAATATTATGTTGCCGTCAGTAATAGAGGTGTTTCCGGAAAATAATTTTATTTTGCAACAAGACAACTGCTCCATACATACGGCCCATCGTGTTAGGCAATGGTTTCTTAATAAAAACATAAAGTTGTTACCGTCGCCATCTAAAAGTCCGGATTTAAATCCAATTGAAAATGTATGGGGACTAATGGTGAAACATATAAGAAAATTAAATAACCATCCAAATAATGCCCAAGAATTGGAAGGGATAATTGAAGACGCTTGGGAGAACTTGTCGCAAGAAGTTGACCTTGTAAGAAATCTGATTTTATCCATGCCTGCAAGACCTCAGGCAGTTTTAGACGCTAATGGAGCAATGACAAAATATTAGTTAATTCTGTATTACGTAATTGAAGTTCATTTATTCTATTTTTTTATTGTATTTTATGTTCAGTTTGCATTGTTTACATTTTTTTTTAATCTCAAGTGGTATTTTTGTGTTCTTATTTTAAAAATAGAATTATCATTATTCAGTTAGTATTTTAATTACAACCATTAGTAGAATTATCCGTAACAAATATTATTTTTTTAAACAATAATATGGCAGGCTTGAAAATGTTTTGAAAAAGTTATTTTCTAATTATTTTTTAAAATTCCATTTGAATAAAATAAAAGAGAAAGGTTTAGTAAGTTTAAAAACACAAAGAAAACCGATCTCATCTAAAAAACCCAGGTCCGGGGTAAATCACCTCTTCTCCACCCCCCCTCTCGACATGCCTGGCCAGCCCTATTTACAGACATATGCACACAACTAAACTATTAAAATTTTCGATTACAGAGTTGTACCAGTTTTTTTTGAAATGTACATTGAAATGTTTCATTAAAATTTTTAAATAATTAATTATCAGCGTCATTCGACACTGTCAATAATAATTCATGTTATATATTTTAATAATTTCTTTTCATTGACATTGACATTTTTGTAACTAAATTAGACATTTCAGATATCAATTTTATTAAAGTACTTGGAAAATATATTTTATTGGTTTGATATAGCAGACATGATTTATAATCTTTTATCAAGAATATGTTTTTCTATAAAGCCAAATACAAAAAAGTTTAGGTCCCGTGGACCTCCTTTCAGCTGCCTATTTTTGCTCATCATCGAATTTATCATTGTCTTTGGCCTTTAGAACATGTGTACCAAATTTGAAAGCTTTATCTCAAAAACTGTGGCTGCTATAGCGATACTACAAACATGCAGACAGATTTTTTTTCCATAAAGTTGGACACACACACACACACTCTCTGACAGAGATCATTCGGAAAATAGTCAGAATGGATTCAGGAGGGTTCAAAACGTATATATCAATCAAAAGCTCGAGTTTGAATAAAATCGACGATTACTATACTTCCTTATTATGTATAAGAAAGTAAACATATGAAAGCAAAACTTTGATGATTCACTGATGAACTTTGACAGATGCGAAACAATTTAACTTGTCTAATAACAATTTTTAACTCGACTAATTCCGATATAGATAAAAATAACTATGTGATTATAGAAAAGCAATTGTTCCTAAGAAAAATTCTTATAGTTGTTATATTACAAATTCAAACAATAAAATTAGAGTTAGCTCAAATTAGAAGGAAATGCTATAAAATGTATTCCTAATTCCAACTTAATAAATAATGACTACAATTTTCGTTGTTGTTAACTCAACAAGCGATATAGGCCTTACAGCTACAAATCTCTTAAATGATACCCACAAGCCTTGTTAATTTCTCTAACCTAGTTATTGCTGCTGTAATACCACTAGAAAATGTCACTTCCTTGGATATTTACGGTATTAATACTATTATGTTAAAAGAAACATTTAATACCATTGCGGTAACTTTAGGCAATTTATCCAATGCGTTTTGTTATAGGAATTTTTTCTGATGTTTTCAAAATAACTAGAGTTGTATAGATTTTTAAAAAAGGAGATATTTTTCTTGAAATTACCATTTCTTGGCCATTACATCGAAAACTTAACATCGTCTATTACAATTTGTGATCTCAATAAATTTTTTGACTGGGTTTCACACGAAATATTAATTAGAAAACTTGGGAATTATGGTACCCAAGCATTATCTCTAACTCTGTTTAGATCCTATTCTGATAATAGGAAACAGTGTATTTCGTAAATTCTGAGTAAGAAGTTATCAATCACGGAGAACTTCAAGGCTCTGTATTAGGCCCCATATTGTTTAGCGTTTACATCAACGATTTTTTTATAGTCTCATTTATATTAACCTCCTGGCGGAGTTTAGCACAGTGTTATTCTACCACTCAATCTAGACAGAAACATATGCACATAACTATTCTCTCCTGCATGCAGCAACTGTGACTGGCACCCAGGAGTAATAGACAGTGCCTAGCCGTGTTCTGCCATACAACAATGTTCTGGCCATCTGTGCTACCGTCTCGGAATTTAAAAACGCTGTCATACATCAATACCTAAGCCAGAATCCGACCCCGGGAATCTCTGGTCTCAAGCCTAACGAATAAGCACTGAACTATTGAGCCAAAGATTTGCGTATCTTTCTTGACAACATTGAAATCAAATTATTTGCTGATGACAACTCTAATAAACTCTGAAAAAAAATGAGAACTCTTTGATTAAGCAGATATTACCATAGAAAATTCAAAACTGTAGTTCTCAACAAATAAACTTAAAATGAATGAAAATAGAACTCAAATATTGACAATTAGTGCCGATCCGACATTTACTGGAGGGGTTAATGTTGTTAGGTTTAACTTTGTAAAATAAAGAATAAGATATATTTCGAGGAAATATTTCATATTATGAAAATTTTAGGAAAAATTTGAATATATGTATCAAACATATAGAAATTTCACAACTAAGGAATGCTAAAACATTTTAAACTCTTTCTGAGAGTTTATTAAGTCATATTGGAGATTTTATTAAAAATCTTGAGAATGTATGAAATATTTCCAATTATGGCGAGAATTTATACGAATGATCCCCCTCTAGTTTTTTAAGTTATGAAAGTTGCTAGATAATTTATGAAATTCTCAGAAAATTTATGATATATCTCATAGGCAAAAATCGACGAAAATTGTAGGAATTATTGAATTTTATTTTTATGGGAATTTTTTTGTTTGGACAAAAACGCACGCGTCAATTTGAAAAATTTCTATAAATATTACGAATTTTCAAAATTCTCATTGATTTTTTGCCTAAAAAAAGGTACAAAAATTTTCTGAGAATTTTCAAAAATTCTTTCAGAAACTTTTATTAAACACAATGATTCATTAGAAAAACACCCTGTATATAAAATTTTAACTAACTAATTCAAAATCTTTGGGAGAAATAATATAAAGCACATAAAAAAATTCTGACAAATTATTGTTTCGTATTTATGCATTTCTGGAGAAAAAATATAAAATAATTATTGGGTATTACATAAGCATTATTTCAAACCTAATATGATAATAATAGTAATAAATACCTGTTGTTTTGTATATTTTACACTGTCATTCTTATATGATTGTGCTAGTATAAAAGATTTTGATAATAAATCGAAAACAATACTTCCAATACGTTTTATCATAGAAACTATTAAAACAACTACTCAATCTAGGAGTAAGAATTGCATTGAATCAAATAACAGTGTTCTAAGCATTAGAAGCAAAAAATTGAGATTAAAAAAGCTGCTTATGTAATACCCAATAATTATTTTATTTTTATTTTTTCTAGAAATGCATAAAGCACATATTTTGAAAATATTGTATCTCAAAATTATAAAAAGTAACACTGGATGTTGATTGTTGAGAGGACCATCCTGTATATATGTTACTTGATATAATATAATCTATGTAAATCATTTGACATTATAATGAATATATATAACATATCATTCAACTCTACGGGTTATTAACCCACTACTAAAAAAATGTTTGTTACCTTATCTTAGTGGAAAAGTTATGTGTTTAAATTTTATAAAGATACTGCTTTTTTATTAATTCTGTTTTTTATTTTGTATAAAAGAAAAGTCTAAATTAAGTACACCAATTTTAGTTCTTTCTTAGACTAGATCTTTTAATTTATTAGAGCACTATGTATACAAACATCCGAAATCTAATATGTAAGACGCAAAAGCAAAAACTATTTCGATAATTATAATAATAATCGGATCTGTAGGAGTGGACTCGGGATGATCAAAGAAGCAAAAAAGATCCGTACATGAACTAGGTCTTGTGGTCGACACCAGGTGAGGAAGCAGGCGAGATGCTGATGTTGTATCAGTCACACAGCTTCAGCCAATTCGCCTGAGAATCCGAATCAGAACTACCGAAAGGGGACACATGCTTTAACAGCATGTTGATACACCCCTGCACATTATGGCCTGTCAAGATGAAATTAACAACTTGATCTACCGTAGCCGTGTGTGGCTTGTAGAGGTTCCTAATACTAACTGCAGGACTTGCCGTCAGGCGCCAGAATCACTCATTCACTTACTCTCTGCATGTCCCATATATGCGTTTTCGGCCTACATTCACCGACATACCGCGGTGTTATCACCTAAGATTCTCATACGGAGTAGACCAGACACTAGTGCTGCCTTATATCCCGGAGATATTGAATCCGTCTCGTCGAGAACGAGAAATGCCATATTTACTGCAACTACTCGTTCCCGACAGTGAAGCTAATCCAAGCCAACAAGCCTTACATAGTCCTCCTCAACCATTAAACAAAGCTGATGTATATCATCGAGTTTTCGACACCCTCAGAGAAGAACATCACCAGAAGGAAACGGATCAAATATCGAGATTTTCGGTACGAGTTGTAGACAGGGTATGATCGTAGATCCGATTTAGCATAGTCATATTTCGATACGAAAGTTAAGCAACGGTAGTCGCAGTCCCATAATTTGGTAAGTAACCCTAGTGAAAATCGGCGACCACGTTTCGTTTACTAGCGACTTATATCAGCATACACGCAGCTATGTAATCTTAGGTGAGGGTAATTTAACTGATATGCCATCCCTCGGAAGGGATGTGAAGCAGTCGGTCCCTTATATGTTAGCTGTTAGGCAAGTAAAAAAATCGCAACTCTTCGAGAGAGAAGAGGTTCGGCCAAATTTCTAGGTCATATAGGCCGACGTTTAATCAATGAATATTAAAGAATGTGCTATACCCAGGCTACTCCAGTCACTAACCCTGCGAGATGTGAGTAGTGGCGGTAGGTAATTTGATGTTGCGACTTCCGTGACATTCGGAGGCTACGAAAAGACTGTCCAGCGTTGGGTCAAAAAAAAAAAACTTCACAGAAATTAGACAACTTCCGAATCCAAAGCCAATTCTGTCTAGAAGTTACACTGAGAAGAACTTTAACACACAACTACTCCCCTAGACTTTGTCAAGGCATAATCTAGGATTTGAACCCGGGAGTCGGCAGACAGTAAACCAGTTACATTTTTGGCACTTATCGGTCTAGCCCACTTCACTGCCGAGCTCGGTAAAGAACGTACATATACAGACTCTCTACTATAAGAAGGCAACTTCAATATATCTCGATTATGCGCCGTCGAACAAAAATGCTTAAATTTCATATAGAGATCGTACAAGACCAATGGATACACGACTAGCGGTATACGCAGTGTACAGTTGCCCATTGGAATACGAAGCACGAACAGAAGTTAACAATTGCATCAGGGCGCTTGCTGGGAGGAACATACGAGAGAGAAGAAGCAGAAAACAGATTTCAGTATCGCTAAAGCTGCGGTGGAGATGTGGAGGGTGCTGCTCGTTGATCTAAAGAAATCTTTCCGTATTAATGTATTTACTAAAATTATCTGAATGTTTCACAATGTCAGTGTTTCTTCCGAGACGCCAAGGATAGCAAAACACTAAAATTATAAAAAATATCAGAACAGCACAAGCAAATATTGATTTTTTTTTTCGAAACGAAAAGTTATTCTAAAAAAACTAATGTTCTCATAAATAATAAAGAAAAATAATACCAACACTAAAAAATAAAATAGTATGTAAATAAATAAATAAATAATTCAAATTAGATGCTCAATAATCCTCCTTCTTGAACAAGGCAATATCCTAACCTACTGTAAAAACCCCTTCTGATATTCGTGCTGCAATCGTTCCATCGTGCTGGCAACAGACGGGCGACTGTGAACTACACATACCCCCCTAGTCATATATCTAATGGTCTTGCTCGATCTGTGTGCTTTATTTGTGGGGGCCTGTTAAATCAAATTTTTAGATTCATTGTCAACTTTTTGTGTTGTAGAAAAAAAAAACGGTAAAAGTGCTAAAATTTCAACCACTTTTTTATTTTAAGAGATACAGAAAAGTTTCGTCGATGAAATAGAAATAGAAAGAAAAATATTAGACGATTTTTATACATTTTCCAAATTTACGATAGATTTTTCTGCACCCTCTTTAGACATAAGTAAAGCAGGCTATTGTACCAAAAAAAAATCCTATTTTTTCTGTGTCATACGACATGCCCTATCTTATCAAATTGTTAACAGTTTAAAGAAGAATAAATATAGTTTAAAAAAACTAAAAAACACGCTTTTAAAGCACATCAAACTAAAAAGTGAAAAATAATTATTAATATAAACTGAAAAGAATAATGAACGAAAAATACTAGTATTATTGTGAAAAAAAGCGTGGGTTGCTCGATATACGAAAAATATGGCACAAAGCGCCCCACGCTTTTTTTCACAATAATAGTAGTATTTTTCGTTCATTACTGTTTTCAGTTTATATTAATAATTATTTTTCACTTTTTAGTTGGATGTGCTTTAAAAGCGTGTTTTTTAGTTTTTTTAAACTATATTTATTTTTCACTTTTTAGTTTGATGTACTATGAAAGCGTGTTTTTTAGTTTTTTTAAACTATATCTATATTGCTTATTGATGCTGATATTATAACATATTACGATCCAACAGATACTTCTGAAAAAAAATATATTTTTTTTTTCAGCCATAGACGAGATTTGAACGCCCGAGGAGTCCGTCGGTTCGCGTCGACTGAGACTTGTGCCTTAGCCTGCTCGGCCATCGAACGAACTGAGAATCACGGAATATACTAACAGTAATAAACCACTTGCTCTCACGCAGAGGATACGTGAGGAAAGGAAATTATTTAATTCTGGCGATCCTGATCAGGATAATGATATAAACTTATCAAATTATTGTATTGTTACCGGTTCTTCGTAAGTGTACAAAATTTCAATTAAATCTGTCCGTTTAAAGTGGGTCAAAATCGAGTCCAAAGAGTCGGTTACAAACAAACATACAAGTGAAGCTAATATAAGCGTGTTAATAAAAGCGTGTTAAAAATAAAAAAATATGAGTATCTTAACTGGAAAACAGCCATTGATAGATTAAAATAAATAAATAATTAAGGTAAACATATTTTCTTGCACTGAACGTACACCATGCATCTTTTTTTATGCATTCTATGTGTTATATTAAAGTAATACAAAATTCAATTACGTTTTTTTTTTTTAATTGCCAAAAATTCAATAATAGTAAAAGCTAGGTTGGGCATGTAATAAATCATACTAAAGGGAAACAATAAGCAATTCTTTGGTACCACAACCTGCTTCGATCTCTGTTAACATAGCGTTCACAATATTCATTTTGCCATTAAATTTGATTAAACAAAGTTTTCTGCATCTTTTAAAATAAAAAAAGTTACGCATTTGAAGTTTTTCACTTTTTCAGTTTTTTTTAACACAACTCATAACGTTGTTCATGAATATCAAATTTGATTTTGTTAGCATGTAACCGCTAAAAAATAGAACATGAAATTTAAACACTTTTTTTGATCGATGGTGCATATTAAGCTAGAAATTTCGAAATGGCTCTCTTATAGTAGACAGCCGGTTTATGGGTGGTCCACAATCATATCTGTAGATTTTTTTTTCCATTTTTGTTTAATCTTAGCGTTTAAAGTAGTTTCACTTAATAATAAACGTTCTAACATATTTTTAATAAAATAATAGGAGGTGATGCCGACGAATCCTTGTATTTGTATTTATTAAGATATCGGGCGATTCTCTTGCAATAATTACATTATATTCCTATAATTAGATTAATAGAAAAATGTAAATAAAAGCAAATAATTCATATAACCCTTAATAAAGTTATGGGAAACAAATATAAACGATTTTTTATTTAGCTATTCTCAGGAAAAGAGAGGTGTAATAAACGTTAAAAAATCCTAACTTACAGTTTTTATAATAATTGTAAGCTTTTTCCCAAAAAATTAAAATCAGGTAATATAATAATTATTATATTACCTGAATTTAATTTTTTGGGAAAGAGCTCGATTTTCCACTCGGGCTCCACAAAGGTGTGTTAAAAATGTAGAAAAATTATATACGCAGTGGAGAAATTTACAAAACAATGCCTACAAGACTAGTGTTAAAAGAAAATAACAAATGTCTGTACATTAACTACTTGATTTATTTGCTATTGCCCCTCAAAATAGTATGCAATTAATTAAAATTGAGGAAGATATGGAATTTTTATTAAACCAAAAAAAAGCAAGTCGTCCCAGTTATATATGTGGAATAGATAAAACACTGGCTGAAATGGAAGAAACAATTTATGATATCGTTAAAGAAAGGGAACCTGCTTTGAAATCACAAAAGTAGCTGGAAGAGATTGGTAAGTTCTTATATTATTTTTTTTTTATTCTAAAATTTGTTCTACGATTGCTGCTACTAAATATTACTTATTTGTTTCTAGTGCCGTAAACTCCTACAACTTTGAACACTTTTTACCATTTTTTCACAATATGTTAATTACTGATTGTTTTATTGAGAAAAGAAAAATTACGTTATAAAGGCATCATCTTTAGCTATGCATCTGCACATCAAAATCTATTAAAAAAAAATTGCAGCGGCTATATATTTTTTTAGGTGTATTCAAAGTTGGGTCTCTATAACCCTTCTTTGAACAGTTATGTATTTTTACCAAGTTCCAAGAAGTAAATTGCTAGATACAACTTTGAACGATATAGGAATTTAAAAAAAATATATTGACATAAAAAATTTTTTTATTACATAAAATAAGAAAGTAAAAATGTATATTAATCTAAACAAAAATAAATTATCTTCAATAAACCTCAAAATTAAAAATAGAACACTATAAATAATTCTTTTAACTAAGAACATCTAAAGATAATGAACAACAAAAATAATTAACTATAGGTTAACCCATCGTTTAAAAAATATGCATTATTTCATGATTATTAAAGCTCATTGAATTTCTTTTATCTATAATAGGATCAGACAAACACTTTACATTTTCTTTATTTAGAATAAAACCCCTGTCCTCAATATTTGACCGCAAAAATTTGTCTTCCCGTTTCCTTGAAATCCTTAAAAAAGTCATCTCTATATTATTTTTCTATTCAAACACATTTAAAATTTTTCTTATGACATGTTTCACATGGTTTTTAACCTTGAATTCTACTATGTAAAATTTATCTGGGAATAGTTTCAGTTCCTTATTAGCTTTCTCTTTGTCACTTGCTTCTTCAAGTTCTTCACTACTGTCAGTTCTAACAGTGTCGCTATCTTCTACCTGATCTTCAAAATCTACTTCATCACTGAATTCTTTTTCATGCTGCTCATCATTCCCTATATTCTCTTTTTGCAAATCTTCAAGTTTGACACTTTTCCCAACGATCCTTATATCAATTAAGTTAAAAGGAAATCTCCACTGTGCAATTTTCAATAAATGTGTAACAAATGCATTTTCCTCTCTTGATGAAAATACAGTAGGGTGGCCTACTTTTATAAATGTTTAATATTCTTTTTATGACTCAAAGTGCCTAAAAGAATTTTGTATGTTTTCGAAGCCTCCCGGAGACTAATCTGTCCTGATTTAATTTAGACTATAGCTCTATCTGGGGTCTCCTGAGAGTATCTTTTATAGTTAGCTCCAATTTTTCTTCTAGAAAGCATTTCTAAAAAAAATGCATGTAAAGAATGAAAATCGTAAAGTTTTACAGTATATATTACTAATTTGAACACCACGTACAACTTTGAAAGGCGTTCAAAGTTGCAGGAATTTCAACCCAAAATAATAGCTGATCAAATTAAAATTAATTAAAAATTTATTTAAACAAAATGTCATACTTTATGCAATTGGGTGATATGAAAACTGTTTTTGGGAGCCAATAAAATCAGTTGAAGAAAATAAAAACTTACATTTACCAAGTTGTTGGAAAAAGTTTGACAGTCACAATTTAACCTCGTATATTGTTAGTTGACGTTTGATCGTGTAACATGTCAATATCCCCGAAACAGAACATATGACAAATTTTAAAAAGTTAAGCTGTTCTTTGTATATTAATAATACATCTAAATTAAAATCTGTTCAAACTTGTTGACCCGTTCAAAGTTGTAAGAGTTTACGGTATTGTTGGTAATTTATTTATTTAGATTTTAAGTGTCTATTTATTTTGTACAGAGCAGAAGGTTGGCCTTAATTCTTTACGTAGTATTTCATCAGTCCAGTGAGCAGCTTAGGCAGATAATGAACCAGATGTTTATCGTAAAATATTGACCACCGCAAGCAAAGAGGAGAAAACTGTGTTCATATGTTAATACCATTACATCCAAATGTAAAATTACTGCCAGAGATGCAGTTCATATTTTGATAGCCACAGCCAAATTTTAGGATATAACGTCAATGAATTATCAATTACCAGATCAAAAATATGTTGCTGTAGAATGTAACAATGCAGAGAAAGAACCAAAAGGCTTAGACAGCTGTTTAAACCCGAAGAATGAATTTCTTCTGTTGTACACTAGGATGATAAACTTCTTTCAGAACTTATAGGTAATAACAACATAGATCGACTTGTTTGGGTAATCTATGATAATAAAGAATATTAATTGGGGGTTAAATTTTTAGAACAGGATCCGCACATTCTCAAGCCTTGTACGAAACCCTTCTAGACTAGAAATTGCAGGATTAAAAAGTTTTGTGCTGTGATACACTAAATTCTAATATGGGATGTTTAAATGGTGCTAATATGTTATTAGAACAACATCTTGTATATTTACCTTGCAGGCAACATATATTTGAGCTAGTTTTAAAAAGTGTTATTGATGAAAAGATACCAGCGTTATCTCAACTATTCCTCCTTTCAAATGATTTTCGACTCATGGCAGAGTATAAATAAATTAAATTTCTAGCCTGCAACAGAAGAAGCAAATATTTCGATATGTTTTGCCAGTTCAAAAAGAAATTATTATAATATTTGTTAACAATATGATATAATTTAACAGCCTCGGGATGACCACAAAAAATTATTAGAACTGACTATATTATGCTTCATCAGAAAACCAAATAATGGCATATTCTCTTGTGTACCAGTAGCGTTTCACCATGATCGATGGATGGCAAAACCAATTTATTGCTTAAAAATATTCTTATTTAGGGGAAGAATTTAAATTAACTCCTCACGAAGTGAATATTATTTCTGATATCTGTGTTTTTATTATAAGTACCTGCGTTCAAGCATGGTTCACACGAAAAGCACTTTATCATAATTTGACTTTTTTACAAGAGTTTTTGAGATATTAAGAAATACATAGTGCAATATCAAAAGTTAGTCAAATAATGATAAACCAACCAGCAAATGCTGAAGAATCTTCAGAAAAATTAAGACTTTGTGCTTATGAGCCGTGCTTTACGTGTAATACATAGTTTCCGAAGTATTTTTTCCCGCTGAGCACGTATCCGGTGTCAGAATTGTTCAATCACCCTTTGGTCTTCGGTAAGACGCTGATGAATCTTCAGAAAAATGAAACTTTTGCACTGATGATTTAAGTGCTATATATAGTATTTCAAGCAATTTTTCATCATGATCAAAATATTCTAGCATTGTTTAATCTTTGGAAAAATGATAATGAACATTAAGAAGGTGAAAGATTTCAGTTATCAGTTTCACGTATAAGACTATATATATATAACCTAATTGCCTTTATTTAAAACCGTGGCCTCGGTAATTGCCAATTCAATGCGGTAGAGCCTGGAAAATTCTGAGAGGTGAAAATAAATTTTTTGTAATAAAGGTAGGGGCCAAATATACCACATTACAATATGTATGAAGTTTTAGATGAGACATAAGACCATACTGAAGATATATATACTACTTCACATGAGACGTACAAGGCTTGATATAATACGTATAAATCTTTATGCAATAGGTATAAGATAAAATGAAAAAATGTCTAGATATAAGATGCATGAGATTAGATGTAAGACTAGATAGGAGGTGTAAGACTAGATGTAGAAGTATGAGACTAGATATATATATATATATATATATATATATATATATATATATATATATATATATATATATATATATATATATATATATATATATATATATATATATATATATATATATATATATATATATATATATATATATATATATATATATATATATATATATATATATATATATATATATATATATATATATATATATTGTAGTAAATAAAATAAAAGACTAGATATAAGATGTATAACGTTAAATAAAATACTATTTATAATTTAAATTATCAGAGTTTCCTCGATATCAAAGTTAAGAAAATTCTAGATATGCTGTATTCTATAGAGACTCTAAATTTCAATTAAGTATTTAATATCTGAACATTACTAGTACTACTGATTTTAGCGAGAAAAATTAAAATCTTATTAAATAATCTAGGTCAGGATTATGTGTTGAAGCTTCGTAACAGGAAGAAAGACAAAATAATATGTCTCAAATAATAGATAGATAAAGATAACACAAGCCGCGTTACTTAGCCCTCTCTAAAAATTTTGCAATTGGTCCACCCTCAAAAATGAACTTACCACGACAAGACTTGAGACAGAAATAATAAGGGCAGATGATTGCACTTGTGATCAACGATGAGAATAATTATATTCTAAATTAATAAAACTAAATTTCCCACAGAAAGATAAAAAGGTATTGGCAGTAGTATAAGATTGCAAACCCCCATAAATTTCACCTTCAGTGAAGAATATGATATTGTAGAAGTTACCACAGGTAGTGAACAAAGTACTTATGGTAGCCTGAAGTAACAGACGGGTTTAGGAAGAGATAGAACGTTCAGAAATATATCTAAATAACCAATTTTTCATCCCAAAGATAGTAAAATAATTATTTGTTCATTAAACCTTATTCTGTCCCATTGCTCATTATTTCTTGTTAATCGATTTTTAGAATTTTACAGTTATTAAGGCATCAAGTGTGTTATAAGGATAATAATGCACCGAGGTCGGCAGTGTACTTCCCTAGGGACTCTGGCCCGAGGGATTGTACATTGACCGAGGGCATCATTATCACATAACACCCGTGGTGTTAACGTTTAATGTCCTACTAGTTGTTATTTAATTCGAAAATTCTTTGATATTTACCATTGATTAATTTGACATCTATTATATTCAGGACGATTTGATTTAAAAGAGAGCAGTAATCAAAATTGACTGTAAACACCGTAACTGTACAACACATTTTGTTCGTCAATAACGCCATCACCATTTGGTTGTTTTTGTTGTGTTCTAGTGAAAATTTTAATGCGTTATAAATTTATATTACCCTAGGGCGTTATTTCTCATTTATTTCCTCAAAATAGGGTGATTTATGCAAAATAACAGACTAGTAGGTTATTAATATAATTAATAAAATTAATTGCAGCTTCCGTGTCAGCATTTACTGGTGCACTCTCTCATTCTCTGTAATGCAATATTAATGTAATACTGCAATGGCCACTATGAAAGACTGAGCGATATTTAATATATACCTGTATGTAAGATGATATATTTCCTATTTTCTCTAATACATTTACTACTGTTCTCGAAGCGAGTCTGAACCAATTAAAATTATTTGTTGTTATATTTTCAAAATAATGTAGTCTATATCTGAAATTTCTTGGACTCCTAGCAGCCTCTTAATCACTGCTATAGACATTCATATCATAAATCGCATAATATCCATTGTCAAATGTATAGAGATTTTAAATAAAATAAAAACAACAAAGAAAATATAATATTTGAATGATGAACAAGAATTTAATTTACCAAAAATTGTTAGTTTACCCTGCTACAGGTACAGATTTTCCTAATTAAAATATGACTACAATATTTAAGTGAAATATAATAATATATATATTGTGAAATGGTCATTTATAATTAAGCAAGTACTTGTTAACCAATGATACTGTGACGTTCTTTTTCCTTCGTCTCTTGTGATGCCCAAAGCTATAGCAGTATTTGGCAATTTACGGATTTCTCGGTCACCAGTTCCTCTTTAGAGTGAAGAAACAGCATTCTTCCCCATTAACGGTTAATAGAGCTCAGGTAGCCGCGATGAGGCTGGTTGTGTCAAGGAGTCTGGAAAAATTAAACCAAAAATAAGAACACAGCATTAACTAATTTTACAGAATGCTTTGATTCAGATGTATCTAGATTACAACAAATTGATTATCGTTAAACGGTTATAAGTTAAACATAAAAATTCACATAAATTTTTATTTTGCTTAAAATGCCTACTGTCATTCAGAAATAAGCCAGACCAATAAAATTCTTAATTATGTAGCAGTGTAGGGTAAAACAAACGTAAGCGGCAAAAGCTGTAAGTGAGCAAAACTACAAGCCAAGTTAAAATTATTAATTTTTAGAGCCGGTCTATTCAGAAGTGTTCTATATGGACGGATAAGATATGAGCGGAGTGACACACAGTTAATTCCGGCGTGATTGCTACCGCAAGGAAACTCAAATCGTTAACATCAGCCAGGGTCGAAACATTCAGTCTTCAAAACAATGCAAGTTAACTTAATATTCTTCTGGCTTTATGGCTGCTTAGAGGGTTAACAATTACCTGAACATTGTAATAAGGCATTTTACTAGCATGTGAGTTCAACACATTATCTAAGGGGACACACTGTTAGTCCTGGAGTGACTGCCACAGCAAGGTAACTCAAGTCGTTAGATCAGCTTGCTCAAAACAGTCAGTCTTCAGAAAAACAAGGTGGTCTAATGTTCCTCTGGTTTTATGGTTGCCTAGAGGGTTAACCATTACCTGGACAAAATAATAAGACATTTAGTTAGTGTGTGGTTAATATACGTACTCTTAAATGATAACATTTAAGTATAATAATTGCAGCCCTCTTAGACAGTCTTATGGCACGGACAATAATTACTAAAAAAAAAATAGGGAAAGAAATAACAGATTGAAATTCCAAACAGCTAGCTGGAGTTTTACTAAGTACCTATATTAGAAATAATTATGCATTTCTAGAAAAAAATAATAAAATAGTAATTGGGTATTACAAAAAGAATTCTTTCAAACCTATTATGATAATAATAATTCATAAATACAATACAATAATAGATTTTTTAGAAATAATTGTGTTTAAAATAAAAACAACTAAGTCAGTAAATAAATATTAAAATTTAAATACGGGAAACAGCTAGTAGGATATTTACTAAGTGCCTAAAATAGTAAAAATTGTATTTAAATAAAAAAGTCAACTAAGTTAATACTAATCAGAGAAAAAATACAAATAAATTACTGAAAAATTGATCTCCTTAACATGGGATTAAATTTATTACTTGCCTCTAAAGGCATTTTAGATGAGACTGTTACAAGTGTTGCAAGTTTAGTTTAATATCTTCGTGATTCCTTTAAAGGATTTGTCAGAGCAGCTTGTCTGAATCAGATCTCCACAAATATTATCACTAAAGTAAACAGAGAGTCAGAATCTACAAAGAATAGAAAAATTATTATCAAACGATTATGTGAAAAAGATTGTTTTTACCTAAAAGCTGATAAGGATAATAAGGCTCTTATTTTAGAGGACTATTATAAAAAGGGTAGACTACCTGACTAGTAATGGTTCTTATAAAACACTTTTAGAAATTCATTACCAAAAATGATTATTGAAGTAGAAATGTATTTATCTATTGCAAAACCTAATTTCCCTGTAATCAATCCCAATGATTTCATTAATTTGAGTAATGAATTAAGTAATATGCATTGTATTAACATCAATTATTTTACCGAGGAAGTTATACAAACTTCAATAAAGAAATTAAAAAATAAAATGACAGCCAGTCACGACCTAGTTCCAAGTTATTTAGTTAAGGACTGTTCTGGAGTTTTCATTAAACCGTTTGCTATAATATTTAATTTGTCATTACGTATGTCTTAATTTCCAAATTGTTGGAAATTAGCCAGAGTTTGTCCAGTGTTAAAAAATGGTGATAAAAGTAATTTACAGGCCCATTACAATTTTGTCTAATTTCGCGCAGGTCCTCGAGATTTCCATATGCAATCATGTCTATCCTTCAGTAAAAAAATTGCTCTCAATTGATCAACATAGTTTCATGGAGCAGCGCTCAACTGTAACTAATTTAGCCCTAATTACGCAGAAAATATCGGAAACCTTAGATGCGCAGGGACAGGTGGACGTGGTGTATACAAATTTCTCAAAGGCCTTCGATACTCTTAATCATTCTATTATAATATCTAAACTCGCATATTTTGGGTTTTCCTGCAGTTTGATTAATTTCTTTATTTCCTACTTGGATAATAGATTACAGTATGCAGCATACAATGGGTTTAAGTCAGATATGTATACGGCTTCGTCTGGAGTTCCACAAGGCTCCAATCTTGGACCGCTTTTATTTTTTCTCTTTATTGATTATGTCACATGATTGACTGTGATAAGCTCCTGTTTGCAGACGATCTAAAAATATATGCTAAGATTAACACAATACAAGATTGCTTATTCTTACAATCTCAGGTTAACTTGCTTATAGAATGGTGTACTACTTCCAGACTTAATCTAAATGTATCTAAGTGTAAAGTCGTAAGCTACTCGTGAAAGAACAAGCCAATTTTATATGAGTTTCTCTAAACGACCAAGATAGGCAAAATTCAACAAAAGATTTAGGCATACTGTTTGATTATAAATTATCTTTTGCCGAACACATAAACAGTCTAAGACTATCATCCTCAAAAACTTTAGGTTTCATTATCAGAAATTGTAAATCTTTTACTAACGACGCTGCGTTGAATGTTCTTTATTATTGACTTGTACGTTCCAAATTGCAGTATGGATCTCTAATTTGGTACCCAATTTATGAGAACCATTCAACATATCTCGAATCTATCCAAAGAAAATTTTTAAAATTATTAGCTTATAAAAATGATCGTGTATATCCTGGTCGAGGCTTCAACCACGAATTACTTTTATCCAGATTCCAGATGTCATCATTAAAGACTCGACGGATTATGAATAGTTTAATTTTTCTCCACAATCTGCTTCATAATAAAATGGACTGCTCATCACTTCTTGAACTCCTTAATTTTAGAGTGCCAACTTTCAACCCCAGACAAAATATCACTTTTTACACACTTAATGCAAGAACCAATGTCATTAAAAAGTCGCCTATTTACGTTATGTCACATAATTTTAACTCTATATCTGATCTATGTAATATTAATCTGTTCAGTTTTATCCTTAAAAGAAACCATTCATAGACACTTTCATCCATAGCTTAACTATCCCACCATTATTATTATGTTACCTACTTTATTGAATACTAATTATTATTATAACTCGATCTAAACTGCTGTCATTATTATATTATTGTCATCCTCCAGTGCTATATTATTATAGTTATATGCATTACTTTGTTTAAGTTAAGTCTACTATGTATGTATATTTATAATATAATTTTTTTTCTCTATTGTATTCATACATTTTGTCCTGTAAGTGGATTTTCTGTTGGGCAAATAAATAAATATTATTATTAATAAGATGACACATATCTAGTGCACGTTTGTTCATTGTTTCCAAGTGTTCCAATACCACAGACCTTATTGAGGATTTACTTAAATTAAACAGTCTCATTCAATGAAGTAAACGAATATATTCAACGCACCAAATTTTGTATGAAACAAAGTTTCTTTCAATTCAATGAGAACAACATGAAGAGATAACAATGGATAACTATGTCAGAATTCATTCCCACTCTCTTCAGAAACAGATTCAAAACAGAAGCAACAGAAGAATTTGAGTATTTCCCCAAGGTTTGGCTTAGGTATATGGATGATATGTTTGATATTGACCACTTTGTTTCTAAATTGAACAGTCGTTTCACGTCAGTTAAATTACCACGTGGAATAGATAACTGTGGACAACTACAATTTTTAGATGTATTAATAACTAGAAATAGTCAAAATAAGTTAGAATGTGACATATACAGAAAAGTTACCGGTACTTTAGGATATATTCCTAAGGACTCTGACCATTAGGCTCATCACAAATGGTGAGTTTTTAATTTCTAGTACATAGCTTATTATCGTTCCCCCTCGAGAAGCAGAGGTTCGAAAAGAAAAAGACATTGATTAAATATATCTGCGAGTAATGGGTATTCTGAAAGTTTAGTTGATAAAATAATTAGGAAACGTAAATTTATCAGAGATATGACCTTTTAAATTCAACGAGAAAATCGGAAATTTGTATCGATCCATACGATCCTCGATTCACCCGTAGAATTGGTAAAGACATAGGTATGACGGTAGTTCTATCATCGGGAAGTAAACTATAACAACTTTTAGGTAATCAAAAGGACAAAATTGTTACAAACGAAAAGTCGGGGACTTACATAATTAGCTGTAAGGGCTGTAATCAAAAGTATCTTGGACAAACTAGACCATCAAATCAAACTAGAATAAAGGAGCATATGAGTCATCTCAAATATGTCAGAACAGATAAGTCTAATGTTGCCAATATGCGTTTGAGAACAACCATAAAATAGATAGTAGCAATTTAAGATTAATTAGGGATGTTACAAATACTAGATACCTGATGCATTTCAAAGTTTGGAATTTACAAAGTGTAAAAGTAGTATGAATAGTGACAGAGAACCAATCCTATATAGTCCGCTCTATTGGTTAGTTAGTCACGGTTCACCGAACCGTAACAATTGTTTAGATATAAATAGGATACATTTTTAGCACATAGTTAATTTTAGTTATCTCCAAATGATGCCAACTTGGTTGGCGAAACGCGCATCTAGTCGATGTTTTGGTGTTTCGTGAAAATATACTTCGCTGTTAACATGAGATTTAATTACATTAAATGTCACCATCTCTGTGTGACTAAATAGTGCTATAGATATATTACGGTGTATATAATTTCTATTAAACTCCCCTCACCCTGTATTTCTGGAAGCAATAGTAATCTTCGACGGTATTTTAAGCGATTCGTAACACAAACGTAATCGCATTATTCGGAATCCATCAAAAACAGTGATAACATGGAAGTGATAAATGTTATGAAATACGCAACACAAAATGAAAGGATGTCAAACAAAATTTCACTGCAATTGTTTATAAATTTAAATAAACAAACTTTGTATATCAGCCGAATTGCCTTCATGTAAGATTAATAATTATTTGATCTTTGTGACCTCGAGATAGTTCACTTCCAAGTTAATTGGTATATACTAGACCACTTCATTTCTTTTGTTCCTTCAGTGCTGCGAGGTGGACACTATAAAAATGAACAGGCTCTTAAGGATATCTTTATTATTGGTTATATTACTAATAACTCTAATCTTGGCAATGCCTGTCGAAGATAATCAGTCGAGAAACAATACGACTGTAAATGTTGTAAAAAATAATAATAGTGTTTGTTTATACGGTTTCGAGTACGTGAATGGGAGTTGCAAAGAAATATTTTAAAAGTGGTAAGATAGTAGTATTTTTTTTATTTAATTTTCTTAAGAAAATTCTTAATTTGTCATTAACGTTCTGATGGATACCGATATAACCTAAAATAATATTTATAGAGGCACAAATTGTTAGTAATTAATTTTTTCAACACATTGTACTAGTAGAAATAGAAAAATGCAAAGGAAGTTATCCAGAATAATTTTCTCTATAAAAGCAGGTGTCTATTTTATGTCAAATTAAGTATTCAAAAACAGCACGAGGCAAAGTATCCTGTGCCCCCCCCCGTTTTTAGGAGTTAATAGTGAAATTTTCTTAAACAACCTTTAATAACTCATTTTCTATAACTTTTATCAAAAAACATCAAATCAAACGTTTTCCCCATCGCCTGTTAGTTAACATTATTTTTGTTAATTTACAAATTTAATAAATAACATGTATTTTTTTAAAATATTGCAATTTTTTATTATGTAGTACAATTACTTCCTCATCCCTTAAAGGAAGGAAGTTATGTATTCATGAAAAAAATTTTAAAAATTTTTATTGCATTTCTGGACGAATCTCGACAAATTATGACGATACACAAATATTCAGACAGAAAAAGATTTCTGTCTGTGTCTGTGTGTCTGTGTGTGTGTGTGTGTGTTTCGCGATAGCAGCTACAGTTTTTGAGATAAAGCTTTCAAATTTGGAACACGCATTCTAGAAGTCGAGGAAGAGATTGAGTTCGTTAATGAGCAAAATCGGTTCCAATGTTTAAAAAAAATATTAGTGACATTTCACCAATGTGACTTTTCTGAACGTCAAAATGCGATTTTTTTAAACGTCAAAGTGACTTTTTTTGAAACGTCAAAATGTGACTTTTTGAAACGTCAAAAAATGTGACTTTTTTGAAATGTCAAAAATTACTTTTGTTATAAACTCAACCACACGTCGAGTTTCACTACGGTGAGAATGTTCTGATCTCCAAGTAATTGGCAGCGGTTTTTTAAACTTTTCCGAAAGTTGATGTATGGATGAAAGTCAGGTAAATACTATTTTTTCTTTATATGTAATATATGGAATAAGTATTTATATTTTTATTTATTGAATAATTAAAAAATTTAAGAATATCGTTATTTACCTAATAAATGCAAATAAATATATACTTAATATCCAACTCTAATAGAGACAATGAAGAATCTTTAATTATACAATAGGATTAGAACAAATAGTACAAGAAATAATTGTTTATTAAATACTAAAATACATTTCAAATACATAATTTTTATTATACATTTTCATTTTGAATTGTTTTGACTTTCGATACAATTTTCATCAGAAATTTTCATCTTCAGAACTTTTATCTTGGATGACTTGTGATTCATTTTCAACAAAATTATTAATATTACTATATTACTTTCTAAATCTTCGATTACATCTAAGATCATCAGTCGTTAGGTTCATGCTATTTTCACTACATGTTCCACAGAATCACCCATCAGCCTTTTTTCAACCCCAGGTTGTTTCACAATTTTTTGAGCAATTACAAGCTATGATTTTTAAAGCATCGTCTGGTACTGGATTACCTTCTAAAGTGTGTAGGAATTAAATCATTATTGGTCCTATCCCATCCCATTATTCAGGATGCAAAGTTCTATTATACCAGCTTTGAACTTGGTGATAAACACGTTTAGAGTTTAATACAAACAATTACAGTTTTTTCAATTTATAAAAATTTGTAAATTAACTTAAAATAATTCTAACCTAGCAGGCCAATTTCAATGGGAAATTCAGTTTAGCAAAACTTTGCCCGTTGATGTTTTCCATAAAAATGGTACATGAGTTATTAATGGTTCCTTAAGAAAATTTCAGTTTTTACTCCTAAAAAGGGGAATGGGGAAAGCACAGGACCTTTTGTTTGGGTTTGGTACAAATAACAGAAATACTGTGTAGTGTGTAGTATTCAACTTTTAATACCTAAATATCTCGAAAATGGCCGATTTTAGCGACTTCATACAAGTATACCTTTTTTACTTAGAATTGGTAAATTTCAATTAAAAATGTTCGTATAGCTCTTCTGAAAAAATTTTTATCACATTCTTATCATTTAATGTATTGTATTGCTCTGAATAACGTAAGTCAAAACTAATATGAAATTATGATTTTGTATCATAAGAAACCTACTTATACCAATTTTAACCTAAATTCCTCAAACAGTTCTTTAGTTGCACCCGAAAAACAAATCTCATTAACTAGGTGCATTTTACATAGACATGTTTGGTTAAATCTTCATATTTTGAGCCAATGAATCTTTAGTTACTCATTCTTGATAACTCATCCTGTATAGTCCATATAGTTTAAGCTTTCATATACTATTTCTTGCATTTAATAGGCCAGGCATCAAGGAGTAAAAAATGGCCCAATATGGAAACAATTCCAGGAAATCTGAAATTTGTTTTAATCGCTTTTTTTACATATCTCGATAATCATAAGTTTTCTCCCTTTTACGATGTCGACGTTAGTCGTCATGTTGACGAAATGACCCGAAATTTAGTTCTTCTTAACTTTTTGTCAGAATCGCTTATTACCAATATTAGTCCTTAATAGATTTTCTACAAGAAAGGTCCTTCGTAATCTTCTCTAACGATTTCGAGGGATAAAATCGCTCGAAGTTTGATACTTTTGCGCGACTATGGGAACAGTGTTTTTACTTGCAATACATACCAGTTTCAGTGCGATATTTATAATTTCTCATTCTATTGACCATCATACAATAATAAATAATAAAGCATTCAATATTTAATACTCGTTTCCACACCACCTTGCAGTAGACTACATGGCGCGTTTTTTTTTCATAATACCACCAGAGGTTTCGATTTTATCTCGACTAAATTTTTATTTCACGAAAACTTAGATGTCTATGACAATATAATGGAAACAAACTGTTGTATAAAACACAAAACCGTAGTTTGAATGTTTTTTTGAAGTTTGCTTGTTATATTGTTAAAATAACAATCAAAGTTTAAGTGTAAATAAAAATTTATCCTATTAAAAATAGAAACCTCGAGTGGCATTTGGCATGACAATTCCTCAAGTATGTAATAACAGAGATAATAAATTAATAATTAATAACAAATTTATTTGCTAATAGTATAACTATGCAAAATAAAATAAATATGACGTTAGCTAAAAGTTAATTTCTTACAAAGAACAATAGCATTTTTGTGGTTGCCATAGTGAAGGTAAATAAAAATTTAAACAGTTTTGTTACTGGTAAACATTTTAAATATGATCCTAGGCGTGTAATACTTGACAGGAGTGGAATTGTCTGTAGTAATATATTGAGTGCATTAAAAATAATCGAAAATTCAGCGCATGAAAACCTGCTGGCTAGAAGCTGCTTAAATTCATTTTGACGTGATTTGACAAAAAGTGGCAGTTATTTTTTATAGAAAAACCCAACATATTTAAAAAGTAGGTAATTAATTATGTTCCTTTTGCTTCTATAAGCCTGTTGTCTTCACAGGAAAATAAAAAAGAAAGAAAAAATCTTCGATTTTTATATTGATTCAACTGACGTTTTAAGCCGTCAAACCTAGTGCAATTTTCGCTGTAATTTTATATAAAATTTTCCCTCAGAATGCAATTTTAGCTAAAAGTTTGTTCTTATTGATCCAAATTTTCAAAATTTTCCTATTTCATTAGTTCTTATAATGTTAGGGAAATAATCAGTGGTATCTCCTGTACTCCACTGTATGAGTTCAAGTGTTCTCTATTTTTCTTCACTTCGACAATAAGAGCTGATTTTGTTAGTTTTCCATAGTGCCCACACTCTTACTCTGTTCTTCTGAAGCGATGTGGACTTCTACTATTGGTACATTAAACTATTTAGTTGAACGTCTATGTTTTTGTCACTCTCTTCCATGTCTTCAATGTTAGTATAGGATTGTCCTAGACAATTACTGCAGATTGTAGAGGAACAGAGACCCACTTTTCTGCAACCGAAAGTTGGTCAGTATTCTTTTGAACATGTATCCTGCACATGTTCAAAAGAATATAGACCAACTTGCGGCTGCAGAAAAGTGGGTCTCTGTTCATCTACAATCTGCAGTAATTATCTAGGACAATCCTATACCAACATTGTGCTCAGGAGCGACCGTGGATCTGGATTCGGATCTGGAATTGGAAACTAACCATATTGGAAGTTTCTTCTTTCCCAGTCTAGTGGGTTCTTATTATGTCCATACCATTTTTGAACTTGATGGTATGTTCTAAGAGAATACTGACGTGCCACTGTCCGATTTGGAGGCAAGTTTGTGAGGCACTAGGACAGCGGCACATCAATATTCTCTAAGAACATACCACCAAGTTCAAAAATGGTATAGAAATAACATGAACCCACTAGACTGGGGATGGAGAAACTCCAGACATGATTTGGTTTCAATTACCACCGCCAAGGATCCAGTCTCACAGTCAATCCTGAATACAATATCCTGCACATATTCAAATGAATGCAGGGCACAAAACATAGACGTTCTACTAGAGTGTTTAATGTATCAGAAGACAGAAGACCATATCGCTTCAGAAGAACAGATGGTAGAACAGAGTATGGATAGTATTATGGAAGACCAACTAAATTAAATTCATCTTCGAAGTGAAGAAACATAAAATAAACTTGAATTCATGTAGTGCAGTAGGCCTATAGGGGATACCACTAAAAAAACTCGTCATGTACACTACCGCAAGGTGGTCTGGACACGAGTATTAAATATTGAGTGCTTCATTATTTACTATTGTCTTATGACCCGTAGAATGAGGTGCTACGCATATCGCACCGAAACTGATTGCAAGTATTGTAAGTAAAAAATACTTTTTCCATAGTCATGCAAAAGTATCGAATTTCGTGCAACTGTATCTCCTTAGTAGGGTTACAAGAAGATATAATTGCGGGGTTAAAACAAGTTCCAGATGGAGCTCCTTGTCCACCTCCCTCCTTCGATTTTTATACGGAAACTAGTTCCTAAAGTTTTATTTTGTGAGGTTTCTGCGTTTAAAATTTACGTATTTTGTAAAAATTACCCAAAATAGCCCCACTTCGTATGCGTCTGACTTCCGAAATTTTGGGTTTCGGAGCCCCAGTTTACTACAAGCGTTATCTCTGGACCGTTCTTTTTCTTTTTTTTACCCCTGGCGGCCATGCGTTTCTTTTTAGAGGAGGTCTTAGCATTTAAATTTTAAAATGTTCGTCTTTTCTCACCAATTTTGATGTTTCAGTTTATTTCTAAGAGAGTGGTATACGGTGTCTTAAAGAAAATTTAGTATACCCGGTGTCCCAAATACTTTTTTTTTTGGATTACGATTATATACGGTGTGGGGAGTCGATTTGTGACCTTAAAAAATATACAGGGCGTTTTTAATGGTGGAAAAAAAATCGTCTTCACCGCAAAAAAATAATTAAAAAGTGACATTTACGGAAAAATACTGACGTTTCGGGAAAAAGGGCCGCGGGGCCTTTTCGTGAAATGTTTTGTGGACGTTTTAGAAATGACAAGGCCACAGTCATATTAATATTATTATTTATATACTAGCCAAAGCATTGGTTATTTTGTATTACCAGAATAAAAGTTTTCATCGTAGTCTGCCTAAATTAATTAGTTTATATCCTAACCAAAAAAGATTGGCTCTTTTGGTTACAAGTACACTAGCCAACTTTTTAGTTCACAGTGGCGGCTGGTGAAATTTAGGTTATGCCATATCTTAGTATTAGAGCATGGGACCTAAGCGATACTTTAAGACAGACTAAGATGAAGACTAAGTGAAGAAGTTTTACAAAAAGATTGCGATTGAAATTTGCGAAAATAAGTTGAAAATAGTGTGCCCCACCAGGTTATTTTTTAAATAATCTGCAAAATATTTTTGGAACTATTTTGGTTTCAAAATCAAGTGGAAGATATATCGACATGTTTCTAATTTTATGAGAAAATATTGCTTTTTTATTACTTTTGAAATTTGCACGGTGAAAAATGAATTTAAAATAAAATTTCAAATCGGTGTCTTTATAAAAAAGTAACATTTTTTGATTAAATTTGAATTCTATTGATATATATTCCACCTGATATTTACAAATACTTTTTCGCAAATTTCAATCACAACTTTTTTAATGCAAAACGTCATTTAATTTTGATAGTTATGCTTTAAAGTATCGCTTGGGGCCCCATGCTCCAATACTAAGATATGACGACCTAAATTTCACCAGCCGCCATTATTAGTTTATGAACTGACCGGTTGTTTCATAAATTAACTAATTTAATCGTTGATTTAGTCGACATTGAGTCCTCTGTTAAAATAACCAAGATTGTGGTCAGTTTCTACACTTTATAAACTAGTGAAATTTACATCTTAGTTGTAACACATTTAAAATATCACGATAAGAGAAACAGTTCTCATATATTTTTGGCTTATATTAAATTTTGATTTTTATTCAATAACTTCTATGTCCTGAAATTCTTTTCCTAAAAATTTGTACTGCCTGTCCAATATATATATATACTTTTGATCATATATTATTTACCAACTTACAGATTTCACATTTATCTTCTTTACTCCTGCTTGGTTTTGATAAATTTTCCGAATGTACTGTTTTATAAATTGAATGATATCAATGTTCGGTATAAAGTAAGCAATCACGTTTTGTACTCAACATTTGCTGAAGCCATTGTGTGAACAGTAAGTATCAGAAAAAAAATCTGTGTCATGACTTTGACACAAATTTACACACAGAGGTATTTACACATGTTTACTCTTGTGTTCAGTTTTAACAATAACTTTTAATAAATAAAGGTCGAATCAATTAACTATTATGATAAATAATTGTTTTCTCTCACTTTGAATAAACCATTCAATTAAAATAAATGTATGCCTGCACTACCGATTTGGATTATTAATCAGATTCAAAAATGACAAGACACATGTAGCTTTAACCACAAATAACAGCCACACAAAAAATTTTTTTCTGATCTGGGGGTCTGACTATGTTTACTATATGTTTTTGGGGTCGCTAAATCTGAATCCGAGGTTTATTTAACCCCATCACAACAGAATTTTGCAATAACCTCAAAAAACCCATAGTTTCAACTATTAAATGCATATAACCCTAACAATGAAGTTGTAATCTGAAAACCCAAGCTCCTAAACACTATAACCCCATAACCCAAAAATCTATCAACTCTAATAACCACGTATGTCAGATATTTAACTTGATATGTACGCGTATCTGTCAGGTCTCTAAAAGTGCTCTAATTCTATGCACATTCATTTATGAGTTTTTGTACATCAAAGAAAAATATCAGTGATAAATCTACGTATTTTGGTACGTGGTTCTAGAAAATATTTTCTTTCAAAGAATTCAAAGCTCAGGATCTACTCAGACCGATTATATCTTGCGTGTGTCTGCATTCAGGGCACCTCCACGTGGTGACGTTGGGCAATCTACTCGCGATTTACATCGGCTAACACCAATGCCGACGGTACAATGATTTGAAAAACTAACATTAGCTGAATGACCGTAAAAATATAGACCTTTATGGTTAAGGTGTTTTTAGGTCACAAGTATGTTTCGGGTGCGTGAGACAAAATAAAAATTGTGCGAGAAAAGGTGCAGTGACCAGAGTTATGCGGTTATTAAAAAAACGTACATATCAGGTTAAATGTCTGACGTACGTGGTTATTGGAGTTGATAGATTTTTGGTTGTGGGTTATGGGGTTAAATCGGTATAATGTGTACATTATCCGGTAAATGTACACATTTTCCTACTCAGTTGGTAAAAGTAGAAATAATCCACTTTAAGCAATATTTTACGCCAAGTAAAATGGGAAATGTGCACAAGCCCCACGTTAAAAGTATAAAGTTTTGCACTACTATAACAAGTGAGGTTAAGTATATTATTTGTTTAAAACTTGTAGTTCATTTGAAGTATCAGGGGTCATTAAATTTTGGAATAATAAATAATCAGATAACAAAGGAAGGTAATGAGGCAAAACTTTTTAGCAAGATTAATAGATATTGTGAAGAATAAACATGGTAATCGTGCCATGGTATGTAATAATAAAAATTGAAAGAAAATGTTTCCGATTGAAATTCCTTTAATTTAAGGAATAAATCCTAAAATTAGTTTTCAGTTTATTTTCTATTACTATTATATTATTAAGCTGTTTTAGTTATGTATATCAAATAAACATATACGATATGTTAAGTTATGGCCAAGTTATTTTCATCCTTTATGTTTACTTTTCCCAAAGCGCATAGATAATTGTGCATATTTACCAGTTGAAGTGGGCAGAACGCCTAATTTTTAAATTTCTTTCTACGTTGACCATTTAATTTGGTCAATGTAAACATTCAATCATTTTGATGATCTTACGTCATATTCATGCTCTTTAATGCTATTTTTGAGATATCCCTTTGTCTGGCCAATATATACTTAATATAATATAATATATACATACACAGTTTTGCAACCAAAGTGTGCAAATACCGGAAAATGATTTGTAGGATTTTTTGGCTTTTTTTATTTTTCAGAATTTAATATTTTTTAATGTTTAAGTTAAAAAATTGTGAAATCAACAAATTAAGAAAACAACATATTTATTTAAATATCAAAAAATAAAATAAAATTATATTCTAAGATTTTCATGATCCTCAATGATCACTGTATCTTCTAGATATTCGTCTTCGTCTACTTCGCAATTATTTGCTGAGAAGTAGTTCCTGATTGAATTGTCTGCTTAAAATTTGCATAAAATTGTCCAGAATATTCTTCCAATTTTCCCCAAAATGATTCTTCAACAAATTAAATATTGTAGATTGGTCTCCCTTTAACTTGAGGATTCCAATCTCAATGACTTTAGGACATATGTTCGACAACTTTTGCCCCTTTTTCAAAACTGATATTGAGAAGCCATAATCAGATTTATAGAAAATTTTTCAACGTAAAACAACGTTGCTACCTTCTTTAGTAAACACAAAACGTTTCGCTGGGCAGGCTTTTTTTACTACCTTAGAAGCATCTGTCTTCCAGTCAAAAATCTGCCAATCATTACCTAATTTAAATACTTTGGAGTGCTTTTCAATTATTTCTTCATATTCAGAACGGTTTAAAAAACACTTTTTTTCTTAATTTCACGTTCTATCAGATCAAATACTCTATCCTGAGGCAAGAACGAATGGCCCACAACTGAAAAAATTATATTCAAAGAAGTAATTGATTTTGGAGCTTCATGGGCCAACCATAATGCCAACATACTCAAGAGGGTGCTGTTCTTATTTTGCCCCCCCACATCCATCAGCAAAAAGCGAAACTTTTGTAACAGCTTCTTTAAAAGTGTGTATTTTTATAGCGTGTTGTACTGCTAAAGCTACAGCATTTGAATTCTTGCAGTATTCTATTTCAAACCAGACATAGGACGACACATTGTCTTGGGAAAGAGATGCTTTAGAATAGCCACAAACTACGGTAAAATTGTAAAAGTTTATTTGCTGTGAACAGTAGGCACTTTGATTGGGCAGCTTAGGCAAGGCTAGGTTTTTCTGACAGTTAAAGGAAAAATTTTGAACTTCTTTAGAATCCGATTTATTTCATAAAACGCCTTAGCTCTTAGTTTGTGTATTCTCTGTTCAGTTATTATTTGGACTTTTTCGGCGTCAGTTGTACAGGTTTTCATCGTCACTTGGAAACGAATACATGTAGAACACGCATCGGTCAGTGGAGTACCAAAAGATATATTATAGTACTTATTAATGTATTTTCTAAAATAGCAAAGTTTGACGTATAAATCTGAATTTTGTTGGCAGTATATTTTGTACAATTTTGTGAAATTGAGATCACAAGGCAAATATACACGAGTTGTTTTTCCCCTGTGATAAAAACTTTGCTTGCATTTTAAATTTTCGATAAATTGTTTTATAGAAGACTTTATTGCGTCGTTTTTATCCTTAATTATATCCCCACCTCTGCGTTCTGCAGGAATTTCATTACGACGTAAGTAATTTCTTACAACTTTTTCTACTCTATCCCCATTGAAATAAGTTGTCAAGAAACGCTTTTTGAAAACTTTAAGTCTTTCTTTATTGATAGTGGGTACAAAATACTAGACTGATAGCACAGCCCCACAAAAAAAAAATTTCTGACCTAGCAATGAGACGAGTATATTCTTATGTATTATTGATCGCTGATTCCGAATCTGGGGTCAAAAAAAGTCGTACACCCCCAAAAAAAATTTTAGAGCCAAAAAACACCCCCTGAATCGGTTTGTTTAATATTTTCGGGAAAAATTGAATGTATTACGATAAAAATAAAGGTGAATTGCAGAGTTCACCCTATCGGTATGAAACGCACCCACAGGGTGAGAACCTCCCTCATCTGCCATCGAACCAATTGATAACGACAATGACTGAAAAACATCTAAAAATGTTTAAGTTTCGTTAGGTTTGCAATAAACTGACGTAGAATTCACGTAATATCCCAAAACTACCCCTAGCGTTATGAAAAACAACCCTTAACTTCAATTACAGAAAAAAGAAAGGAAAAAAACATAAAATTTGATAACGATTTCATTATATGGATGTTCTTATTTGCAGAGATCCTTATGGCTAGGATATTAGCAGTCATTTGTCACCAATCTTATCACCATTTTGGTATAAAACGCATCCCTGAAGGGGGTGAGAAGTACTCTTACGTCAGTAGCTTTTAATTCTTCTTTTTTTTAATCTTTTTTTTTATGGTATCTTTTAACATTATTTTCAACCGATCTTCTTACTGACTGTCGTTTGTTATCAAATTTCATGTTTTTTCCTTTATTTCTTCTGTAATGTATGTTAAGGGTTGTTTTTCATAACGCTATAGAGGTAGTTTTGGGGTATTACGTGAATTCTACGTCAGTTTATTGCAAACCTAGCGAAACTTAAACATTTTTAAATATTTTTCAGTCATTGTCGTTATCAATTGGTTTGGTGGCAGATGAGGGTGGTTCTCATCCTATATGGGGGTGCGTTACGTACCGATAGGGTGAACGCTGTAAATTACCTTTATTTTTATCGTAATACATTAAATTTTTCCCGAAAATATTAAACAAAACGATTGATTAAAATGATAACATCATTTTCAGAGCGTTATCTCATATATACCCTATTCAGGGAGTATTTTTTGTCTCTAAAATTTTTTTTTGGGGGTGTACGACTTTTTTTGACCCCCGGATTCGGAATCAGCGATCAAAAATACATAAGAATATACTCGTCTCGTTGCTAGGTCAGAAATTTTTTTTTTGTGGGGCTGTGTAGTCTGGTTATTTCGAAGAGATCTTTTAGGCTTACTCCATTCGCAATACCGTAAAATAAAAATATCTTGCTTTACTTGTAGAATATAGTGCATTATGAAACAGCTGTAAGTCTCTCCATGTAAGTCATTGGCATAAAAATATCTGCTTTTTTCCACAATTACATTGTGGAGCTTGTGGCAACTCTTTCGCTTTATGTCTAAAACAAGAAACATAAGGTTAGTAAATCCTGTTTCCTAGAGTGACTTTGAAAAATGTACAATTCGTTTTCTCACACTCTGTATCATACTAGGTTATTGTTTTTAGTACCTACAACTCCTAAAAGTATTATTTTTACTTTGAGATACGGAAATCAGAATAATTTTAGTTTTTACAGAGTGGGAAAAAATGAAATGTGCAATTGGGAAAAAGTCTATCTAAAAAATCTGCACTAACTCATTTCATCCTATGTAATTCTTGAAATGTAGCAAGAAGATGGTCTACTTCTTTTTTTGCTATTAAATACAAATTTTTCCCCTAACTTCATCAGGTTTTTATACAAAATAACTATATTAGTGTTTATTGCTTATGTCAAGCTTCTTTTTATTTGGCTGTTAAAAGTTTTAAAACTTAATATTTTTAGTGTGGGAAAGTTACAGTTTTTAATTATTGGACACCCTGTACATACCTGAGAACTTGCATTTTCATTCTTTTCCAATTATGTTTCTTAACTTTACGTTTTCTTCCTTTCTCCTTTTCTGAGAGTGTTACCGAATCGTCCATTTTTACCTAATATTTAACAAATACACCAAAAAACTCGTTATTCTAATATAAACAACTTTACCGAAAGATACAAAATGATGCAAAGAATTTCCCACGTTTACGAACAACGCCTTGCGCTCACATGATTTCAATAAAGCCTATCATTATTGGTTGCTTGAAATACAAAGTTTCGCACTTGGGGGATCCTCGCAAATACTGACTTTTGCATATTACAGAGATTTTTAAACCGTTATTTTTAATACAAGAAATTAGTCTTGCGTTTAATTATATAGGGAATCGTAAAATATTTCTTAATTCATTACTACAGAAAAGTCATTTTTGATTTTTTTTATAAAAAAATCGAGTTTTGCATTTAATGTACTCATATATACCTTATAGGTATCAATAAAAAATAGACACAGCATGTCAATGGTAATCACATGTGTTGATATGCCAACATGATGATGGCAAAGTGAGGAAGCGGAAACTGGTGGGGATGGTCACAGCTCAATTGGCATTTTTAGACATAGGCTCGCGCGCTTGTTGTTTTATTTCAAATACTAATATTTAATATTCAAATAGAGAAAATTGACAAACAAATTATCATTAAAAAAAAATAAGGAAAGAAACGAAACAGTTTCATGACTACGCATTGCTTTAATAGGTCAATATTTTGAAAAAACAAAAACAAATATCAAAAGTTACTGTTTCAGTAATATGCCACTGAGTTAATCTCGGCACAGCCACGAGTTAGCTTAACCTATAAATGAGGGCTAACGTTTTCAGGCTCACCAGTTGGCGCCATTGGTCGAGTAAGGTTGTGTTAAAAGTTATTGTCAAGCGCGGAAAAAGTTTATAGTGTTTTATTATAATTATTTCATACACCAGCAAATAAAATACCTTGTTAATTGTGCCACAGTGTTCTGTAGTTCCATTTTGTACCGAAACAAAAGGCGGACATATGCTTCCGAGAGACAAAACTCCTTCTAAACAATCGTGTGTTTGTAAGAATTATTTTAATCCTGACGATTATGCGTTACCAAAGGATTCTATTACAGAAAATCGTGAGTAATAATTCTTGATATAACCTAACTTTAATGACATAAGACACTTCTGATAAGTACAATAATTTTCCTACTGAGCAAGTAAATTACTACTTTCCCCTTCTGCCATCATTGTGTTAAATGTTTTTCAGCTAATTTTTATAAAAATTACTAAAAAAGTAGCGTTAAAAAGCCGTAGTAAACAATAACGTTCAGTGACATTAACCTTTCCGTACACTAGCACTTCTCGTGGTGAATTCAAGCGCGTTAACCCTCATTGATGTAAACGCTTACCGATGAAAATATAATTTTTTTCCGAGTAATTGGATTTCATGTACCCTTGACACCGTCTCACCATTGCACAATTTACTATAAAAGCTGTTGGGCGCAATTTTCAATATTTAATTCACGAAGAGTGCAATAAACCAAAACAACATAAATATGTAATGACAGAATACATCATGCAATGACAGTTGCACAGCCGCAAATGTCACAGATTAACAATCTGTATTGATGTCTCCAAGACAATGCATGACGAGAGATGTGGTAATATGTGTTAGTTCAATACCTATTTTATAACAGAATTTTACTTAGACAATCAATGATAGTCTAAGCAATTTTCCGATATGTTCTGAAAATGGCTCCAACAGACACTACAGATTTATTTAATTGTACAACATAATTTTATAATTCACAGAGCTTTCTGCTTTTATTAGATACGCTCACCTCGAACACACATATGATCTGGTTCTTTTGATTACTTTATTGTTTTCCTCACGTGTATACATTGGTTTTTATTAAGCCGTCATACGATGCATCATATTAGTATATTATTTTTCTTGTCATGTCATGTCATTACGTAATTAAAAAAATTATTGAAACAACATTTATTTTTAATAAAAATACAACATTTTTACAAAAAGTGCTGCTAGTGTTCACCACCTTGCTCCAGACACTTTTGAGTCCACTTTTTATTGAAGGAGGATGATTTTGGAGGATATTCATGTAAAACTAATTAAACGGTCTTAAAAAATGGCTTACATGTCGACTGTTGCGGCTGCTGTATGTACTCGGACTCCATCTTGTTGAATATAACCAAAAGTCACTTCATTGACATCAAGCTAATGAACGAAGGGGATTAAAATCTCTTCATGCCATCTCTGCCCAGTTAAAGTTCCATGCACAAAATTAGACCCATAGTTCTTCTCTTAATAATGGCACACTTTGTGCGTAACACAAACAAGTTCAGGCCCAGATTAAGACCATTTGGCGCTATGGATCCCACTTAGTTTTTTCGCTCTCCTATTAAATGAATCAGTGGTGGCTCGTGATATATTGTGTAGGAAGGGCAATGCTAAAGGTGTGCACACGGGGAGCTCGCTGCAAGGGGATGTAGAGGACGTCTGCCTGCTGCTGCGCCCCATGTTCAACAAATTTTAAAGTTCAAGGTCATTGTGATTTTCAAGTACTCCAACATATTTATGTCGTAATAAGTCATTTAGGAGAGATCAGTTTTCAAGCTTGGAGAGGATATAAACACAAAACAACTTAGTGCTAACTTCTTCTTCAAATCTTTACTCAATCTAGATATAATTCCAGCATTTTCATAGAGGACGAAGCAGTTTGCTCAACATGTGCTGAAAAAATTAATTTATTATTAAAGTGAACACTCAAGTCTTTAGTATTATTGGTGCGGACTAGAGCCTGAAAATTGATTTGATAGTCATATGTAATCAAGTTAACTTTACGCGAGTATGTAATAATTTTGCAGGTTGTAACTGATGTCAGCAAAATTGATTGAAGTATCGATTTTTAAATCATTTGCAAATAACAATTTGTGACATCCGATAAAGAAATCTAGATCATTTATGAATATGGAAAAGAGTGGCGGGCCTAAGATTGATCTTTGCGGAATCCCTAATGTAATTTTATCTACTAGATTTGAAATTATTATATATAAGGTACTGGAAACGGTCAGTTAAGTAAAAATTAAACAATTAAAATAACAGCTAGAAAAATCCGTATTGTTCTAACTTAATTAGCAGTATACTATGGCTTATGCGATCAAAGGCTTTTGAGAAGTCGGTCACGTCCAACTGTCGTTGCTCATCACCAACTTCGGAAATAAATTGCTTGAAACATGTTTAATTAGTATTTTCACCGTGTTGAAATAGTCACATGAAATCTTGTTAGTGGTTTCATGGTCGAGTGGTAAGGACACGTGGCTCTCACCTTGGAGTCCCCGGTTCGATCCCCGGTCGAGGAGCTAGGATTTTTTCTAAAAGAAAAATTAATCCTAGCATACTCGTACACTGGGTGTCTGTCCTTTGTATCTTTCTATAATAAATTAATTAGACTTCATCTTCACAATTGTCATCTGTAGTATTTTTCGCTGCAATTTATATAAATATCACTACATGAAATTACGCATCTATTGTATTTGTATTCACCGTTAGTGAACTTGAAAAGGTGCTGTGTTTTAATTTGGTGGCAAACTGGCAATATTAAACTCGTTCTTTGAATCAAAGATTTTCATTAAATATGAAATATACTGGAGAGAATTTATTGTTTTTAACAGAATACAGGCACCAATACTTAAATATGTAGATAAGACAACATCTAATGTTAAGCTGCCACGGCTTTAGTTATCACACTGTGTTCTACATATAAATTCTAATTTAACTGAACGTTTCCACGACCATCATTGAAAGTAGGCTTTTCCTGCTATCAGTCAAGAACAGAAAGTTGACGTTTGCTGCTGAGTCAGAAGTCACTTCCGCTCGCTGAGCGGAAAGTGAGTTTTTCTAATAGGGCACAAAAACATCTCCTCGGAAACAGCCTAACATAGTCAACTAGAGAAGGAATCGCTCGAAGCGGTAACAAAAGTTCACACGGAGAATAGGGAAACTTGAATGTTTTTATCTCCTTTTTGGTCATATCTGAAGCTGTCGTTGAAAAAATCTTGTATGTAACTCGAGCGGAAAGAAAATAATCTTGGCATTTGCCTATGACTTTTTCTTTGGGGGTACCCAAAGGAAAAGCAACGTTCAGAATATTAATTCAGCATGTTTAGCTTTCTATTTCTAAATTTACATAAAATGTATCTAACTTCTTTGGAAAGTTATTAAAGTTTTAAAACCATCAGCGTTAACAAAAAGACCCTGTACAAGAGAAGATGAGGCAAATTGTTTTAAGTCATTGGATTAAGTAATAAAAGACATAGCAATTAATAGCATGGGCAGAACAACGTCAAAAGTCTTCATCTTAAAAGCAAGTAATTCGTTCTATACAATTTCCTGAAATCCGGCATATTGAAAATCCATTCCATATTCAACACAAATTCTTTTATATATCAATATAATATCTGTTTTAGTCCTATTTGCTTAAATTTTTTTTTTAAATAAACAAAACTCAAAACTCTAAAAAAAATGGTTTTTACTAAGTATGGCCAGAAGTGCAGATAGAAATGATATGCCATAAGAAACTTTTGTTTCTGCTGTACCTTAATTTAAAAGTTTTATATTAAAAAAATAAAATTAAAATCACTCTCACCCGTTGTGCGTCTATATAGGGTGTTTCATAGGGAAATGTACATATGTTAGCTATGGATGTGGGGTACCTAGGTGGTTTCAAATAATCGATGGTTAATGGGTTTAACGACCTTCATTACGAGATACAGGGTGTCTTGTCGAGTTTGCCTAATTTTTTCTCAAGCCACAGCATTCGAATCACTCTGTATATAGTTTTAATATTCAGTAGATATTTTTACTTACTTTATCGAATAGATTAACATATTAATCAATATGGAAATACAAGACCGGCATTATAAAAAATCTCATTTTCGTACATCCCAAAAAAGACTCTTGTGTCAAAAAATTCTGAAAATACGTTTAGACACCTATTTGAAAACAACGGAAAAAAACTATATAACTTACTGCCTACATTTTCACATTTAATTCTACAAGTCTTATTTTTTTAACACAAATCAATTTTATAGGAAATTCTGAGGTAAAATTTAAAAACTGTTTTTACTGTCAAATCAACAAGATCACTCTACTTTGAGTAACTAAAACAAAACTTCCCCATCATGTTGCTTTAGTGCTATATAAGTACCTCAAAAAGAAATTACACTATTTTTCTTAATCATCATTTCAAACATCCTGCTTAACATAATTTTAAAAATGGCATTAAATATTAGCTTAATAAATAAGAAAATAAGCATTCAATATGAACACATAACTTTATTCTCTTTACGTTTCACCTAAACTCTTGTACCAACGAATTACAGAAATTCTGTGCAGGCAAATTGAAATGAAAATAATACCATGACTTTAGCCAAAACGTAAACAGTCATTTATTCATATTGTATGATTCTTCTCCCATTTATTAAGCGAATATTTAATACCAGTTTTAAAATTACGTTATGCAAGATGTTTGATATGATGATCAAGAAAAATAATATTTTGGTATAAATTCGATCAATTTTTTTTTGAAATACTTTTATAACACTGAAGCAACATGATAAGGAAATTTTAGCGTTTTAGTTACTCAGAGTTGAGTATTCTTGTTAATTTGGCAATAAAAATAGTTTTTTAAATCGTACCTGGTGAAATTTCCTATAAAATTGTTAAAACTTCAACCTTGTAGAATTAAATGCAGAAATGTAAAAAGTATACTATTTAGCTTATTTACTTCCGCTGTCTGTAAATAGCTAAAACAGATTTTCAAAATTTTTACATACGGAATGTTGTTCTTGGGATATACAAAATTGATGAAGCCGGACCTGTATTTCCATTTCCAAAAAATATGCAAAACCGATAAAACACCCTATATCTTGGTAATGAAGGGTTTTAGGCTCATTAACAATGGATTATTTCGAGCCACCTAGGTGCCCCACATCCACAGTTAACGAATGTACAAGAAAGTTTACAGGGTGTAAACTATAATTATAAAAAAATTTTCTGTTCTAATTTTTTAACACCCGCTAAAAGTTATTAAGTTGATAATAAAAATAATCAATAACAAAAATATGTATGTCATCATTTTCAAAAATTAAAATTCCCTGTAATGATTAATTTGTTTTCATAACATCGATAAAGAAGAAGATAACCCTGTGTTGATGAACTTTTTGTTTACCAACGGCGGTTTTTTATTGTCAAGTTTTTGGTTAATTAATAAAATCGAATAAAATAAACAAAGTATATACTTCTTATTTGCATCAAACATTTCTTATTGGTGTTCAACATATTTTTATAAATTAATTTGTAACCAATTTTACAAGGTCATGAAATATTATATAGGGAGGTCCAAATCGAACGGGAGACAGCGTAACTTCAGATTACCTATTTGTGTAACAAGGGAGACAATTATAACATTTCATCCGCTGATAAAGTTTCATCAAGTTAATCATCCAATTACTTGATGACCATATGCTTACATATGTTTTTCCTACAACCTCTAATATAAAAAACGGGTGAAAGGGAAATAACATTTTTATTTTATGTACTCTTATCTTGGCATTATGACAGTTTTAATAGTAATTTGAATAGTAAGTAAGCTGTGGAATATTAAAATTCTAGTTACAAAGATGGTTGTCACGGTAATAAAAACATTGTAAATCATAACAAAAATTGATATGTTGATTATAATTATGGTGAGAAAACTTTGTAAATTATATCAAAAATTGAAATGTTAATTATAATTATGTTACTAAAATTAGCTGTATTGTTTAAAATTAATGAAACATTATAACACCTTATAATGAAATTACTTACCTTAATTTTGAGGTCTACGAGTATTTTGACATTGTACCAGACATTGATATTTCAAGGTAACTATGTAACAGTCAAAAATTCGGTTAGAAAATACTTTTCTCCCTAGGGAGGAAAACTATTTAGCGTCCCTAGAGTGAGAAAGTACTATTTTCGATCCGAATTTGAGGGAGGAGAATAATTTTTTATCCTTTATAATATTACTTCCTATCGAGGTCGTAGAAAAAAAATTATTTTTATAACAAAATGATGATTTTTATGATAAATTACTTATTGTCTCCCGTTGTCCGTGTTCGTGATATGGGGCCCCAAAGTGGGGCTTCAAAAATTTAGGCTTTGGCGAAAATTAGGGAACTGATAAACTGAAGTGAACTTTGGTATGATTTATAAACTAAACTATTACTAAGGTTCAGTAAACTGTGACTCACTAACCAATAGAGTTGACTATATGGGACTGGCTCTCTGTCACTATTTATACTATCTTTACACGTTGTAATTTCTCAAATGCATCCAGCTGTCTAATATTTGTTACATTCTTAATTAATCGTAAATTGCTACTATCTATTTTATTGGTTTTCTCAAATGCATATTGGACAATATTACATTTATCTGTTCTACCATATTTGAAATGAACCATATGTTCCTTGAATCTAGTTTGAATTGATCATATGATTTGTCCAACATACTTCTGCTAATACTCCTTACAGCTAATTTCATAAAACACCGACTTTTCATTTGTTTCGACTTTGTCTTTTGGATTGCCTAAAAGTAGTTGTAGTTTATTTCCCGATGAATAAACCAATGCCATACCTAAAAAAAATCCAGAAACTTACAAAAAAAAACTAAATTATGACCTGACTTTTTTAGTTATGAGACTAATTATGCCCATTCATACACACCATTAATTTAACATTAACCATTATTGCCGCTCCATTGTACCCAATACAGCGACCTAGCTACGAATAAGATAAAGCTGGATGTGTTCAAGGCCATTGCTATACTAACTCTCTACAATTTTCAAATTAAATTGACAATTAAAGTGATTTATGAACGCTGTTTAAATACAGTAGGCAGTCATTGGCGTAACGGTAAGGCAGATAATCATGTAAATAGGCATACAAATTGTCTTACAAATTTCGTAGTTTAATACTCAATAAATTTTGTGTACAATGTTCATTTAAAGCTTAAGTACCTATTGGAACAAATATTGGCAATAATAATAAACCATATACTGACATAGTCAAACACTTGCTAACTAGTTCAGTAGAGGATTTGTTTAAACTACCTACTAGCCTGACTAGATTAGTAGAGGATTTGTTTAAACTACTTAAGTAAAAATTTAAAGGTGTTCGGTAAAAACAGGGTACCTGTCGTGAACTTAGCCCTTAGATACATAGATAGATAAATATATATATTCAGTAATTATTAAAGATACAAATTTTGTACATTTGACGAATCATTGAAAATGATATAAAAAATAAGAAATAATAAAATAGGATATATGGTACCACCTATGTATTCAATAGAAATTTTCAGGAATGAAACACACTAAATAATAACAGAATAGCAAGAAAATAACAAAATGATTAAAAATATAATATGTAGTACCAGTGTAGAGATATCATTACAACTTTTCTAAAACTCATGAACTCTGACGTTTTTCCGTTCTACACGAGAATAGAAATGTCACTATGACGTCCTAAACTAGGGCGAAATATTCAAGTATGGTGGTGATCTCACGCGCCAATTTCTGTTTAGAGTGCAGAAACACAACTTTACTCTATTGTTGGGATAATAGGGGTCGGGCAACTACAGTGAGAAAACGGTAATTCCAGAGGGCGGAAAATTCAAACTCAGACAACACGGTTAAATAAAGCAAATACCAAAATATAATATACCACATTTATTATACACTAGAAATTTTACTATTTACAGGTTATTTACAGGTTATACCACAGCTAATTACGAAATTACTAAGCAGCTCTAACTATTGAGCAGACAGAACGGTGAAGAAACTATAAAACGGTAAACTGTAAAAACAGTCAGCATGCAGTCTGCAACCTTATTAAAATATAAAAGAATATTTGCAATATTCTTTAAAAATAACTTATCGCATCGCGCCCTATTGAATAACATAAATAACACGAAAATCACCAAATATCGCTTAAATAGAAATACTACAAACACTCACTAAATAAACTGTATTAACTTACCGCGTGAATTACCAAACTAGAGAACTCTAGGCATGCGTAAATTTGCGTAGATCAGATACGCTTATCAAGGCAGTAGATACTGTCACGTAGACGCTAGGTATGCTCGTAATAAGATGATTTCATATACAATGAAAAAAATTGCAAAATGTTTTTCTTGCATTGCAGTAAATAAATCAAATTAAAAACAGAATTCTTAACAATATTATTTTGAAAGAGATAATTTTAATTTTCTTAAACAATTATTTCAAAACTGATTGCAGATTGTACGCCCATGAATGTAGCAATCCATTATTCCGCACAGAATATACTTTAGGTGGCCATTAGAAGATCGACATTTGACACGAACAGTTTCAATACTAGTTTTCAATAAATGACTGATATAGTATCAGTCATTTGTAGGATAGGTATCACATTTTACTACCATATGCACTCCCTGGCCACTTAATTAGTAGCTCTCAGTAAGTTTTCCCGCTCGTCGAATACGACGAAATAGTACGTTTCCTTGGCCAGCTCACAGCATAAATCTTGCTCCGTTGGAGTTCTATTTATGTGACTATACAAATATTTTGTTACTACCTGAGGACTATGGTAGAAAATTCAAAAAACAAACAATTTTGTTCAAACTAAACCAGAAAAACTATCACAAGGAAACGTACTGAAAGTATTTTCAATTAAACTTTTATTAATAAAAGTTCTTTTGCATAAATTTATTTAATAAAAGGAACAGTTGTACGACTTTTAAAATTAATATTTTTAAAAATTTTAGGTGTTTGTTTACAAGGAGGTTTTTATTTTATTTTAAATAGTTTATGAGCAAATGTCCTTTGTAAATCAGCTTGGTTAAATAAATTCGAAAGATTAATGAATTTTAAACTCTTTTTTCATGAAACCGGCACCTTTTATCAAAACACAAAAAGCGTAATTTTTTATGTCGAATTGAAATATATTCGTACATTTGAGCTTATTATAAAACTTTTAAAAGTTAGCCATAGTGTATTATGTTTTAAAATAGAACCTTATCAAATTTACAGTACAATACAATACAATTTAATGTTCTGAATTGAATTAGAAACTTTAATGTGAAGATAACACTGACGTAGTTTTCCATGAAACACTAAAATACCATATACTGCACAGATGATACCAGGTTGGTACCATCTGGAGATGATTAAAAATTTAATGTTGCTTTGTCCTAATAGTTCCCGATTACTAAAGCAAAAATACGCAATTTGGCGCTCCATATTTCAATAATGAAATCCAATATATTATTTAGTAAGAATATCCTTATGATTTTATAAGATCAATCCACAGTAGTTGAGCTGTGTCTTATTCGTTTCGGGCATCTTGTATACTACTATAAAAGTTGTTTTGAAGATATTTGTTAATAATAAAATAAATTGTATAATAATTTACGCATTAATAAATCTATTTGTTTTATTTGATTTAGATTGAAATAAGTATTTTTTTTACGACGTAGTAGAATTATTAATAATGATGATGAATAATTACTGAATGTTGTTGTCAAACTTAATTTAAAATATATCATTTTTATTTCAGGTACTAAGGAGTAAACCATAATTGGAGAATAACAGCCACACACATTTTGTACATAGCATTTTTGTATTATTTATTAATTTATTATTTATTTTTATTAACATAATATTAAATATTACCTACTAATTTTATGTAAGTGTGTAAAGTATATGTATAGATCCGCCTATTTTATTTAAATAAATAAGGTTGTATAAGATCTTTTAATTTAATTTTGTATACAATGTTATAGGTTTTTTAAGAACATAATGTATGCCTGCTTAAGATGTGTACTTAGATATACACGATACTTAAATATGTTAAAAAAAGTATAAAAAATATAGTTGTAAAATTTATTAAAGAGTATGAGATAGTTTTAATTTGTTTTTTTTCGTACTCATGTACTAAATGATTACTTAAAGTGATTACAGGGTGATCATTTTAAGTGCATCACTCGCATATATATATATATATATATATATATATATATATATATATATATATATATATATATATATATATATATATATATATATATGTATTTTTTTTCTGAGAAATCTGAATTCGAAAGGAAAAAACAATTGTATATGAAATAAAAAAAGTTATGATCAAAAAATTTAAGAGTACACAAATTTACGCCATGTTTATTAATACGCAAATGGACACATAAAATTCGACTGACTATAATGCATTAACAGATATTTTTATCTTCGATTTAATGGGACATTATCTCAATATTTTTTTATATAACACAACCTAACAATTTAAAGAAAAACCTTTTTGAAATCAGCAATATATAATATATTATCATTATCTTGCATATTGGGGTTCGAATCTAAAATAACACAGATATATCTATTAATTATAAAACAAAGTCATCTATGGAAACAAAAATTTTAAATAATTTATTTATTTTCAAAATTGAAGTAATTCTATATTATATAGTTTTTCACACACTGTCTTTAAAACGTGGCCCCTTGTGTTGAAATGATCTGATTATGGGCAGCTAGAGCGAATTTATTAATTATGCGCTGCCTATGTCCAAAAAACATTTCAACACATAAGGCCACTTTTTAAAAACAGGGTATGGAAAACTTCATAATAACCAAAGCAACAATACGCAGCAGCAAAATTTTTAAAAATACAAGAATTAAATTTAATTAACAACACCATTATTTTATGCAAATACAGAGAAAATTTAATCAAACACCTTCGCTTATGTTTGCAGCAAATTTTTGATATAAATAAATTATTTATATGTTTTTATTTGATTTCATAAATGACTGTCAAAAGATATATTTGTCTTATTTTTAACTTAACCCTAATATCTAAACTTGGTCTCCTTTCCGTAGTAATTCATTAGCGTTACACGTAAGCCAGCGCCAATGCATTTATTTTTCATTTCCAACGCACTCATTTAGTCGCAGTGGTTAACATAACAATATGCACAAAATATGATTTTGGCATTTTTGGAATATTTACTTAATACAAATAGCAGTGTGTAGAAATTTTTGTTATTTTTTTTTACAAAAGTTATTCAACATTCACTTTGAATTAATCTATTACGCCCGCACACACTATCGGCCATGCAAGTCGATGTGGTAACATCACAGGAAGTTAATTCTAGTGCAGAAAGCATGTAAAGCATGTTATTAAATATAAACAGGTAGTGTTATTTGTGATTTGTGTTGTTAAATTTTAAGTGAAGTAATTATAATGATCATTTACTGGTGCATCGTACCGATCTATCAAAATACTTCAATAAAAACGCCACAAAAACTTTTATCCAAGTTCCAAGAAACGAAGAAGGTAAAAAGTTTGGTTAAACTTGGTTAAACGTGACCCAAAGGATTTTTCGAAAAAAGTTGCGTTTTGGCATGCATGGTTCTTCTTGATGTGAGCCATTAAAGAGTACTCTTAAAAATAAATAGGCAAAGACAATAACAAATAATGTGTAAAGTATATGGCACGGTAACAACAGGATTCCAGCGTTTGGAACGGTTTTCCTAATTTTTTTTTTTTTTGGGGCATTAATGAAGATATTTTTGTTTGAGTCTACTGGATGTTACTGAAGATCGTCGGACACATAGTTGTCAATTATCTCTTTTGCGGTGAGACTCATTTTTAGCAAATATTATTATTTATGTAGAATTCAATCGCAAACTCACAATTTTTACTTGAAGACGATAGAGACGTCCAAAAATATAATTTCTAAAAGTGCAAACGTACAGTGCCTATGTAAAATTCGTACACCCCAGTTATAAGGAAAATATACTGTGACGTCACCCCCCCCAAATTTGGCTGTAAAAATATAACTTCTTTGTTTATTGTCACACGTTTTCCGATAAAACTATTATACGAATCAAATATATTGAGCCCTCACTTTGACCACGAATATCTCAAAACCGTAAGAGTGAAAATATACTACTAGAAAAAAATTTTCCGAAAATGATCACTTAAAGTTTAATGTGACTAGAGTGTCATTAAAAATGGGTAAATTTTTTGGTATAAATTAAAGAATCTTCGTACCGTTTTAACCTAAGTTCAGTGAGTGGTTTACAAGAAGCACATAATGCACACATAATTTTTTCAAATTTTTTTCCTTTTTTTACGTATTAATATTTTAAAATGAAATAATATCCATTTATCATGGTGTATAAATTTCTGGTTTTTATGTGAGAATGTTTCAATAGGAGTTTACAATATAATATTATATCTGTATAAATATCACAGACCAGAGACTACTACCAAGTAATTTTAAGAAATAATCACCCATGCTTAATTAATGCATACACTAGGTACCGTACCGTTCACCACCCGGAGATATGGTGACTGGTGACGTCGCGACAATATGACAGCGTTGTCAGACACACCTCTAGCAACTGATATTCCTGGAAGTTCAATTAGTAATTTAAACATTTTCCAGGTAGAAATTATTGAAACAGATTTTATAAATGTTAATGTTTAATAAGAATATATTAGAATATATGAATTAATATAAAAAATCAGTGCAAAAAGCCCATTATAAATGTTACATGGGCACGTGCTTACCTTTCAACTTTCCTGTTCAGACGACAAAGGCTCACAGAGCACAAGTGAAAACTTTGCATGAGTAACACTGTTTCTATACTTTCTTCCGAGAATCGTCTTCTTTGTTCTATAAGCACATTTGTGCATATATAGCGAAAATAATCGTGAAATTTGCAAAATTAAAAAAAGTTATAAATTATCCACTGAAAGATATTTTCATTGAGATACTGATTAAAATGTCACTAATTTCTTACTAACCCGAATAACGCGGACATTTGTCAAAATGTTAAAGTTTGTAATATACTCTGTACACTATCAAATAGTTCAAGAGAAGATATTAGGGACAAGGAAGAACCTTCCAATTTGTAGATACTGTCCAACACTACATTACAGTTGTTATAAATAACATATATCATCCCCAATATCTGGATTGTTGAGTCTCAGTGATAGCTTGCGAGTCACCAGGATTTAACTGGAACACGCACATTTTTACGTCATTAAAATACTTGTAATAATAGAGAACTATCTCCAACCATGTTCCTCGACATATTAAAATAGATTGTGGTGGAAGTGCGATGACAGGACAGGCCACACGAAAGTTATTAACACGTTTAATAGCATTCACAAAAATTTGTTTTGTATTTGCAATTAACGCGTCTACCCCAGTATAGTTTTTTCTAATTTCCTATGCTACCAAATGTAGGGCGTGGATACATGTTACATGTCTATAAATTTTTTATTTGATGTTCAATTGGATTTTCTTTTCGAATTCGGATTCCTCAGGAAAAAGTATATAAGCGTAGTTTTGGAATTATTTTCTTAGGTGAAAAATCGAGCATTGAAATCAAGTGAGCATTTAAAATGATCAACCTGTACAGGGCGAATTTATATGGCGCACTCGATTTTCGTACTTCATTTTTGAGCTAAAGAAAAAATTCATACACGGAGGCAAGTTTTCCAAGGGAATTCCAAGATGGAAAGAGAAGTTCAATTGAACTTCAGCTTAACTAGATGTTCAAAAAACTACCATTTTATAAAAAACAAATTTCGCTTTTATTTACTTTAGGAGAGGCCTTGCTAAAAGAGTGTCAGTATAATAGAGTAATTTTACCTTTTGGTTTAGACGAAAATGATGTCGCATTAACTTAATTCTTCTGAAATTCAACCCTGCTCTTCAGATTTAGACAGACGATATTTTTCTAATTTAGCAATATAATACTGTAAACGTACTTATCTTAAATGATTTTTGAGATATCTACATTCAAGTGTTTAATTTTCATTAGCTTAATAGCAAACGGAACATTTTATTTGTCTTACTGAAAACCTCGTTTTATTATATTGTTGGAAAATAAATAAGAAGGACGTATTTCTGATTAAACCGGAAGTGTGATCTGAGTGCAAAATATATGGAATTACACAGCAAAATTTCCAGGTTAAACGTAACATTTTATACAAGCACTGATAAGGTTACCTACTGGCGTCGGTGATTGGCCCTGGTAGCGGGAATATATAATCAATATAACTTCAATTTAATCTTAACTAAATAAAGTACAACAAACTACACTAATAAAAATAAAATTAACAACTGGCAAATTCTTGTTTAAGTAACTTGACCTTTGTAAGTTGTAGAGGCTCAACCGATTTCATTTAAGTCTTTAAAGGAGCCCCGACCTGCTGCTGAAAAATCATTCTCTTCTAATAAACGGAAGATAATTTATATGATAAATATTTGGTGGCCAATTATTTTCAACGGGGGAAGTTATCACACAATTGACCAAATTCACAAAAGACACAAAAACTAATCATTAAATAATAAGCAAATTGACAAATTAATATTATACATGACAACTCAGATTACTAACTTTGCAAAACATTATAAATGACAAAGCAGATAATTACAACTGATTTTAATCTTCATAGTTTCATCATTAATTTTATCAAACTTAGCTCAAAAATTCAAATTAACATTAATTTTCTATAACATTTTTCAAAAATTACCATGCGAAACACACCAGAATGAAAGAAAAAAAATGTTCTTTTTTTTAATTTTAAGTCGGCCTATTTTCGCTATCAAAGCCAATCACCTGCGCTGCGCCAGAAGATAAGGTTGCCGAACTCCTACTTTGTCGTGGGGTAGAGAGCTTAACGTGCTCACATCATAGATACAGAGCTTCTTCAGATGGTGCGAGCAAGTCCAATCATCTAATACGTGCCCACTGTCCATAGCTCCACCGAGACCAAAAGACACCTTATAAAAGTAAACAGGATATTAAAACAGGGACTCGCTAAAACATGGAAGAGGTGATGTTCAGGAACATTTTATCATAGTCGCCGTGTTTCCTACACCATACAAATATAAAAAGATTTTATATTTTTGGCTCAAGTAAGTAGACAGTTTTGTAAATACGCTCTCAGGATATGTTAACGAAATGCGCTTTCCGTAGGTGGTAAGTTCTTAAAAATAACAAAAGGTGACATTTTAAGTTAATACACATTATTGGCGAATGTGTACAACTGATATTTCTTTACATACCTCATGTCCATTTTACAAGCGGGCTCATAAATGGTCCATACTGCCCGTAAATTCTGAACGACTATATAAAGACTTGAAGAAACTGCATGCATTTATTTAGCAACTTTCAATAAAATAGGCGCCATTTTCAAAATTTTACCAAATGACTGGAAATTCCCAAGATTTAATTTTTTTAATTAATAAATTCAATACCTTAAGTTTTCTTTTCCTAAATGTAAAGTTTACCGAATCACGGCCAGATAAATAATAAACTGCTATGAGATTATTAACAAATAGTATAGGAACATTAGTTATGACGAAGGAAAAAATGTTTAGAAAGATAATTTCTTCTGTGATATATTCTACGGCATCAACTAACTCGCCCGAGAGAAATCCCCTAAAATCGACCATGAGGAATATGCCGCCATCTTGAAAAATGACTTTTTGCGCAAATTTGATGACGTCAAGTTGGATAATTTTGAAATAAAAATTTTTAGAAAGCTAATTCTGGGATATATTCTACGACTCCCGCTGACTCGCCTGACATAAATCCCCTAAAATCGCATATGGGGAACATGCCGTCATCTTGAAAAATGACCATTTGCTCAAATTTGACGCCATTAAGTTATAGAATTTTGAAACAAAATTTCTTAGAAAACAAATTTCGTCTGGGATATATTCTACGACACTTCCTGATTCACATGGCCAAAATTGCCTATGAAGAACATGCCGCCAGTTGTGCGGATTTGACAATATTAAGTCAGAGAATTATATATTATTTGACACATCTTTATTTTTATTCTGAGAATTTACGGAGATTCTGTTTACAGAATTTGAATATTTTTGTCTTGTCTAACAACGATTAATGCCTTCGAAGAAGACCATTTCCCTTCCCTACGCTGCGCGCTGGCGTTTGGAACTTATTGCAGTGATGCTTGAGCCTCGCTTTGGAATTGCTTGTTGAACATTCGTATTATCTGGTAAATCATCTGAATCGTCATTGTCATCGTCGATAACCAAATCCGCGTTGGTCGCCTGCACTCGGATTGTTTTTCACATCCAGCTCTGCGATTGCAGCGCACAATGTGCAGGAGATGATCTGGAGCTGGGGACAATGTAGTTGGTTGAGGTATGAACTAGTCACATTTTACTTTCCATCCCCACTCCATCGGTGGTAGATAATACGCAGCACTTCCGCCTGTGCAGCAACAATCAACTCAGTCCACACATCTGCTCAGATCGAGTAGAAATTAGTGAGCAGACGATACCATCTCCCCCTGCGCAGTTGAGTGGAATTGTTTGATACTTTTTCGGCTGCCACTTGTTAAAATAATGTTTTACTTCATTGCATAAAATCCACGCCAACTGCTAATTAGTATAACCAACCGTCTAGCGGTTTTGCGAGAGATTCCGTGATGACGAATATTTTTAAGATGACGGCATTTTTCCCACGGAGGATTTCAGATGATTTTTGTCAGTTGACTCTATGGATTTTTCTGAGTCTAAAAGAGTTTTTCGTTCTAAAAAGTCTGTCCTCCTATAGCCAAATCAGGACTTAGTATTCTTATACTAAAACTCGTTTGGTTGTAACGGAATTGCAACCCATTTCATTCCAGTTTGTTGTTTTCCGTGAAGAATTATTTCTGCTAGTCTAGTCCAGATGGCGCCACTGATTTCTACTGGAACAAATTGGTTTCGTAGATTTTTGCACTTATAAAAAATGCCTAAATTCCATTTGTATTTATTGTTCATACTGTACTCTCAAATGTTTGTCTCTTTCCAAACTATAATCGAGTTTAGGTAGCAGAACACTACGGGCTATTTGCTTCTTACTAGTGTATCGTTCTGAAGACAACACCTGTAGTTCAGTGGTCTAGTAAAATTTATATGTTTTCTAGTATTATTGTGTAATTTTATGATCATTATTATTTAAAACGTTGCTACATTGATTTATCGTACCTTTGAAGTAATTTTCATAATAATATTGTACCGTATTTATCTTAATTTTCGCCTTGGGTGAATTTGCTTTCCAGTGATCAATCCGTTCCCGTTGGTTGTTCTGTAGAACAGCCGTCATTAATATTGATTAGTATCGATTTATCGTGCCTTGTTGGCAATTTATATAATATCCTACTGATATTGTAATAATATCGTGTGCTCATTTAAACTAACTTTCGGTAATTGTAAATCTTGGATTTACCCGGCAACGGATGTCGCCATTTTGTATCGTAGTTAGTTGTTTTCTGCCTTATCTGTTGATATTTTAGGTCACTTGGTTACGTTGGTAGCTCTGTGAAGAGTGGTAACTGGTGGAGTTTGGTACCCCTTTTTGGAGGAAACCTATTTTTTTAGAACCTTTGTGAGAATTACCTAACGTGGAGCATTTGTTTTGTGGTGGATCATTTTATACCAGTATTTTCCAACCAGACCTCTGAAGTGTAAGGTTTTTCTAAATTTAAAATATCGAGTGCTTACTTGAACGTTTACTTAGTATTTAGTTAGAAACGCTGCTCTAGTAGAGCCTTGCCTAGTTCGCTGGCAAAGATACCTAACTACTTATCTGGCAATTGATTAACTTTTAATTATCTGCAGTAAACATAGTCAAACTATGTACCTTTATTTAACTTTATCTGGAATTCATTATTACCTCTCTACGAGGAACTAATAAATAATTTAACTTAACGTTACCTTTAATTTGACAATTATCATATTGTTTTATATTTAGCAAATATTTATTTACGTTATCTTTCTAGTTGTCTGTCTGTATACAGACATTCTAAATTCCATATTCTTGAAGATTACCTTCTTTTAGAAAAAAATGTCTTAAAATATAGTGAATATCTATTTCACTTTGTTTAATATCATATTATTATCTATACCTAGTTTATTTGTTGGACTAGTATTTTTTCTTTTCAACGTAACTATTATTGATATTTAAATGAGTTGAGGTATTCTACTTCCTAAAATATTGTGGGATACTAATCCTAGTTTGTTTAGTTTGCAATTTAGTCTGTAAATTTGTGTTAACTCTCATATCTTGTCTACGGAGCTGGACAAATCAAACGTCACAGCTTTTTACCTTGTTTTGCCTATAGTACTGATTTAATAAAACACTCTCCTTTTTATGTAAATACCTGGACTAAGAGAAGAGGATAACTGGTGGATTGAACTGATCATTATATACTGGATAGAGCAGGAAAACGATATTTTATACAACTGGCATTTCGTCTCAAGGGTAACTGCAGTACCGACAGTGGTGCTTCAAACTGACACTGAACCCATTCAGAGCTTAGCCGTTGGTGGATCCTTCGCAGGACTAACCTATTTGAAGTTACGTCCTTCGTCCCCAGTGAAAGTTGATATTTGGTCAGAAGACTTTTTTGTAAGGGATCAGTTACCTTTTTCTTATTTCTTATAACATCATATAATTTATTTTTGATTATTTTGTTGCTCTTCAACCAAAGCTTGTTTTTTTTAACTAAAAGGGGCCATCTGAGCCTGTGTAAATTTTGTACATATATTCATATCAGTCTATTATACTTTTCATCTAGTAATATCTTTTTATTTGACTTCCTTCCCAAACTGAATTCAAGGATTAAGATCATCTTTACCTTTGAAAGTAAACTTTTAATTATTTGGTACTTGCAAAGTTCAGGCACCCAGCCTAGATTTTGGTGAGAACTCAAATCACTCTAAGCCCTTATTCACGATCTGCTAACTGAGCTACCGGTTAATAAGTTCAACCCCCAGCTAATTCTGTTATGTCAGCAATTGGACGGGGGGTGTTGCATGGTTAACTTTTAAAAGTTTGCGTCGAATATAAACCAATTGAAAATAATACTATGTATATTTAAAATTATAATAATATATACAATAACGCATCCTAAGAAAACTAACATCAGTGAACTAAACACTCTTAACACACATAAAATGTAATAAAATGAAAACTGTCTGTTGCCCGATACGGTTGGGCACTGCGCACCAGAACGCTGCATGTATAATTCATTTTACAAGGCATTTTTCTCACTTACCATGCATTTTATATAAAGAAAACCGTCCAAATAAAAAAAACCGTTGCCAATTACTTGGGGATCAGAACCTTCTCACAGTTGTAAAACTCGACGTGTGGTGGAGTTTATAATAAAAGTAATTTTCGACGTTCAAGAAAGTCACATTTTTTGACATTTCAAAAAATTCACATTTTTTGACGTTTCAAAAAAGTCACATTGGTGGAATGTCACTAATATTTTTTTAGACGAATTTTGATCATCAGCTGATATTTCGAACCAGACAGACACAGACAGTAAATTCTTTCCGTCTGAAATGTTGTGTATCGGCATAATTCGTCGAGATTCGTCCAGAAATGCAATAAAAATTTTTATAATTTTTTCACGATTGCATAATTTCCTCACTAGGGGTGAGGAAGTAATATTTTCATTCCATTAGCTATAACAACTTACTAGCTTACAGTATGCATTTGTTTTGAAAATAAAAAGTTACCTCGAGCCACATTATTTCTCTGTAAATTACACAAAAGTTACAACTCTTTTATTAATGTTTATTTATTACTTCCTCACCCTTTAAAGTGAGGAGTGAAAAAAATTTTGAAAATTTTTATTGAATTTCTGGACGAATCTCGACGAATTATGACGTTAAACAAAATTTCAGAGAGATAACATTTTCTATCTGTGTGTCTGTGTCTGTCTGTGTGGTTCGCGATAGCAGCTAGAGTTTTTGAGATAAAACTTTAAAATTTGGTACACACATTCTAGAGGTCAAAGAGAGATTGAGTTCGTTGATGAGCAAAATCGGTCCCAGTTTTTTAAACGTCAAAAAATGTGAATTTTTGAAGCGTCAGAGTGACTTTTTAAAACGTCAAATTATGACTTTTTGAAACGTTAAAAACGTGACTTCTTTGAAACGTCAAAGTGACTTTTTTTGAAACATTAAAATGTGACTTTCTTGAAACATTAAAATGTGACTTTTTTTGAAACGTCAAAAATGTGACATTTTTGAAACGTCAAAAATTACGTTTATTATAAACTCCACCACACGTCGAGTTTTACAACGGTGAGGAAGTCTGATCCCCAAGTAATTGGCAGCGATTTTTTTCAGTATAACACAACAAATATTATCTTTGCATACACCGTTGGAAAGTGAAAGGTTTGAATAATGTAATACTAAAATATCAAATTTTTCCGACAATGAATGACATATACAATAGGTGGAAACGTGCAATTTATTCAAATTTCATAATTTCAAATCAAATCGTGACCTCAAAAATATGTGTTGTAAAGTGTTTTTGCAAAAGAATCAACTGTCTGTTTTTCTGTTTTCGAAAGTTACATAGCATATATTCAGGAATTTCATTCTTCGACTATAACATAATTTCAGACAAATAATGTTTTCCTATAAACGCTTATCATATAAACACTCTGTATATAATTGACAACGTTATTGGGCGGTAGTATCAAATCCTCCTGCGCATTAAATTATCTTTATTGTAAATGAATGAATTAAAAATAAGTGATAACTGTAACAAGCATTGCAAAATATTACCCACACTTACTCATCTGTTTGATAACTAGTATAAACCTGTGATCATAAGTGCTTGTATTTTTCCATGCATCAATAATAATAATGAGCGGAATAAGTTGGTAATCAAATTTAATTGAATTCGCATTTCATGGTTAGATTTTTAAAATAAATTGATTGAAACGAAATGATTCATGTTGTTTTATCTAGACTGCCACTTTAAATAAATATTACGGAAATTCCTCAGTGGCATATTTGTCTGTCATTCAGAAATATTCCACTTCAATTGCAAATAAAGGAGATAACTTTAAAACTAGCTAGCATTCTCAGATGCATATGACGTTTTGGGTACCGTGATTCCTTTTATATTTGTGTGATTTATCACTATGGAAGAAAAAGAGAGACACCAAATTTGTAGTTTTAAAAAATAGCAGTGTACTATACTTGAGATGCTATGAAAGTACAATGTCTAGAATGATTTAACGAAATCTTGCATCTTCGTATTTTCAAATATCATTTTCTAAAGCGAACCTTGGGCATTTTTGAGGAGAAGCTGAAAACATATCTATTTTTATAGATCTAGTATGCTGAATACGAATATTGCTGTTGCCAGACTCGATTTTTAGTTTTTTCGGCCTAAAACCGAAAAACAAAATGGCAGATCTACAAACTTGTAGAAATCTCTCGAATAATTCGAAAGAAGATTTAAAATGTTCACTAAATGATGAACGTGTAGTATATGTATTGGCAAATTTAGGAGGAAGCAGGGGCCCGCCACTTACCAGTACGAGTATCTCTTTATAGAGTTTAAAAGCGGAAGCTTTCTGAAATAGTTAAAATTAGACCAGTCAAATTAAGGGTTGTTCAAAACGATAATTTCCAACCATTCCCGATCAATACCATTCGATTCAGTATGTTTTTTGAATTCTCATGGTCAATTTTGCCGTACGTTATATGAGCAAGAATTTAATTTATAAACAATTAAATTTGTGAAAATGAAGAAAATCAATATTTCTGAATATTCAACTTCAAACGCTGCGAAAACGGCAACAGATAGAGAAAAATTGGTCAGAACATTTTTTATAGACCGTTAAATTCCCTTCAAAAAAAGTCCGCGACAGCATATCTCTACGATGAATAGTTAAGGCGTTACAATGAGTTAAATATTTATTATTTTTCTGCTGTATTATCAGTCAGCTGTATATTAGTCAGCTGCACAAGAAGATTGTACATTAGAAGATTCAGATGAACCTAGCTCTTCTGTTGTAAAAAAACCCCGCCTTGAATAAATATTGTCATTGAATAACAATTTTCATTGAATAATTATGTCATTAATGATTAAATAAGTATGTTTTTATTTAAAAAATATATATATCTATAATTTAAACTGTTGAAAGAAAAAAATTGAATGATTTGAAGCAAGTCCACTTTGAAATGGTCTGCGCAGGCAGCCATTACGTGAGAAATGGGCCCGTTAGTCGCGCATGCGCGTTGCGTATACAGCTGACCAGTACGCAGTAGAAAAATAATAAACAATTAACTCATTGTAATGCCTTAACTATTCATCGTAGAGATATGCCGTCGTGGACTTTTTTAAGGGAATTTAACGCTCTGTAAAAAATGTTCTGAGCAATTTTTTTCTCTATCTGTTACCGTTTTCGCAGCGTTTGAAGTTGAATATTTAGAAACATCGACTTTCATCATTTTCACAATATTAATTGTTTATAAATTAAATTCTTGCTCATATAACTTACGGTAAAATTGACCATGAGAATTAAAAAAAAAACTGAATCGAATGGTATTGGTCTGGAATGGTTGGAAATTATCGTGAAATTGAGCCTGATTTTCGCTTAATTTGACTGGTCTAAATTATCTCTCTGACAAATGAATTGATGAAGCCGAGCTCGGTGACGCAGTGGACCAGAGCGTTAATTGACAAAAGTAGCTGGTTTACTGCCTATAGGCTCCCGGGTTCAAATCCCCGTTTCGATTCTGGCAAAGTCGAAGGGTTTGGTTGTGTGTGTCCGCGTTTTTTTCAACTGTGTGTGTAACCCCTGTCCGAACAGCTTTGGCTTTGGTTTGGGGGTTGTTTAATTTATGTGGTATGTTTTATGTTACATGTTATGTTAAGTGCAAAGGCAATTCCTAAGTGCTGTTCGTATTGAGTTCTGGAAATCTGCAGTGGTGTATAAGCTAGTTACATTGCCAACGTGTTTTTTTTTTGTAGTGAAATATAAAATATAATATCAGCAAATCACATGCTAGAGACAAATACTATAAGAAAATAAACACAATTTGGAAGAGTCGCAGTTTTATTACTGTTGTTGCATCAGCCTTATTCCATAAAATGCGATACAAACAATTGTGATTGAAAGCAGACACCACAAGAGCATAATATAATTTGGAAAAATTCCAGGAGCACACCCAATTTTTATAATATTGCTCTCAGTGCTAATAACATTACCCAAAAAAAAATGTTAGTCATAAGTTTCAGGTAAGGGTCCTTATTACAAGAAAAAACTACGACGCGCGACATTTCGGTAACTTTCATTACCATCTTCAGAGCAATTAATTATGAGTTTTTCCTGGTCACCATAAAAATTATATAGAGCAGGAAACAAACAGATAAAATCATAATGGGTGTTAAGAAGGCATAGAGTCTGGGCCTAACGCCCTCCGCGCGGCTCAAGTGCCATTTCGATCTCTAAGATCGATGATTGCGAAACTGAAACATTTGTGGATTAGGCCTACAGGGGATACCACAATAATAAAATCGAGCCAGTTATTCTACCTCATGGTGGTGTAGAAATGACTTTATAAAATTATTATAAATATGTAATGAATGGCCAGAAAGAATTAAAAAAAAGGAGTTTGACGATTTTTTGGAATATATTCATCGTTTCGCCATTCTAACTCGTTACATATTAGACCTAAAAGAAATATATGTACAAAGAATGTAATGGATTTTGTCTTTTTTAACATTGTCATTGACATTTTTGTCGTTGGATTAACCGTTGGGGAATTATTTTGGAGAAACAATTTCTTGCACATCTCATTGAAGACGGTGGTTTGCGCCTCCCCCCCCCCACCAAGGTCGAGAACTAGGACTTTTCATCAGGGTAAACAACATATATGAAAATCATTTCTACCCCACCTTGTGTAGGGCAAAAATCCCTACTGATTGAATTATAAAGGCATTTTTATTTTGATAAAATAAAGTCAAAACGGAATGTATTAAGCAACAACTTAAAACACTTACAACTAAAAAAAAAAATAATTAAGAGAACAGAACAATTAAAATTACAAAAGATTTTCAAAATAACACCCCCAGCTTTAAAAGGTTTTTCACTTATCCGTCAATCATTTCCGGGTTGCGTGTTGTGAAAATCATCCTCATTTTGTCCCCGCAGTGGTGTTGAAACCGGGCTGCATTGCCACTTTCAAAATGTGTATAAAAGCATGCACATCGTCAACTCGATGGGAAGTACTAGAGACGCTTTTCTTCCAAGATTTGCAGTTAATTTATTAATAAAACCGTCTCTGTTTCATCAACTTAAAGATGAGATCGGGAAATTTTTATTTGTGGCTACTTCAATTAAACAATAATAATAATAATAACTCTTAATATTAAACATAAATGATTTATATTAAATATTTTTATACTCAGTTTCGTTCTACTTATTCTCTTACACATCAAGATGTAGAGAATTAAACATTAAAAAAACATGTAACATTTTTTATTATTGTATTTCAAAAATGATGTACATAATGTGAATAACAAATTTAAATAAAATGCACTTAATCATGGAATTTTGAATGATTTATTATTTTTTTCAATAAATGTGCATTTCTTTCCAGAAAATGAAGATGCTTAATTAGCTTGGGGTATTTGAGCAAAATTAATAAAATAATGACGCTAGCTACTGGATTGCCTTATTTGTCGAATATAAAATTTGGTCAACCAATATTTTTAAAAATTTACTGGAGATTAACAATAAGCGTGACATCAAATATTGTGATATTGTTAATACACTGATCTATTGACTCTTTAAACAAGGAAAGAAATCGCCTTAATTATTTTACGACAACATTGTTTTATGAGAACTGTAGTTGTTTTCATCAAAATTTTTCACATAATACATATGAAAGGACTAAACATATTTGCAGTACAATCATTGTAGTTATAAACAACAAATATTGTTTGAGTGGAATGAAAAAATAATATTAACTGAAAAATTTTTTTTTGTTAATTATTATTTACTAACTTTTACAAATCTTATCACAGATAAGTACAACATATATCCTTTTAAACAATTATTTTCCCGGCTATTTGCCAAAACGCTGAAACTTGGATTACAAAAAAGATAATATGCACATTATGTTCAATACAATTGACTCAATAATGTTATTTTTAATTTCAATCATTCTGTCCAGTAAAACCAAAAATAAATAAAACACAAGGTACTCACCAGTTAAAACTCACTTTAAAAAACTTTAAAATATCTACCGACACGTGTTTCTGCTTGCCTAACGTCATCAGGGTAGCTTGGATATTTAAAGAATCCACAGTAAGAAAACTTGTAAACCCCAATGTAATAAACATTAATGGCTTCAGAGAACAGAATAATAGAAATTATATAGTGGAAATACCCCTTCGGGGCAATGAAATAATTTAAAAACAAATTAAGTTCCTCTTCTTGGTAAAAGTTAAAATATAGAGTGGAATGAAAAAAATAATATTAACTGAAAAATTTTTTTTTGTTAATTATTATTTACTAACTTTTACAAATCTTATCACAGATAAGTACAACATATATCCTTTTAAACAATTATTTTCCCGGCTTATCTATAATTAACAAAAAAAAATTTTTCAGTTAATATTATTTTTTCATTCCACTCTATATTTTAACTTTTACCAAGAAGAGGAACTTAATTTGTTTTTAAATTATTTCATTGCCCCGAAGGGGGTATTTCCACTGTATAATTTCAATTATTCTGTTCTCTGAAGCCATTAATGTTTATTACATTGGGGTTTACAAGTTTTCTTACTGTGGATTCTTTAAATATCCAAGCTACCCTGATGACGCTAGGCAAGCAGAAACACGTGTCGGTAGATATTTTAAAGTTTTTTAAAGTGAGTTTTAACTGGTGAGTACCTTGTGTTTTATTTATTTTTGGTTTTACTGGACAGAATGATTGAAATTAAAAATAACATTATTGAGTCAATTGTATTGAACATAATGTGCATATTATCTTTTTTGTAATCCAAGTTTCAGCGTTTTGGCAAATAGCCGGGAAAATAATTGTTTAAAAGGATATATGTTGTACTTATCTGTGATAAGATTTGTAAAAGTTAGTAAATAATAATTAACAAAAAAAAATTTTTCAGTTAATATTATTTTTTCATTCCACTCTATATTTTAACTTTTACCAAGAAGAGGAACTTAATTTGTTTTTAAAATATTGTTTGAATGTTTGTTCTCATAGGATGGTAAAAGTAACCATTTACGTCAAAGTAAGAAATCAACTGTAATGTATAAAAAATTACTACGAGGTCTTTGTTGAATTCAAACAAACATTATACACAGTACCTACATATTGTAGGGATTTTAATAAAAATATTAACGAAAGATTCCGCTACAAATTGTATTGCATTGCTAAATAATAGGTAGCAAAATCTGCTCCAAATTATAGTAATAGTTTTAGAGATGTATGTACACAAGCAATATGTCACCATCAGATCTGTTTACCATCAGGTTGTTGCTTATGTGTTATGCAATTATGAACTCATCATTTCATTCCAAAATGCCCGTCCAGTCCACAAAATCTAACACCCAACCCTGCGATTTTGTTACATTTATAATGTGAGTGCTATGAGTGGCGATTTTTATAAACATAACTAACCATGGACGATCTTATTATCTTAATCTTAAGTTGGGCGTTGTTTGAACTAATTGAGTCATTTCGAGGTAAGTTTTAATATTGCATAACATTATATGAAATCTTTATTTATAATCTTTATAACAGCAAAAATTGAGGAGGAAAGTTTCATTTCATTAACTGTGGTGGATGTAAAAGAATTGATCCCGTTAAATAGTAACAACGTTGAGATGTGGACAGATTTATTCTGAACTACAGTCTTTTCATCAAGAGATGACGAGTTGTATCAGATTTTAATCCACAAGAACTACAACGAATACTGGTAAAACGAATAGGGGATTAAATTGCAATACGCGATATACCAATATTCTTCTTGTAAAATATTTGGGGTGGCATGGCATTACTTAATTGTACATGCCGGATGACTTCCTTGTAGACAAAGAGCCCCTAGCTTGACTTGCTGAATATACTACTGTTGTGCGTAATAGTTACAATATTACCTAATTCTTCACTGATTTATGTAGGAAATATTGCTACAAAAGTTCATAATATATCTTACAACATTGTAGTGGAATAGTGAACAAATACCTGAACATGCTCCAAATATAAAATAGTAAATGTTATTACAAGTTTTAGTAGCATCTTCTATAATACTTTATGACTGTAACCACACTTTGTAGTATAAACTTGAACATCGAAATTCAGTCACTCTTTCTTTTGAAAATGTTTACAAGTTTATGTTGCAAATAACCTAATAATTTGCATTTTAATTTTACTACAATTTCTTCTTAAAATTTTATACAATTTGTTGTTGTCTCCATTTGTATCGTAATTTATAATAAAGGTCCATACAATTGTAGTATTTATGACCACACTTCTTTTTATGAATGTTTACTAACATTTACTAAAGAATTGTGTTATTGGCACTGAGAACAGTATTATAAAAATTGATTCTGGTCTTTATATTTTTCCAAAATAAATTATGCTTTTGATTGGATTAAAAGAGTATAGTATTTGTACAAAATTTTACCCAAATATTTAGAGTTATGACTAACTGCAGTTTTAGTCAAAAGCCATAAAACACCCTGTATCTTAAAAAAAATTCACATCAAGGCTAAATCTGGGTGTAGTTTGAACTCATATGCTCAACCTCCCATAACACTATGTCACTTTTAATCTGAAACACCCTGTATATCAGTCGAATATTTTGAAAAAGTAGAAAGTTTTACAAATGTATACGTTCTGCAACAGGGAAATTAAAAAAATACTTGTACAGCAGAAATACAAGTACTATTTGCTTTACATAATATAATAGGCTGTCTAAATAAATTCAAAAGAATAAGAATTTATTGGGAACGTGTACTTGGCAGATGTTAGATAATATAATTAAAGATCGCATTTTCCAGTTAAGAATATGTGTACATTTTGAAAACAACTTAGAAAAGCATGACAATTGTGCAGACAAATTATATAAAGTAAGACCTATTATGAAATCTGTAAAAAAAAAAGGTGTATGGAACCATAATTTGAGGAAGAATAAGAAATAAACATTACACAATAACACAAAAATAAATAATTACCTTTGATAATTTAACTATCATGATGCAGATTTTTTTATACAAGTATTACACTTATTATTAAGCCTGGCCAATGGATGGTAGAATCAGGGTCAGGCGCAATACCAATGCCATCGTGCGCTTGTTTACGATGACGATGACACGACACACTTCAGTTGTTATCTGTTGGTCGATGCATAGAGTACTAATAAATGATAAATAATGTTGAGCGTAAAGAGTAGAAAACGACCGTACGCTGATAAAGTAAATAAATTTATCGGTGAATTTCCGGATTTATTCTATGATGGATGTAAAATAATTTGTAAAGTTTGTGTTCAAGACTTAATGTGCTGGAATAAATACGGCTGCAAAATTCATGTCAATAGTAACCGGCATAAAAATAAAAAAAATGGCGTGTCTTCTTTGGAACCTCAGATTATGTTTGATTTACTGTTAAAGCTGATTGCCTGTGATGTTCCCCTGCGCATGTTGGATAAACCAGCATTTCGGGAGTTCTGGAATAAATACAATCACCAGGTGACCTTACCAAGTCGTTCATCGTTACGTAGATATGTACCAAGTGTTCGTGAAGACATTGTAAATAGGATTAAATGTGCATTAAAAAAATACACGGCTGTGGTTATGTGTTGACGAGTCGACAGATTGTAAAAAAATTCTATTTTAAATATTATAGTACGTGTACTCGACCCTGTTAAACCAACATTTGCCCATTTACTAACTAGCAAAAGACTAACTGCGTGTACTGGCGAAACAATTACGCGGGTGGTGTTCGAGACCACGAAAAATTTGAACTGTCAACAAGTCAAGTGTTGATGTTTGTGACCGACGGTGCTGCGACAATGCGTTTGGTGGGTCGTTTTCTTCAAAGAGACGATTGTAGGTTTTTACATGTTACATGTAAAGTGCATACATTCCATCTTGTAGCAGAAACGATTCGAAAATGTTTTCCAGAGGTAGGTGCATTAATAGCAAATACAAAAAAAAGTGTTTCTCAAATCTCCTAAACGGCTTCGAGCATTTCACACACTATTTCCTGGTATTCCGGAACCACCAGAGCCGATTCTTACACGTTGGGAAACGAGGTTGAAGACAGCTTTTTATTATGCTGAATATTTTCAACAAATAAAAGCTGTGACACTACAGTTCAATCCTAACGAGGCTGCAGCTATTAAGGAAAGCCAGACAAGCTTTCAAGATGTTTCCCTTGAAACAGATTTAAAAACTATTTATAATAATTATAGAGGACTACACGACGTAATAGAAAAATTGTAAAATACTTCGCTGTCGTTAGTGGAATCATTGCAAATAGTGGACGACGTAAATACACAGCTACAGATTATAAATGACGCAAAAAATAAGCCCGTTATTGAAAAATTCGAGACTGTATTACCTACGGAAAGATCCTGATTTTACCAAACTAAGACAAATTTGTGATAGTGCATCTACAGCTGCATTAAGTAAGTTCACAGAGTGTTTTACTTATGCCTGCATTACTTCCGTACATGTCGAACGGTCTTTTTCAAAATACAAACATATTTTTTCACCACAGCGAATATCGCTTACTGAGACAACTGTAGAAACATATCTGATGCTACACAGTTATTATAGAAGTGCTCCAGTTTGCGATAACGACAACCAAGCTACCTCATAAATCTGCTTAAGAAGGTGAGTTTTGTACATATTTTTATAAAGTGCACCAGTATTAATAAAATTTATTTCCATTTATTTTATTTATTTATTTATTTATTATTAGTTATCACTTAAATATACAATGTACATGTGTGAACGTCATTTAACAGTTTAATAATAATGTGCAACACTAAGCTTACAAAATATAAGGAAATACATAAAAAAGAATTTAAAGCGAACGAAATAGTACAAAAACGTACATCACAATATATAAAATATATTTGTTTTTATTATTGTACTTATTGAAGTATTATGATATGATGCATACCCAGTACGTCTCTGTATAATTAATGACCTAGGCCAGGCTTACTTATTATTGACGGCTTAATAATAAATCTGCAGAAGCAGGGTGGACGTCAGGAAATTTTTATGGCGGTTCACAGGTCATTCTTCCCGGGAGATGGTTACGAATAGGTAGTAAATTTTTATTCTCAATATAAAGTAAGTGACTTTATTTAATAGCCACAGCTAATATTATACAGGGTGACCACGAAAAAAGTACAATGCATAGCACCACATGGTAGTGGAGCCTAAAAAAATTAAAAAAAGTTCGTATACACTTATGTCCCAATTTCTTTGGTTTTCGAGATAGAGCGTGTTAAAATTTTTTAAACATTATTTTTTCTTATTTCTCAATTTATTTTCGGTTATTTTCAACTTTTTTTGACAATGAAAAATTTTTTTGTTGACCTAACTTCGGTAGTTTCGAGTTATTAGAATATGAACATGTTTTTTATATAAATATAATGTTTGTGTGCATGGCTATAAAACAAAGAAATCCATGGCAACTGTCAAACAGAAATTGTAATAATTTATCAGCTAAATTCGGTAATTTTCTAATGAGATTTATTATTTAGATTGTCGCTTCTTTCTGCTCAAAATAGTTCAGTATATTGTAGAATACAGAGTTATGATTACGTGTTATGGCGAAGCTCAATCAAATTCTAGTAAAGCTCGGCGAATCTACCGAGAAAAAATATCCCACACGACAGGTTCCTAATGTGAGAACATTTATTGGCGTGCATCGGCGATTGAGAGAAGATGGGTGCTTTAAAAAAGCAAAAGTTGACAGTGACAGGCAAAGAACTCATCGTACCGTTAACAATGAAGAAAATATTTTGCAAAGGGTAGAAAATAATCGGGGCATAAGTACAAGAAAAATAAATACAACTCTACGAACTGTCTGTCGTGAGTCAGAGTCAAGTTCTTAAAGACCAGCTTCTTTATCCCTTCCATTTGCAAAAAGTTCATCACTTACTAGAAGGAGATTATTTACACCGTGTACAATACTGCAGGTGGCTGCAAAATCACGATGCAAATTTCCTTTCATTAATTTTCATTACTGATGAAACCGATTTTAGTCACGTTGGTATTCTAAATATGCATAACATGCACTATTGGAGTGACAAAAAATCTTCATCAAACCATCATAAGAAACCACCAGTATGGTTTTTCTATTAATTTGAGGGCAGGTATAATTGACAATTTCTTAATTGGGCCATTTCGGATGCCCAGTCGTTGACAGGTGAACTCTATCGAAATTTCTTGCGGGATGAACTTAACACTTTTTTAGAGGACGTACCATTAAATATTCTTAGAACAATGTACTACATGCATGATGGTGCGCCAGCTCATTTCTCCCGAACAGCAGGAGAATTTTTAAATAGAAGATTTGGAAATAGGTGGATTGGCCATGGTGGAGCTATTGCATGGCCAGCACGAAGTCCCGACCTCAATCCCCTCGATTTTTCATTTTGGGAGTTTATGAAAAATGAGGTATATTCCGAAGAAATAAACAATGAAGAGCATTTATGGAACAAAGTTATTGAGGCTGCTGATTGGTTTTGTAATAATCCCGGGATATATGTCGTCAGTCAATACTGAGAAGATTAGAGATATATATTCAAGAATAAGGTCGACAATTTGAACACCTTCTTTAAAGTTACACTTTATTATTCTTTGTACCTATGTATTATTATTTTTGTTAATATTTCTGTTTGTTCTACTTGGCCATAATTCATAAAAGTATTATTAGTTTCCACTGTTTCATTACGTTCATTAGTTATTTAAGAGAAGTAGGGATTTTTTATTTAATAAAATCGAAAGAAAATTTTTTTATTGTGAAAAAAACGTTGAAAAAAAAACGAAAAGAAATTCAGAAAAAAAAAAAAAAACAATGTGTTTAAAAAAATTTTAACACACTCTCTCAATGCATAGTACTATGTGGTACTATGCATTGTACTTTTTTCATGGTCATCCTGTATAGTATAACTGAGTAGTTTCATATTAAAAGAATAATAAAAATAATAATATGTAAACATTAATATTTATATATCAGAATTCCTACACACAAAATCATAATATTTCTTCTTAAATATCTCTAGTTTGTCACAGTTTTTTACTTGTGGAATAAATCATTTTAGCTATAATTAGTTCTAACTGTTGCAACATACAAATTATCATTTCCTCTGGTAAAATGTTTATGGATGTACAAATATACATTGTTACTTTATACTAAAACACCTTTGAATTTAGAGTAATTGTCTGTCTTACACAGAGTATTTCTAATTTGTCCAACATTGATTTTATCCTAGTATATCTATTACAGTGTAATATTATTTCGAGAGCTCATTTTTTGCTTTTTTTGTAGAATGTCAATATCATAGTTTTGAGTAAAAATAGAATTGTCGAACAATAGTTGAAGTGAGGGTTTATAATTGTCATGTAAATATTTGATTTCGCCCATTACAACTTAACCTTCCTAATAAACTTACTTTTTTCACCACTTTATTTGTAATATACACTGCATGATTTGAGAAAGTCAAGTATTCATCAATAATAACACCAAGATATTTAAATTATTTCACCTATTCAATGCTATTACTTTCTATGGTAATGCCGATATTTTGCTCTGTATTAGTTAGGTTTGCCATCATAATTTTTTTTTTTTTTTAATATTTAAGATAACCTAAGAAGATAAGATAAGATAAGATAGGAACAATATTTATTGTTCTTTAACTATTTATATAGTCTGTCTACTTCATTATTTAGAACTGTTAATATCTCATTCACATCCTCTTCAATGAAGTATAGTAAAGTGTCATCAACGAATAGTTGAATACTATATCTTTTACATATTTCACAATATCATTTATGTACAAAATAAACAGAGTTGGTCTCAAAGCTGTCCCCTGAGGAACTCTACTGAGAATATTTTTTGCTGATGATATGGCGTTTTCATATTTTGTAACCTAAGATCATTTAGTCAAGTAGCTGCCGAACCAAGTTAATAGTTCATTGTCAAGACCCATGGCTTGCAAATTTTAACATTAGTAAGCTTCTATCAATTGTTTTGAATGATCTTTGGAAGTCTAGAAAGATAGCACCAATTATTTGCTTACGCACTTTTCCATTTTGTTAGTATTGATTGAAGGGCACTCTCGCAGGAGTTCGTTTTACGGAACCTCGCTTGATATTTCGTTAAAACATTGTTTGTTTCAATATAGTCTACAATTGGTTATTAACTATTATTTCCGACTGGTATTATCGTAGACGATTTTCAAGAAGAAATAATCTTTTTTCCAGACTATTCTTTATTACTTGTAAAACCCTATCTCCAATGATTTCAAAAGACAATTCTAGAATGTTAGTATTAATTCCGTCTACACTACTTTTATTGTTATTTATGTCTTTATTATTCTTCTCAACTGATATAGTTCAAGTTTTTATTTTTAATTGCTACTTGTAATGATATAGCCATTAAATATGTCTGCAATTTGTTGTTCTTCTGTATGTCATATTTGGCTGCTTTCGTCAAGTAAGGAAAAAAACTATGGAATTAAATTTTTGTTAATTGTTAATGGACTATTAAAATTATTATATTTTTTATATTGTAAAAGGTATTTCAATATGAGCGCAAGATTTTAATTGCGCGCCAGTTTGGCTGTCATGATGTCACAAGATTATGACATGCCAGGTCGATAGAAGACAGATGGCAGTTAGTAAACATGAAGCATTACACGATAGAACAACACGTCCTTAAACATTATTATCAAAACGGTGATTATCAAAACGGTGAAAGTTTGATTGCCACGATTCGTAAAGTGAGTCCAATTTTCGGTCGAAATAATGTTCCTCATTCCTCTACTGTGAAGAGTAATCGAAAAATTCGAAAGTATTGATTCGGTTAGTGATGTCAAACACTCTCGTAGACGTCGTTCAGAATATAATATCATGGCAGTTTGCGAGAGCGTGGCCAAGAGTCCAGGAACGTCGATTCGTCATCGTGCACAAGAATTGGACGTTACAACAGCCACACTTCAGCGTATCTCACTAAAGATAACTCAGTTTTTTGTACCTCAATTGGAAGACATTGCTCTCGACGACATGTGGTTTCAGCAGGACGGTGCCACTTGCTATACTGCCCCTGAAACATTGACGGTCTTGCACGAGTCATTTCCTGGTCGTGTCATCTCTCGGTTTGGTGACCAGAATTGGCCGCCATGCTCTTGCGATTTAACACCTTTGGACTTTTGGCTGTGGGGTTATCTGAAGTCACAGGTGTATACCAACACGCGCGCAACCACCGAAGCATTGAAGGCCGAAATTAGACGCTATATCAACGAAATACCGCCACATATTATCAACCTCGTTATTTAAAATTTCGCCAAAAAAGAGAATGCATGTGCCAGCGAAACCATAGCGGCAATTTACCAGATGTGTTGTTCCATACATAACTCCCAAATGTCTATATTACAATTTCAAAATTTTCTACAGAAAACCATATTTTATTGAACCTTGAATTATTGCGCTCTTATTGAAAAGTTTATTTAAATTACGCCTTCCTCAAAACTTTATCAAAAACATTACTTAAACTTTTGTTGTCATTAATACCACCTAGTAAAAATCTGAAAACAAACTGCATTGGTTTGCATACCTTCGCAATCTAGGCATCTTTATTTTGGGCTATCATTTTATGCCAATTTGCTAAACGATTTTAAATACATTAATATCACAGCTATTTAAATTATTCTGTTGTCATTACCCAATGTAATAAATGAATGTATCAATGTTTAAAAATAGTACTAGTTAATATGAAAAGACAGCATTTTATGTCTGAACAGATGGAACATGGCAGTCTTTAATACATACACCATGGTAAACTTAAAATCGACACTACAGTGGGAGTCTCCTTATTTTATATTTACAAGGAAAAAAGATTAAACGCATTTATATACGGCGTGTTAATTAATAGCCTAGGGGGATTTCCTTGAATAAGACAAAAAAATTATTGAATAATAATAAATTGAGAACCAAAAAATTCTTGCCACCCACGAGAAATGGATGTATCATAAATTTCATTGAATTATCTCAAGCGGTTTCCGAAATGTCTGAAGAAACCGAATAAAAAAATGATAATACTACTGTATCTCAATAGTATCATAAACCTGTTGTTTAATTTTGACGAGACGAATTGTTCTTAAAAGTGATGTCTAGCAAATAATTAACATCCTGTATTTAATAAGTATATGATATATTTTCACAAATAAATAAATATTGATGTATTCAGTGGTGTGGCTTCGTGGTCGAGTCGTAGGGACACTTCCCTCTCATTCTGGAGTCCCGGGTTCGATCCCCGGTCGAGGGGCTAGGATTTTTCTCAAACCAACCCAAATTAATTTTAAAAAAAAGCAATATTGGTACCTATACATAAAAAAAACGATAAGGAACTAACATCAAACTACAGACCAATATATCTACTCTCAGTCTTTTTGAAGCTTTTCGAACTAGCTTATGCCTGTCATCTTAAAGCTTATTTAAATAAAAATAATATTATATCTTCTAGTCAATATGGGTTAAGGGAGGGATACTGTACGTAAGATGCAGTAAATTCGCTCTATACTTTTTACTCGAAAATATTGACAAGAAGAAAAAGTGCGAATGTTTGTTTTTTGATATGTCTAGAGCATTTGACATAGTGAACCACGAAATGCTTCTCAGCAAATTGAATGCCTATGGTATAAGAGGGGTACCTAATTCGTGGATCAAATCTTATTTGAGTAATCGTACTCAGAGAGTAATATTAAAAGTTGATGGAAAATCACATCAATCTGATGATAAATTAGTTCCAACTGGTGTTCCTCAGGGCAGTAACCTAGACCCAATTCTTTTCCTGATTTTCATCAATGACCTTTGCAACTATTTGAAAGTGTCGAATGAGTTTCACGTTATTCAATTTGCTGATGATGTGGCAGTTGCATCTGTGGCAAACAATGTTCCAGATCTATCGCGAAACGCAAACATCAGGAATGGACAGATATTGTAATGACTTTGGTTTGAAACTTAATGGGTCAAAAACTCAAATGTTAATGTTTACCCATATTACTCCTGATTTTAGTTTATTATCTAAAATTGTTCATTTATCTATAAAAAAATAGTAACTCAGTTAAATTATTAGGTATATTAGTGGATCATAACTTAAATTGGTTTGATCATATTGACTATTTAATAAAAAAAATGTCTATCAGTAGCTATGTTCTTTGGCAGCCTCGCTCTTACGTTAATTTCGATGTGCTTAAATTGTATTACTTTGGACATGTGCAATCATTATTAAATTGTGGCATATTATGCTGGGGCAATTCTAGTAGAATGAATGATTTGTTCATAATGCAAATAAAAAATCATCAGAACCATGATGTTCAAGTATTCTACCTATTCCTGTAGGGACCTGTTTCCCTCTCTCAATATACTTACGCTACAATCTCTATACATCTCGTCGTGTTGTCTGTTTGTTAAACTTTGTTTACAGATCGTATCATAAATTACAGTCTATAAGAGGTACCAATAACATTCTGTTACCAAGACATAAATTGTCTGTTGTTGCTAATGGTGTAACTATTATTTTCATTAAAATATACAATCATCTACCCAACTACCTGAAAGAAATATCTTGTTTAAAGTTATTTAAATCAAAATTAATAAAATTGTAGGTACAACATTCCTTTTACACTTCAGAAGAATTTTTGTGCCACCCTGTAACACTGGCAACGACAATTATTTACTTTTTATTTTTCACACTACCATAATATGCTTTTACACTTTTATACTTTTGTAGTTTGTTCTTATACTGCATGTGTTTGTTCATACACATTTTTTTTTGTTTATATATATATATATACATATATATATATATATATATATATATATATATATATATATATATATATATATATATATATATATATATATATATATATATTAATATATATATATATATATATATATATATATATATATATATATATATATATATATATATATATATATATATATATATATATATATATATATATATATATATATATATATATATATATATATATATATATATATACCTATATATATATATATATATATATATATATATATATATATATATATATATATATATATATATATATATATATATATATATATATATAGCATACTCGGAATTTGAGTGTGTGTCCATTGTCTCTAAATATGTAGCCCTCTCCTATGTTCAGGGATACACGGGGGCTGTATTACCTGTAGTGCTTAATTAAGAAAAAATATACGTTAATGAAAACCATTCCCAGGATATGAAATATACTGACCAGCACGAAAAGTGGGACAGCAGGAAATATTGATGTATTTTTAATTATTAAAAGTTTTATCAGTGTATACAATATGTTTAAAATTGTTTCTTGGTATCTCTTCTAAACATTTTCGCTTAAAAAACAGAGTTATTTTAGAAGAATAATTTAAAATTTTAGGATAAAAGGTGTCCGACGAGAATTCTGGTACATGGCATGATCGAAAAATTGGCGATTAAAAATGAAATTTCTTTATTGCATAACGAGTATTACCTCCCCTAGATCTGATTACATTCTCAAATCTACGTTGCATGCCTTCAATTATGTGTTGGATGACCTCTGAAGTAATGTTATCCCTTTCTTCCTGTAGTGCATCCCTAAGTTAGTTGCTGTAGTGTTAACTGCCCACGACGTTGCCTGATCCATCTTCTCTGTATATCCTATTGGGATTTAGGTCAGGACTACGTACTGGTTAATTTATTGCTTCGATACCGACATCACGAAGGTAGTTTCTAATAATCTAAATTTGCTTTAACTAGTCTTCTTACAGTTATTTGAATGGCACTCATATGTCTATCCCAACGGATAGAAATCATGATGAAAGAAGAAGAAATCGATTATCGTGAGGAGTTGTGTTTCAATTTTTTCCAGATTGCGGCCTTCTACTGTTTCTCGAAAATGAAGAACTGTCCTATGGACACGAATCGAGGAAAATCAATCTTTCAGCGACCTCGCGGATGCTAAAGCCAGCATCAATTAAAGCAACTGCTCTAATGGAATCTTTCGAGGATAAGGGCATTTTCGAAAATTACCAGCACTTCAAAAAAATCGGCAGAATGCAAGCCAATGCTAAAGAACGATTTCTCACAGTGATTAAAAATGTTAAAATTCATTAGTTTTTAAAGTGATAAGGAACAGAAAAAAACTGAGTTGAAAAAAATAACAAAGAGCTGTAAGAATGCAAAACAAATAATTTGACATATTTTGTGTACACTGAGAAAAATTTTAGTTAATAATATAACAATTTCTCTTGTTCTCTCATTTTTTGTGCCTGTCAGTATATATAAAGTATAGGTAATGAAATATTAAAACACTTAACAATTAACCAAACTTTATTTTATATAAATAAAACTATAAATTTCATGATCCCCACTTGGTCTTAATAATAATAATTAATATTTATATATTATGTTACGTTACCTTTATATTCTTCAAACTATACTCCATATCAGTGGCGGCTGGTGAAATTAAGGTTATGCTATATCTTGGAGAATGTGGGATCCAAGCAATACTTAATGATTGAAATTTGCAAATAATAAGTTGCAGAAATGATCGACCTTCCAAGTTATTTCTTAGGCAGTTTGTAAAATATTTGAAAAATATATTTTTTTATAATCAAGAGGAACATTTTTCGACAGATATCAAATTTCATTAAAAAAAATATGGATCTTTTTATAGTTGCAGCTTTTTGAAATTTGCACATTTAAAAATATTGTAAAATAAAATTTCGAAATATGATTTTAAAAGATAAATGCCTAGCTCTCTGACATTTGAATTGTCGAGTTACACCACCCGTTTATTTTGTGTATTATGTTGCTGCTTTTGATGCCTCTTCTCAGGGGCAGGTTTTGGAGAAATTTCTGTAAATTTTTCTATTTAAATAAATGTAGACAATAAATAATATTGTAGAATATAAATTCACAATGAAAAGTATTTAAAAAAAGACAGACGCATTTTATCACAGGTACTATGAGGTAAAATACACTCTGATGTGAGAAAATATGATTAAACAACGAATTCCATAACTTCGCATTTTGCTTCAAAAACATATTTGATACGGTTATAGTTATTGTTAATAATAATAATATTTATTCACCATTTGTAATGATACAATAAGTATATATGGTAAGTCAATAACAACAATAATAAATAAAGCAACATATAACAAAAAGTGGAGAGTTAATTATAATAAATATTAAATAACTCTCAATAAATAAATAAAATGACATAAGTAAAATAACATAGATAAAATAACATAGCAATACTGCTAACAATTGCAAATCAACAAATATACAAAGATGCAATTTTAAAGCTGTTGACTATATTATATTAGATCTAAGGAATTCATCAATAGTATAATAGCTATTTTCTAGTAATATATTTTTAACAGTAATTTTGAATTATGAGATATTCATATTCTGAATGTTACTTGGCAATCTATTATATAATAAAATACAGTTATAACGAAGTGACTCTTTAAATGTTGTTGTTCTATGTAAGGGAATCGACAATATGTTTTTGTTCCGCGTATTGTATTCATGATGTTCTGAGAGACCTTCAAAAGTGCCCATATTGCTTTTGACATACATTAAACATTTGAACATGTAAATACTTGGTACTGTTAGGATTTTTTTATCTATAAAAGTACTTTTGCAGCTCGCCATATAATCTAAGTTAAACAGTAAACGCAGTGTTCTTCTTTGTAAAACAAATACCCTATTTGCTTTGGGCGATCGACCCCAAATAGATATATTAAGTGATAAATGTGAATACGATAAAGCATAGTACACACTGATGAGTCCTAGTTCATTTAATGTATCTTTAGGTTGCAATATAGCAAAATAAGCTTGATTCAGCTTGCTGCATATGTAATCGATATGATGTTCCCATGATAAGGTACTATCCACTAAAATGCCTAGAAACTTTGTGCAATCACTTAATGATAAACCAGGTAGGGTAATAAGGCGTCTAAGATTGAAATTTATAAATATAGTTTTATTCTTATTCAGTATTAGTTTGTTTCGATTACACCATATACTCATGTTCTCCATAACAGTTTGAACTCTGTTTTCAAGTTCATCAGTACTAGTCGCAGTTACTGACTGTGATAGTGGTGTCATCCGCATTCATGATGGTAGATTCAAGTTTGATAAATTTAGGCAAATCGTTTATACAAACTAAAAACAATAGCGGACCTAGTACAGATCCTTGAGGAACTTCTAAACTAACATCTAAAATATCGGACTTTACTTCATTGCATTTGACGCTAAGAGTCCTATTTTGCATATAAGAGATCAGACAATTCAGTATATTATCCCTAATGCCTATCGGCTCTAAGTTACCTATTAAAATATCTTTATCCACAGAGTCAAAAGCTTTAGAGAGGTCAAACAGGATCGTTATAACATACTTTCCATCGTCTAATTCCTTATAGATAAACTCAAACATTTTTGCAGATGCACTCTCTATCGATCTACCCTTTCTGAATCCGTGCTTACAATTAGTTAATGTTTGATGTCTTTCTAAGAATAACATTATTCTTTTACTTATAATAAGTTCTATAGTCTTTGATAGTACACTCAAGCAAGAGAGATATTTGACGGTAATTATCAATCTCATTTACGCATCCTTTTTTAAATACAGGTATAACAAAAGATAATTTAAGTGCATCCGGGAAGTATCCATTTAAAGCAGATTTATTAATAAGATACAATAAAGGATCAGCTATATTAGATGATATACTTTTTAATATTTGTGCCGTTAACCCATCTAAACCAGACGACTTTTTGTTTTTAAGTTCACTGATTACTTCAGTGAGTTCAAACTTTGTAAAATACTAGATTGATTATGGCATTTTTAATGAAACGGGTTAATTAAATAAGTTCCGTAAAGCCACAATCAAACGTGCATTGTTCAATATTTTATCATTGTCGGTAAAAAAACCGCTGCCAATTATTTGGGGATCAGAACTTCCTCACCGTAGTAAAACTCGATGTGTGGTGGAGTTTATAATAAAAGTAATTTCTGACGTTTCAAAAAAGTCACATTTTTTGATGTTTCAAAAAAAGTCACATTTTGATGTTTCAAAAAAAGTCAACCGATTTTGCTCATCAGCGAACTCAATCTCTTCCTTGACCTCTAGAATGTGTGTACCAAGTTTGAAAGCTTTATCTCAAAATCTGTAGCTGCTATCGTGAACCACACAGACAAACAGACAGACAGACACACACACACACATTTTGTGTATCGTCATAATTCGCTGTGAATCGTCCAGAAATGCAATAAAAGTTTTGAAAATTTTTTCACGAATAAATACCTTCCAACTGAGGTGTGAGGAAGTAATAATAACGTTCCATTTTATTACTATATGCAAGACAAATTAAGAAAATATCAGAAAACTTGACGTAAAATTCAAAATAAGTGTAATTATTTTCAGCTTTAACAAAGTGATCGATGTACGTATGTTATGGTAGCTTATATAAAGAATAAATGTTGCTGCTATTATTATTGTTCAAATTAATAAATTCTGCTTCAATTTATGTCATTCCTTGTTTAAAAAAACGGTGTTGTAATAGATTCATTACTGCACTAGTGCTGTAATAAAGATCGTAATGAAACATATATTAATTTCTTTAATCATCTATAACAACACCGACGATGATAAAACATATTTTGAGCTTCCTATAGATAGGAAATACTAAGTTAATGATAGTTTAATCTACCTCTATTTATTGCGAACAAAAATAAACAGCAATCACGAATAACAGTAACAAAATTATTATAGTATATTAACATAACGAGCATGGAAAGTGGCATATAACATACAAGTGTGATGTTTCACTCTCGAGGCGCCAGCCCAATACGTAAATCACACAAGTATGTTAGTGCTCAATATTTTTTCACAATCCAGGACTAAAGAAATTTTTTTTTAACTATTTATTAAATATTTCAAAAAATATAAACTAATAACGACTCTTAACGGGAAACTGGAAAATTATTAAAATAAAACAGTGAAATAGTATTTAGATTCTTCTCCAGTAAAAATATTTATAGTTACTGTGTTATAGTTGCAATTAGAAAAATTTATAGGATGGGACAATGCAAGTTTGTTTACAGTGTGGGACAATGATTGCTCTTGAATAAATTGTAGTCTCTGTTTCATTTATAATACATGGTTCTGTTGCTAAAGTGTTGGAAATTGATGATATATTTATCGCCTCTAAAATTTTGTTTGAAATTTTATTCGTCATAGATTCATCGATGTAGGTTTCAACCACAGCGGTTGATTTCCGCCTTTCATGTCGCTTAAGGGTTGTGATATCACCACCTGCATCTACAAGAATTGTAACCGATGATCTTCAAAGCAATGGCCCGTTTATAGTTCAGGATCTTTTAAATGTAAATAGTTAGTTGGTTATTATTTTTGGTACATTTTCAAACTTGTTGACGCCTACCGCTTGTTTCGTGCATTTCCCTTGTTAAAAAAGGGGGATTCTTGTGTATCAGTTGGTCTAAGATTAGAGTACTATTTTTAAATTTCATGGAATTTCCCAGTTAACGTAAATGTTCAGGGTTGTTTTGCTTTGGTGTCAAGTATTTTAATAAGAGTTGCAGATTCTAGGTTTTCTATATGTTCTATTTTAATTTGAGATAATCCTTACTATCGGCAGGCTCCCGAAATACCAACAATTAAAGCCACTTTTGTAAATAATTATTTACTTTGACTTTTTTTAGTATATAGCCATCAGATTTATACTTTAGCAGTGACTTCAATTTAAAATATTTAGAGATATCTACATTATGGCAAATACTAAGAGTATTTCACAGCATAGAATATTGGGTCCACTAGCTATTTGGTTTAATTTTCTCATATAACTCGCCTACATATGCTATTAATACGTTTTCAGAAAATAAAAAACATATCATCCTCTTTTCTTTTCTTCATTTCATGAAATTTTTGTAGCATATTTGGTATCTTGTGATTGATTTTTGGGTAGTAATTCTAAAGAAGAATTTTTAGCTGCTTGAACTACTGCTGGTGGAGTACCATTTATGGAATCATCACTACTACTGTAATTTATATTGATTTTGCACATTTTCTTGCGTTTTCTTACAGTTTTACGGACTTCAAATCAATAATCAAACAACAAGTAGGAATTTGACGGGGACATATTTCAAATAAAATATCGCGGCAGCCAGGTGTAATTTTCCAGATGCTTCTGCGTTTTGTTTGTTACAGCCTATTTCGGCATATGTTACATTCATCGTCGAGAAGTCGCAGCTATTTCCGCGAAAATTTTAATGTTACTAATATTTGTTACATTCATTAATAATGTCTTAATTCAATGGCTGACAAAATTTTTTTTAAGATAGTTCCACACGACTCTTTTTATGTTGTTAATACCTCCCTATTTTTGTGTGAACACAATAGACCCTATTATATTGCCAGGTAATAAATTTTATGATGGGTCGGCAATTTTAGAAGAGCAAATTAAAGTAAGGTGAGACATTTTCAGTATCAATCTTGTTTTGACCTTCCTAATCCCCAATTGTGTCCGTTAGAAAATGTTTTTGTTTGTTTGCATAACCCTGTTACGACAGAAATGTCCAGTCAAGAGTGCCGAAGTTGCAAAACCTCACCTGACAAGTTTTGTTACATTTGTGGAGAAATCTTTGTGAAGTCACAAGCGAGGCCATTGTCTGAAAAAAGCATATTTTCTATATTTCGAAGTGTTAGTCGGAGATCAAGACAATTAATGGACTTCCCACGTTAGTTGTGTAAGTTGTAGCGTGTTACTAGTACAGTGAATGAAAGGGAAAAGAAAATGCAAGAACTCACCAATCATTTCGTTTATTGTTATTTTTGAGTAACAAAAACTGAGGGATATTCCAAAAAAAAACAAAAAATTAAATATCAGAATTTGCCATCAGCCATAAAACTTGTTCCTCACAATACATCTGACTTACCAGTGCCAACTGTGCCTTTGAATTGGCAAAATATTGTTTTGGGAGGTAAGGAAATAGTAACGACTCTTTAAACAACCCAGACCAGTGTGCCCACCCTCGGTATACTCCAGAAAGCTTTAGTGACCCTCTCATAATTGCTCAAAATTAATTGAATGATTTGGTACGTGACTCGCGGTTGTCAAAACAACATGCAGAATTTGTTAATTCCCGACTTAAGAAGTGGAATTACTGGCTAAAGAAACAAAGATTACGACTTTTAGAAAAAGAAATGGCACAATTTCCGCATTTTATAATATGGAAAATTCACTATGCTCGTGTATTGATATTGATTTTTTAGATCAGGAACTTAATATCGAGCATTCCCCATCTGAGTGACGCTTATTCCTAGATTCCTCCAAATACAGTTTAAAAGCTGTATTACCACATAATGGAAATGTAAAACTATCTATACCAATTGCCTATTCAGTAGCAGTGAAAGGGGATTATGACAGTATGAGCACCATTTTAAATAAAATTAATTACAACACATACAAATGGCAAATATGTGGGGATTGTAGATATGTGCCCCTTGTAGACCCTAAAAATGTACTTTTGCCACCTTTTCATATTAAACTTGGGTTAACGAACAATTTTGTGAACGCTATAAATAAAAAAGGTGATAGATTTAAATACTGAAGTGACTTTTCCCCAATTAATTGACACCAAAGTTAAAGACATTTTTATTCGTCTTCAAATGAGAAAATTGGATGACGATGTAGATTCTATAGGAACACTCAACAGACAGAAACTCAAAGCTTAAAACTTATTTATAAGTGTAGTCAGGGGATTTTTAGGGAACAAGAAGGATGAGATTTACAAACAAATTGTAAGCGAACTTTTAGATTCATACCAAATGTTTAGTTCTGTCTTCCAAAGAGTGAACACGTAAATAGTAGGGCTCCGTAAGCCCTTATAAAAAGTGGAGTAATATAAAGTTCGAAGTGTCTAGTGGCTGCAAATAAAGCTAATAAAGTGGAGTAATATCAATTGCAATTGTGTTAGTACCCACCGACCGACAGTGCGTCATAATAGAGCATTGCTGGGAAAACCAGCGATAAAGATGTCTCGTTGTGGTTCTTGTACAAGCCAGCTTACCATAAAACGGCCAGGTATCCCGTGTAGTGGACCCTGTAATAAACAATATCACCTTGCTTGTGTAAATGCTCCTTCGGAATTACCATCATTTTTAAAAGATACTCCTGGTCTTACGTGGAAATGCACTAGCTGTAATGTATTTCATGACTTGTTTGATGAGAATAAACTTATCACTATTTTCCAAGATAAAGTTAATTCTTTTTTCTCGGAACTCAGCGAATCATTCCAGAACATCAAAACGGAATTCGTAAAAAAAGCTGAGGATAAACTATCTGAAGTAAAAACACACACACAACCCCACCTGACGTCCACGAAAAAACTTTCATACTCCGCAGCTCTATGTAACAATTCTCACTCAGCAGTGGTAGTAAAACCTAAAATCTCCCAAGAAAATAAACAAACCAAAGCTGATATTTTACAAAATATCAACATATCTAGCCCGGATATAAGTATCAACAGAATAAAACATATTAAGGATGGTGGTTTATTGCTAAGTTGTAAAACTACGGAAGAAGTATCGAAATTTAAAAAGATAGCAGAACAAAAGCTATCTTCAGATTATGAAATCAGAGAGGTCAAAGGATTGCATCCCCGCGTTCGAGTGGTTGGATTAACGGAAAAGCTTGATGTCAACACTCTTCAGGACCTAATTATGAAACAAAACAATGAAATATTTGAGTCGAATTCTGAGCTTAACATTATTAAAATCTGGCCTACTAGAAATAACAACAAACTATATCAGGCAACTTTGCAGTTGGATATTTCAACATATAATAAGGTAATTAATAATGGGTACGTACTGGTGGGTTTAGATCTGTGTAAAGTGTTTGACGGTATAGAAATTTTGCGATGTTTCAACTGTAATGGGTTCAACCACTCAAAAAAATGTATGTAAAAATGAATTATCTTGCCCTAAATGTAACTTAAATCATTCTTTGGAATCTTGTAAAGCTGTTAATCTTAAGTGTATCAATTGTGTCAAGTTGAGAGATACCAAGAATGCTGACATCTGTGTAGATCACACCGCTTGGGATCACGAAAACTGCCAATCCTATAAGAACACAATTTTAAAACTAAAAACTGATCTAGGATATCAATAGCAATTAGACTGCCCATCAACATCTCTTCCGCCTACACCTGATATGTGCACGCCACACTCAGTCATAAGTAATCACGGTTATCCCCCCTTTAGCAATAGTCTGTCAATTTACTATCAGAATACTCGCGGCCTAAAAACCAAACTTAATACTCTCTATGACGCTCTTCTTGCCAGTACTTATGATATACTCGCTTTCACTGAAACCTGGCTGGACTCACATATCCAGGATCAGGAAATAGCCTATGATAATTATGTTTTATTCAGATCAGACCGTGATAAGGTAGCGACGTGTCGTAGCGACGGTGGCGGTGTAATGTTGGATGTCAGCTCAGCACTTACGGTAGTTAATTTAAATCTAAAACACAGTACTTTCCACGATTTATCATATGTAGATATAGTAGGCGTAAAAATAATAGTAAATCATTATCATTTCTATGTTTTCACATTGTATATTCCCCCAAAAATGTCATCTGACTACTACAATTCTGTTGTTGATGCTTTCTGCAGTCTTAATTTTATACATAACTCACATATTTTAATTTTAGGCGATTTCAACTTACCAACTTACGCTTCTCAACATCTTACTGCTTCGCCCGCTTCTCAGATTATTTTAAACTTTCAAAACTTCTTGGACTTAAAACAATTTAATACTATAAAAAATATAAACAATAGACTACTGGACCTCGTCCTGTCGAACAGGGATTGTACAGTAGTAAAACCCCCTGATATTCTTCTTGGAGAGGAATTGCATCACCCTGCACTAAGCATTTTTTTATAGGATTAGCAATAGTTGCGAAAATCATGAAAAGAAATTTCTATCCTATACGTACAATTTTAAAAAAGCTAACTTTCAGATGCTCTATGAGATGCTATCCGAGGCTGATTGGAACATATTAAATAATATTTCTGATGTTCACTCGGCATGTGAGCAATTTTATGGTATAATAGAACCCATATTAGCCACCTGTGTTCCCAAAAAACGTATTCCCAAACGTAGTTATCCTCCTTGGTACAATAACGAGATCGTAATGAATATAAAAGAAAAGCACAAAGCATGGAGGCATTACAAATTTGTTCCCAGTGAAGAAAATCGTCAAAACTTTTGCATATTGCGACGTAGAATAAAATCTGATATAGAGAACGCTCACACAAACTACAGTATAGGTTTGCAATTAAATGTTGCACGGAATCCCTCTGACTTCTGGCGCTATGTCAACTACAAAAGAAAGGGTTCTAATCTGCCTAAAAATATTAAATATAATGATGAAATCTTTTCCGATCCTCAACTGATTAGCAATTCATTTGCTGATTTTTTTCAACAGTCATACTCTACTCCAGATCAGTGTAATCCTGCTGACAATCATAATTCATTACATAACACTTGTCTAAATATTCATCAGGTCACAGAAGAGGAAGTATTATTGTCACTTAAAAAATTAAAGCCAAAACTAACTAGTGGCCCAGACAACATTCCGTCATTTGTTGTACGTGATTGTGCTTCAATATTCGCCAAACCTCTTTCAATACTTTTCAATCTATCTCTCCAAACATCAACATTCCCTCAATACTGGAAGCAGTCCAAAATCATACCTGTCTTTAAAAAAGGAGATCGAACTCTTATAACTAATTATCGCCCTATTGTAATTTTAAACAACTTTGCTAAAGTTCTTGAAATGTTATTATATGATAATATATTTCCACATGTAAAACATGAACTCAGATTCACAACATGGCTTTTTTAAAGGTCGATCTACAACAACTAATCTTTTCTGTTTGACGGAATATTTATCTGAAGCAATTGATGATGGTAGTCAAGTCGACATAATCTATACAGACTTCTCTAAAGCCTTCGATAAGCTAGATCATAATTTACTCCTGCAAAAATTACACATTTTTGGATTTTCAAATCAGCTTGTTGAGTACTTCTCATCCTACCTCGAGAACAGATCACAATATGTACAATACTGTGGACACAAATCCGTCGAGGTTCTACCATCGTCAGGTGTCCCGCAGGGGTCGAATTTAGGACCACTTTTATTTAATATTTTCATTAATGACATTGTATCTGATATTACCGTAAATTGTCTACTGTATGCTGATGACCTAAAACTGTTCTGTAGAGTTTCAAGCTCTGAGGAGTGCGAGATGTTGCAGAAAAACTTGAACGTAATTTATAATTGGTCTATAGGAAACAAATTACCCCTTAATCCTTCAAAATGTAACGTTTTATCTATAACAACAAAAACAAATATTATACCATACCAATATACGCTAGAACACAATATACTTTCTAGACCGGAGACTTTCACTGACTTAGGAGTAATATTTGATGAAAAACTAACATTTACGAATCATATTAATCATGTAATTAATAGATCGTACAAATCTTTGGGTTTTCTCATCAGAAACACTCATCATTTCAACAATGCTACTAGCCTCAAGCTACTCTATAATTCTATCGTTAGATCAACCTTAGAGTATGCCTCAATAGTATGGTCGCCACACTATAAAGTACATATAGATAACTTAGAGAACATACAGCGAAGATTTCTGAAATACTCCACTTATAAAATTGAAGGGTCATATCCGCCTATTGGTTATCCCCAGTCGGAACTTCTGTCAAGGTTCTCACTGAGATCTTTAGAAGATCGACGCAAAGTCTCTTACTTGGTTTTTCTTTACAAATTGATACACAATGTGATAAACAGCTCCCATATTCTTAACATGCTCCCGTTTCATGCCCACCGAGTAGCTTCGCGTCAAACACAATTATTTATTTTAGCAAATCCAAGAACAAACTCAAAAAAATTCTCTCCATTACAAGTCATGTGTAACATATACAATAACATACATGATCGCGTCGACATATTCAACTGCAACGTTGCCTCAATAAAATCATGCATGTACAACCCCTGATTCGGAACTTCTTCCGGAAGAATTTCAAGACATACAATGTTTTGTATTATTTATTCATATAATATGTGTAATTAACTATTTATACTATGCTTATACTCACTACTATTGTAGATACTTTTTTTGTTGTTTTGTTTTCTTTTATCCATATTATCTTTGTATTCCCTTTTGTCTTCTGTATGATGTTTAAGTACCTTAGCTAAGTCCCTACTGTATTTCTTTTTTTTTGTTGTAACCTAGTATTCCTATTCTGTAATTGGGTCTGAGGACCTGTTGGATAGTGTACCAAATAAAATAAAAAAAAAAAATAAAATGCTCGGTTGCCGTATTTACTTTCTGCATTCTCATTTAAATTTTTTTCTTGAAAATTTGGGTGGGGTAAGCGACGAGCAAGGAAAAAGATTTAATCAAGATATCAGGACAATAGAAATTCGTTATCAAGGACGATGTGATGCAGCCATGATGGGTGATTACTGTTGGTTCTTAAAGCGAGACGATCTGACCTCCCATAAAAGCAATAATTAAATGATCATATGGTTTTCACAAATTATTCTCTATCTTTGTAGATATATCTGTGTAAGCCTAATATATTATGTTATATACATCGTTGATATATAGCAATAAATATATTAGTAAAATTAACACTAATGTTATTCATGTCGAAAATGTTTTATTAATGTAACAAGAAAATGTTGTGTTACGACTTTTTTCTTGTCATTTCTGTAATCAGAAGACTTTATTTCAGTGGGATATGCTATTCATGTACATGTTACAAAAAAAAATTTTTTTTTCACCAATTTTTTTCTGATAGCAGTATTGTTATTCTTTAGTATTAAACCAAATAACGTTTATTTTTTGTTGTAAAGTAGTGTAATAAGCTATTTAAATGGTTATTATTAAAAAATATAATTAAATCTGCGGTCTTCTACTATGCTGTGCGTTATTTTCCTAACACATACGTGTGTTAGGAAAATAATATAGGTGTGTGTTAGCATTTGCCTTTATATCTACTCTCTTGATTTGTTATGTGTATTTTCTTAACGGGTTGTGGCAAAAAATATTAACTAATGAACTCAAACTCAGTAAACACACACACACACACGTTAGAAAGACGTTTATAATGTCCAAACACTATTTCAAAAACATTTTAGATAACGAAATTATAAGCGTTAAATATTAGTATATTATTATGTGAAACGAATATGTAAGATATTTTAATATGTGTTACTAATATACTAACTCCAAAACTTTTTAAAAACATATCTATTCGACCTTAACGGACTATTCAGTTAATATGGATGTTTCATGAATGTTTAGAAGAACAGTTTTATTTAAACGCTTTAAATAATGTTACTTTAACGTTGTCCAAAAGACTACCAGCAGTTTTCGTAAAGAATCATGTATTTTATGTTATGATAGACCGTTATTTTTCCAACAATAAAGAACGGTTGATTTTCTAACGTAACACGAATTTTCAACCAATAGCACGTTGAGAATACATTTTAAAAACGAATGTGTGTTTACTGTGAGTCAGTTCAAATCAATGCATAATAAATAATTCATAACTACAAAATTTTTATCAAATTACTACTCTTTGATACGATGATCTCATTTATTTATTTAGGTTTAGATTAGTATGGTAATTTATCAGAAATATATAGTTTCGATTAAAATTCGGTTTACTTGTATAAAAAGAACATAAAATGAGGCTCATAATAGTGACTGTGATTATATGTTTTATACCATTTCTGTTTTTCGCGGAATCTGCTCCAATTAAGCCAAGACCTAGAAACTTTGGAGAAATATATGTTATAATCTCACCATGTCCACGTGACGAAATATCTCTGAAAGGAATGTGCCGGAAAGTATACAACTTCTACACCGAGTAAAGTAATTACTTTTGACTGCTGTAAGTGTTTTTTGATAATTTTTTTCTATTAGATGCATAAAATGTAACATGCTATGTGGCTTCCGTTAGCATGTGGCAAGGACAGCATGGGGGAGATTAGGGATTAAAGGAAGTGGAAATAAAGACTTTTGCAGAAAAAATTATTATAAGTATCGTAACTTTCATTTTATGTTCCTAATTTCAAGATATCTTGGATCATCTTGACTTTCATTATTAGCTTCAATCAATGATCCTTTGTGCCAAGTTGTCAGTAATTTATCTAATTCTACATTACATTTATAAATTTCATAGGAGTTTTATTAACACAACTTTCATATTTTGAATGTATGGAGATTTTAAAGTCTCTTTATCGACATTATCGACAATGACATCACTAAACGTGAAAACATTCTTTTATATCCACATTCCACAGTTTATACCCATTTGGTCATTATCCCAGTTAGTTATAGCTTTAATTGATTTTTGGTCAAATTGGCTATGCTGTTTTTGTGTACTGAGGATAATAAATGTCACTGTTCAGGAATAGTAAAAACGAACGAAACAAATATTTAGGAGTTATGATAGATGAATATTTAGTATGGCATCCACATATCAATTACTTAACTAACAAACTTAGAAAATTAAATTTTATCAGTATAGTATTTTAAATAGACATTTTTTTAACCTGTATAACGCCTTAGTGGAATCCCTAATAAACTATTGCAGTACGGGGTGGTCTTTTTAATAACGCATTTCATAACTTACAAATAAAACAAAATTCAATATTAACCCATTCGCAGCCATGTTCCAATTTTGGAACACCTATTATTTTCGTTATTACCTACTAGATGGAACAACTAGTATTACTTGCAAATTAATGTTTTAATTTTATAATATCAGAGCCATGGTGAATTTAGGATTTGTTGTTAAAACAGTCACTATTGCTATTTAGGTCGTCTCAAATTTTCACGAAAAGGTAGTACTAAAGTTTTCATACCTGTTTAGAATACCCTTTGTAGTAAAATATTTAGTTGTGTTGTGACATAAAAACGTTTCCATACACACAAATAACATATAAGTACAATTAGAATACTTAACCTTTCATTATTTCTATTTGTTTACCTCCATTTTTGATAAGTTCCAATAATAGAACATAGTTACGTGTTACATATATTCATATTTCTTGTAGATAATTGATTGAAAATCATTTAATGGAAAAAATACACTTGCTCAGCGAGTCTCAACAAATTATTAGAAAATCTAAATAAAGAACAATTTGATTCATCAAATATATAAACCCGCCTGCAGAGATTCTGACTGTGACTCTGAACTATCAGATAATGAAAATGTGGCTGACTTTTCCGATAAATTTTCTCAAAAGATTAGGTGCTCCAGCTGAAACAACACTTGTGTCACGTCGTCGTCTGACGAACAAATTTGGTATTTTGCATTATGTCACTTTGGCACCCTTCCGGCTGCGGTACTTTGATGTTTTATGTACGGTACGGTTGCGAGTGGCAGTTCCTGGTTTAAAGTGTAGAAACCCCATTTTATTCTATCAGCGGTATGATAGAAGCTAGGATAACTCAGTAAAGAAACGGAATGTCCAGGCGGTCTGTGTATGTGGTTGTCGGTTGTGTAGCAATGGACAACTTTACCTTACCTGCCGAAAATGATGCTCGGTGTATGACCAGATTGATCACTTATGCTCTAAATAAAAGACAGAATTTCAACTTCACTTACTCTATTTTATTTAAGACTGGCCTCATAAAATAAAAACAACAGAAAAAGTAGGCAAATAAAGCAAGAAGTTGTGCTAATGCAAGCAGGTATAGCAAATGTAGCTAAGTTACGGAAACTACTACTACTGCTGGTATCTAGCAAGCGGTTATATGTTTAAAGCGGTTTGTACGGAAACTGTATTTCAGTAGGCGTTGTGTGCAAAACGGTCCAAGTGTAAGTGGTTACGGTATACAAGTTTGACACTACGACAGGATATCAATCTAGCGACTGCTGTTTACTTGAGAAATATCTAAATGCGAGTATACAGCTAGGTTAGCCCTTATGTCCCCTACTAGGGTAAAACGTGGTTCAACTTGCGGACCATTTGGTCAGATTCTATCCTCGAACGAGTGACACTAAAAATCTGACTAGTAGTGGCTTCTAACTATAACACTGAAATTGGATTCTATCCTCAACGAGTGACACTAGAATTCAATCGGTGTTAAGTATAATACAATCTAAATTGATAACCGGATGTTACCGAAAGACGTCTTAATCCTTATTAAACGAAATGTGAAATAAATCAAACGATAAAAGGTCCCTCAATTGATCCGGCCTGAGATATTCGTGGTGACTCGATATATCGAAATATATCGTTGGTAACAGTTTATAGGTTCAAATTCTAGGTTATCGCATCGAATACGAGCTGACCTATGTAATCGGATATTAATTCCCGGACCACTTGGTCAGATTTTATCTTCAAACGAGTGCCACTAAAAATCTGATTAGTAGTTCTCCTTACTATTACACAGGAATTTGATTCTATCCTCAACGAGTGACACTAAAATCCAATCGGTATATACACATAAAAACATCAAATGAAAACGGTATTCTCCCGGGGCGTGTTTCTGTCTGTCTCTTTTAATTACTAAATCGTGAAACTACCGGAATATTTCTGACCGCTCGGATTTAGCAGGTGTACATATATATACACAAAAAATGGTAAAATATAAAAAAAATAATACAAGCGGTTAAAAGCAGTTAAATACAGAAATGATTCTTACCAATGTTGTTTGGGGAGCACACTCGAATTGTAGCTGACGGATAGAAGAAATCAAGTCAACTGAGCAGATTTGTCTCAACGGTTGGCGAGAAAGTCACGTGACACTTTGCGCGAGGAACAGAATTTCGTTTGATGTGGAGGGCACACATTCTTCAAATAAAATAACTTAAGATTACCCTGAAAAAGAAAACAATTTTAACCAATTGAGGAAAAATTGTTTAAAATATAAATTGTTGTTCACAGGGTGTACCACAATGCAGAGAACGGTCCAGATTATGTATTAAAGTAACGCAAAATTAATAGCAGAAAAATCACTTCATTGAACCCACGCAGAAAAACATCAAGAAATAGTCACTAGCAGTGGCGACGATGAGTCGTTAGTAAATTATCTAAACAAAAACAATAAACGAGAATTATCATCTGTAAAGGACATACGGGAAAGAGCAGACTTGCCGGTATATAGAAATCAAGAGAACGTTATAAACCCAGAATGAAAATCCAGTTGACCTTTCTGAATTATTTTGGACTGATTCTTTCCTTGAATACATAAAAAAATAGACTGTATTGTATGCTACACAGCAAAATGCAAACACATCCGTTGAGGTTTCAGTAGAAAAACTGAAAGTTTTCTTCGCAATTATCTTGATTTACGGCTATTCTCAGAGACCTAGGAAAGACATGTCTGGAGTATGAATTGGGATTTTCGCAATGAAGCAGTTGTCAACGTAATCTGAAGAAATATGTTTAGAGAGATTCTAAAAAATTTATATTTCATCAAAAACGCTGAGTTACCACCAAACGACAAGTTTGCTAAAATAAGACCACTTATAGAACATTTGAATACTAATTTTTGAAGTACATGCCTCTCAGTAAAGATACACCATGATGCTATATCGTAGTCATCATAACTACAGGCAACGAATCCAAGGGAAGCCCATTAGGTATGTATTCAAATTTTGATCTGAAAATGTGTCAAATGGTTACCTTGTAAACACTAAACCCTATTAAGGAAAGGGAACCTTATTGGGCGACAGTGGCCATGGCATGGGAGCATCTGTTTTAGGAACATTTGTTGAGAAATTGAAAGAGCATTTTCCAGATTAAAAATCCAACTTTTTTATTGATAATTTCTTTACGGGATATACACTGATAACGAAAATGTGTCCAATGGAATATGGGTGTACTAGTTCTATCAGTTAAAACATACTAGAGAAATGCCCGTTAAATAAAAATGCAATGAAGAAATCGCTCAGAGGGTCCGTGGACCCATATAAAAACTCCACAAAGAATATAATTGGCATGCAATGGAAAGATAATTCCATGGTACATTCAAGTGTTACGGTTTACAACCTACAAAGTAAGCACACCGTTATTCTGCTGCAGACAAAAATTTATTATGGTAGATATTTTTATGCAATCCACCAGCACAATACTTATATGGGTCGCACAGATTTAATGGATAGAAATATTACGTAACAACAATTGGTGGTGGCAGATTATTGTACATATTTTATGTGCTTCTGTCTCTAATGCTTGAATTTTACATCGAATTCGAAAAGATGAAAAAAAGTAAGCAAATGCTGATGAGTTTGTCGAAAATTCACGCCCCCTTATTTACTATGGTTTATATGAATCGTTGTGTTAACATATTTACGATGTCATTTTAGCACTAACAACAAAATTCTATTCTGCCTTGAATGACGAAAAACCTAGTTTATATGCATTTATCAAAAATATTTGACATGGTCAGCCATGACTTACTCTTACAATCACTAGAAGACATTGGCATCAGAAATAACTGCCTAAAACTGTTTAAAAATTACATTACAAATAGACATTAGTGTGTAAGAGAAAACGATATACTGAGCGATCCATTCCTAATAGAATAGGTCCGATACTTTTTCAATTTACATAAACGAATTATTTTTATTAGCAAATGAAGGGGAGATTATAGGCTTTGCTAACGTCACTGCCATCTTCTATACAACCGATACATGGAAAGAACTAAAAACAAAAGCTGCAATTAATTTATCTGTGATAAGAAACTGGTTTGATCATAAGCTATTAATAATTTTTGCAAAACACGCTACTTACCAGTAAGCTGTAATAAGACATAATTACCACCCTTTAAAGAAATAAGAATAAATAACGAACGGAAATATACATCTCATCAGAAAAAGAAATTAAGTACTTAGTCATATTTATTGATTCCCATTTAAGATGAGAAAAACACGTACAGTACGTAATAAAGAAACTACAGTGCATATTATATAAATTTAGATATCAAAAAAAACCTCATATACTATCAATTCAAAACTCTTTATCATCCTCTCGTAGATAGTCATCTCAACTATGGCATACTCGGATGGGGTGGTATAGCAAAAACGTACGTATCCCCGCTAGAAGTTCTATAATAAATATTATGAAACTTATTCTGTCTAAAGAGCTAAAGTATTCATCCCATCTCCTACATAAGGAAGCCAAGGTGTTCGACATTAGACAACTATGCTACTTTAATATAAATATAAAATACCACTACTAACTTACCTGATCATGCATACAACACCCGACAAAGAAACCCATATATTATTCCATTTATGTCAAAATCTATTGGACAAAGGTCATATAAATTTCTAGCACCAAAGGTCTATAATATAACACCAGAAGTAATAATAAATATAACCAAAATACATATATTTAAAAAAAACTTGTATACCTTTGTAATGGGTAACACCAGACAAACTATACAAATTATTATTGACATGAAAAATAGTAACCTCTGATAATATAACGCAAACAAATGTTTTTATTTTTCCAACATTATCCGTTCTAAATATCATAGAATCACTATTATCACTTTGGATCTATGGTTCTAATACTTTATTTAGTCCCCACTGATATGAAAGAATCAATGTTTCATGTACCACGTCTTAGCATAAATTGCTTGTGTTATTAATTACTCCACATAATTACATATATATTTACTTTTATACAATACATAAAACCTCATATTGTATGTATGTATATTTTAAAATATAATACTTAACTAATACTGTATTATTATTTATATTAAACGATCAAAATTGGACGTTAATTGTACAATAAACGAAATTATTTTTATTTTTATATTAACTATATTTATATTTCTATTTAAAACTTATGATTAGACTACGTTATGTTAGGCTACGCTATGTTAGTGTTATATGATTGTTTACACTGTACCCATATATCCTTGTCAATGTCTCAAAACAAGTGTTTACTCAGTTATTAAGTAGTAATTTATTTACTAATCCCAGTATATTTAAAAAATGGTTGTATATCTCTCTCTCTCTCTCTCTCTCTCTCTCTATTATGTAAATAAACATTTTTTTTTTTCGGTTTCCCGATGCCGGTCAGTCCTCCCGTGGCCTCCGACGCCTCACGGGAGGCGCGCCGGCGCATCAACTATAGCCACTCTCCACATCCCGTAGGGTTAGTGACTGTAGATACCAGAATTGTGTGCCCTAAACAGACGGAGAGAACCCAGAATGACCATCTTCTTCATTTTTTCCTGCCAGCCACTCGGCTGATTTTTGGCAGGCCGGTATGATCTTCAGTTCCGAGAGCAGCGTAGGCTGCCTCCGAGTACACCGATTATAAGGACGACCAATTTTATCGAGTAGCCTGGGTACAGCACTTGGAGCTCGTACCGGAGATCGCAATATTTGGTCAGTTTCTCCTCCTCCTTCAAGGTGATGTTTTTCTCCTCAGGTGCCGAGAACTCGATGACATACATCACCTTGAGTTGATGGTCGAGGAGAACTGTCAGGCTTATTGGTTTGGATTAGCTTGACAGTCGGAAACGAGTAGTTCCAGTAAATCCGGCATTTCTCGTTCTCGACAACGGACTCAATATCTCCGGGGACGTAAGGCAGCACTGGTGTCTGGTCTACCCCGTACGAGTGCCTCAGATGGTAGTATAGCACTCGTAACGCCTCGTTATGCCGGTGGATGTAGGCCGAAATCGCATATATGGGGCATGCAGATAGTAAGTGCATGAGCGATTATATATTTTTTTTCTTCGGTTTCCTGATGCCGGTCAGTCCTCCCGTGGCCTCCGACGCCTCACTGGAGTCGCTCCACTCGGCTGGCTTTTGGCAGGCCGGTATGATCTTCAGTTCCAAGAGCAGCGTAGGCTTTATCCCTCCGAGTACACCGATTATAAGGACCACCATTTTGACCGAGTAGCCTGGGTACAGCACTTGGAGCTCGTACCGAAGATCGCGATATTTGGTCCGTTTCTCCTCCTCCTTCAAGGTGATGTTTTTCTCTGCAGGTGCCAAGAACTCGATAACATACATCACCTTGAGTTGATGGTTGGCTTGGATTAGCCTGACAGTCGGGAACGAGTAGTTCCAGTAAATCCGGCATTTCTCGTTCTCGACAATGGACTCAATATCTCCGGGGACGTAAGGCAGCACTGGTGTCTGGTCTACCCCGTACGAGTGCCTTAGACGGTAGTATAGCACTCGTAAAGCCGCGTTATGTCGGTGGATGTAGGCCGAAATCGCATATATGGGGCATGCAGAAAGTAAGTGCATGAGCGATTCCGGCGCCTGATGGCAGGTCCTGCAGTTGATATCAGGAACCTCTACACGCCACACGCGGCTACGGTAGACCAAGGTGTTGATAACACCATCTTGGCAGGCCATAATGAATCCCTCGGTCTCCGACTTAAGCCCTGCTGACCTTAGAAAGGCGAAGGTCAGCCTGGTCGATAAACCCAGTGTTTCGATGTTCTTATAGAAGACACCATGCTGGGGTTTATCGACGTGCTGCCGAAACAGATTTTCCTGTTCGGCAGCTCTAATTCGGGCTTTCAGACGATTTGGCTGAACTTCGGTGACTGACTCAACATCAGCACCTCGCCGGCCTCCTCGCCTGATGTCACATGCGAGACCGAGTTCATCTGCGGCTCTTTTTGCTGCCTTGAACAATCCTGCTCCCACTCCTACAGTTTCGTGATGTTTTACGAACCGCAAGAGGGGATCTGAGCTCCTGAGTATGTTACATGCCATACTCAGTACTGCTCTGCCATGCGTACACTCCAGGCTCAAGAGTCCTCGGCCCCCCCGTTGACGTGGGAGGTACACACGAGGAACGGACGATCTAGGATGAATACTTCTGTGAATATTCATCATCTTGCGGGTATCTCTGTCTAATTGACGCAGCTCATCTACCCTCCACTTTACTACTCCGAAGGAGTAGAGCAGAATCGGAACGGCAAGCATAATAGTTGCAGACACCTTGTTCTTCCCCGAAAGTTCGGAAGACCAAATCTTTCGGAGGCGGTGTCTGTACTTGCCGCGGAGAGAATCTTTTTTTTGTGATACATCCTGGATGTGCCTTTGTTGCACACCCAGATATGTATAGGTCTCTTCGGCATCCAGATGTCTTAGGATGCTTCCGTCTGCGAGCTGCGCATCTTCAGAGAATTCCCCGCATCGTCCTCTCTTGAGGTGGACGACTGCACATTTGTCCAACCCGAACTCCATACCAGTTGCCCGCGTATATTCTTCGACCACCCTAAGAGCGTTTTGTAGTTCGCGCTCTCCGGAGGCATAAAGTTTAAGGTCATCCATATAAAATAGATGGGTGACCTTATGCCTCCGGTCGCTGGGTGGCCCGCATTGATATCCGCGGGTTTGGCGGAGCCCAACAGACAACGGCAGCAGTGAGATGCAGAAGAGGAGAGGACTCAGGGAGTCACCCTGGAAAACTCCTCTCCTAAATGCCACCTGCTCTGTCGTGACCCGCTGTGCACCTGATGTTATGGTGAAGCGGGTCTTCCAGAGCGGCAGCAGCTGTTCTATGCATCTCACTAGTGGTGCTGGTACCGCAAGACATTCGAGCAAGTACAACAATAGCTTATGCGATGTTGTATCAAATGCCTTGCGGTAATCAATCCAGGCCATCGATAGATTCCGCTTGTATTGCACAGAATCCTGTGTAATACAGCGGTCTATCAGCAGGCTGTCCTTGCAACCTGCCATGCCCTTCTTGGCACCACGCTGTTCGTGTATCTGCTGGAAGACCGGATCAACATACCTCAGCGTCCTAGCATACAAGATACGTGTAAATATCTTGTAGCAGGAGTTAAGGCAAGTGATCGGCCTATAATTCCTCGGGTCGGAAAGATCCCCCTTTTTGGGGATAAGCACAGTACGTCCCTCGACAAACCAGTCCGGAATCTGCTGCCCCTCGTTCAACCATGAGTTGAAAACTCGCACCAGACGGCGGTGAGTGGAAGGAAATTTCTTCCACCACCAGTTGTTAATGCCGTCTGGGCCCGGGGCAGCGAAGTTCTTGGTACCAACAAGTGCTTGTTGGACTTCCTCCGTATTGATTGCCGGGCACACTTCTTCTGGCTCTCCAAGATGTCTGTGACACAGAGCCTCAAAGTGTGCAATTGATGGAGTGTCGCTATTGAATGGACGCGTCGTTTCGTAGATTCCCTTCCAGACGGTTTCGACATCTTCTACAGTCGGCGGATTCTCAACAACACGCTGTGGCTCTTGAAAGAGGCGGGAAGGATTCGTACGGAACAAATTGTTTTGTTCTATACTCCTCACCCGCCTCTTCAATGTTTTCTTTATCGCCATGAGCGCTCGGATCCTATCTAGACAGTGCTGCTTGATGGTAAGCATCACTGTCAGATTTAGAGTATGGTGTTGACGTCTTAATCCGGCAGCTATGCGCCGGATCCTGGGAGTAAAAACTCTACCAGTCGTCTTATATTCCACCACACTCTGGATCCGAGAAGCGTGTTGTCTGGCCGACTGTATCTTGCCTTCGATTTTTTGTACACGCCGCTTGGCTTTATCGACCCCGTGATTGGTTGACCTCTCACGGGGGACGAGTTGCTTCGCGGCGTTGTACACGGCACAGTTGATTTGCCAGATGTCTACATCTTCCGGAATTTCCTCATCGATGACCGCGTCCATTCTAGCCAGGTCTTGTGGCTTTAGGTTAGCCCTGGTGTTAAGGCTAACCCTCGTCCTTAAGTCTACATCGGTGAACTCTAAAGGATATTCCCCATCAGCTGGTAATTGCCGCGGTGGGACTGCGGCTGGCAGTTCTTCCAGCTGACGGGGTGCACTTACGTAACCTGTCCTGAGCAGAAAGGATACTTGATCTCTCAGATGTTGTTGAGAGAAGGCGCGATGCTCTGGGTGCATTTGGCACCAAAGTGCATGCATACGCGCCATGTATCCCCTTCGCTCAGGTTCGCTACTCTCGCGGCAGGTCAGCAAGTCATCCCGAAGTTCCCTCGTCCACTTAAAGCGTCCATGTGCAATAGCATTGTCGTCATCGTTAGGACCGTCCGGTAAGGCCCCTCCCATCTGTCCGTGACCTCCATCCGATTGAGGTCGATTGTGAGAGGCCCTTCTTAGGTTATATGGAACCCGAGCTATAAGAGTACCAGGGTGGTTAGCCCTGGTACTCCCGGCCGGCATTAGTCAGGCAGAGTTGCCTCTGCCTGTCTAGAGTGCACCAACGTGGAGGTTGCCGGTCCTTTGCATTATTATTATTATTATTTTTTTTTTCCCGGTTTCCCGATGCCGGTCAGTCCTGCCGTGGCCTCCGACGCCTCACGGGAGTCGCGCCGGCGCTTATTATTATTATTATTATAATTATTATTACTATTTACTACTGAGTCCTCGACAACGGAAAGTAGGTAGATCAAGTTCAAGTGCGTTGTTTCGAAACATTCCAGAATCGGTTTCAAGGAACATGTCGATTTTGCATTACCCAGAATTATTTGGCTGCGGTATACAGTGTGTCTCGTCTCAAGTGGGCACACCATGATATTTCGGTTATTATTCGACAGATCGATTTCAAATTTTTCTCTGTTATGAAACTCTTCAAGGCGCATCGTTTTATGATTTTTAATATATTTTCAATTGTCACTTTGGTATTTTATTTTTATTATACCTTTATTAGCAAAGTTCCCTGTTTCGGAGTATTTTTCCAATTTATTTACATTGCGATTGACAGCTGGTAGATGAAGTTATCTTATAACTCGTTAGTACTCTACTGTCACATAGAGATGTATAATACCGAGGTCCTTCTTGTCGACGTTGAGTGAATCTACTTCGTACTGATAAACGCAACAACCAGAAATCAGTCTAGGAATATTATTTGCGGCGTCCCACAGTGGTCCAAAATCAGAAAGAAGTTGACAAAAATCTGTATATTGTCTTAATAAGTCAGGAATAACGTACATATCACGAGAAAAATAGTGAAAAAAATAAATAAATCTGGGGTGGGTTTTAAGTAGTGGTTATTTGACAGTGGCTATTTACACGTATTTCTTCATGCAACCTATTTAAAATGATTCATGAAGTATGAAAAAAATAATAAATAAAAAAATATCAAACTCATAGGTGGCTTTGTAGGGGATCATTTTTTGACAAAGTGCATGTATTCTATTTAAAATGATTTGCAAAATACGAGAAAAATAATACACAAAATTGTAGCGGTGTCTGTTCGGACTTCCAAAATATGTGAGAAAGTATGTTCGGGCGTCGGAATACGTAACGGTGTTTGCCCTCGGATAGCTGGTTTGGAGAATTAATCCAGGATTCCTGTTAGTTGTAAATAAGAAAGCCTAAAGTATACATAACATAGTTTACTTCATTAAAGCAGCATTTATCCAAAACATGAAATTAAATAAACATAAAATCAGATTCTCTAACAATTAAACCAAGTACTGTTAATAAATATAATATACATCGGTGCTATTAGTTTACGGAGAGGAGTGTAATTTCGGTGATTAAGCGGTACGACGGTAGGCTTGAGCTCCATGTGTTGAAGGAAACATCCAGGACTCGATGCCACGGTAAGTTCGATAATTATTTAACGGCGGCGGGTCCAGCTTAACGCGCTGAAGACTCACGGCAATAAATAATCAGGGCGGTTGGTTTAGCAATTATTTACTAACGGCGCGTCCAGTGTAACGCGCTGAAGACTCACGGCAATAAGTAACTACTAGACTGGTGACGACGTTGCAGGACAGAAAATGGCTACCAACACCAGGAGTTCTAGCTCATCGCGCTAAAAACTCCAAGATGCTACCAGACATTCGGCCGGGCGGCGTCGTCGTCAGATTCTATATTCTAACCAAATGGAGTCAAGCTCAACACGTGTGAGACTACTCAACTACCCAGCTCAACGCGCTGAAGATAGTTGTCAGTAGAAAACTGAATTCATTTCCTTGGCTACCGCGATTCTGTTTATAGCAAAATTATGGGCTTGGTTACGACTCATATTTCATGGCGGCAGGAAGTACGTGACAGCACAGAACAAACGGTAATTGCAGAAATTTCTAGGCATGAACAATGTTCATGCCAGATGTTCATTGAACATCTACATGATTCATCACATGGCGGCAGAAAGTGCGCGGTAGCACAAGACTAACGGGAATTTCCGAAGCTATCCTAAGGAACATATGTATGATTCATTACAAAATATAATACAATACTAATAATTAATGGAGGTATATAACTTTTTATCGCAAAAAATGCATATACTCATATTAATGCAATAGGGAGGAACGTCAGTTATTCATCGGTATCAGGCGAGTCTGTGTCACTTTCACGTTCACTTTCTGAATCTTGATAACTGGTCACATTCTCCTCAGTTGATGGGATTGTGGGCTCTTTTAAGAGCCTAAAAACTTCAGGTAACTACATTGACTTCTTCTTCTGGGGAAGTTTGCGAAGGGACGTAACCAGTGGATCTGATGAAATCAATAATCTATTGAATAGGTCTTGATTCGTTGCATCTCGATATATTTTTCTGCTGTGATGTTCTCTATATTTTTTAAGATCTATATTTCGGGATTCTCTCACCTCTTCGGACAATTGACCTGTCGGAAATTAGGCGAACTTAATAACTATGGAACCGTGAACTAAATTTTATATACAGATGGCGCCATATAATCCCATGGATATGTAGACATGAACAATATTGCAGTCTGTAGGGCATACTCATGGAACGCATCAGTATCGACCTAGTATCCACATGAAATGGTTTATAGAGCAACTGCAAATCTTTTAATAATATTTTCATCGATACCGGTGATTCAAGACGATGTAGCTGGGTCCTTAAAAAAATCTTCTCGCCGTGTTCCCATCATTTGTTGTACCACTACCTCCACTTTTAGGATGAACAACTAGAAGACCCATTCTAGTCCTAAATTTATTTTGTATTAGCATTTCCTCTCTGTTATACTACCTTTATCTTCAGCACGAGCTTGCCACTTTTTAATATCTAAACGATAGGATATGTAAAGCATATATTCGAAGCATCTAATCCAGGCATGTAACGTTGATAGTCCAAATTTAAAAGCTTCCTCGTTCTCCTCCTTTTCGACAACTTTATCTATATTGTTCAGTTCTTGTGGGATGGCCTTGCATATATAATATTGTTACGTGTTTGCTATCCCCACAAACACCTACACTCGTAGATTCGTTGATTGAAAGTCCAGGTAACACTTACTCACTACTTTATTTACTAATTAACAATTAACAACAATAGATTAATTACTGTCTTAACTATAATCACACTTGAACACTTATAAGTTTCTTTCTTATTTCTTCTTTACTCGTTCACGTTCAACTTAAGATTAAGTCTCGGCCCACTGTGCGTCTTATTTATACATCCATTCACCCGGTCTAGAGTACTCCAGAATATTCCCGGCCGTTCCCATACAATTCCAGTCTCATCTAACCAGTCTACATAGTCCAGTGGCGTAAAAATATGTTTGTGAAGATGAAATGCCGGTAATAGCGTTACATATTTTTTCGTTTATCATGGTCATAACGCAAGTATGGGATACAGAAACTTTAATTTTTTCTTCTTGGTTGAAGCTTATCAATCTGACTTTGTATATAGGTCATCTTGTGCTGTGGAATGTCAGATGTTTATTTTAAGAACTGAATTCGAAAAGGCATGCAAAATCTTGTTGACGACGGACGTGGAATTTGCCACAAAATTATTTTTTCATCTTTCGGTAATTGCGCAAACAATTGTAACGGAACCATGGACGTTAAAAATAGATCGCGATTTCTTAGAAGGATTCGGAAAACTATTGTTTATCTTGAGAATAACTGCTACTACCATCGCAACCCCATTTTACTAACAGTACTAAACTTCAAAATGTTCCAGGAGCACACCAAAAGGGCTTGTACTTGAAACTTCCAAAGATTATTCTGTTACTGTTAGGGTGTCAATTGGCAGATAACATCGGGCCTTAGCCTTTAAATCTTTGTGGTATGAGGGATAGATATCCGCTGTTTTTCTTTAACTGGCTGTCTAATAAACGTGTACTGACGTTTCGGTAATTTGGCTTCGATAAGTAAAGAAATCGCCTCATCTGTCGTTATAGGAACTAATTCGTCTAATTTTTGTGCAGCATGCCAGGCTTTACTAATTTTCTTAGCTCGAGTTGGTGTCGTAAACACAGTTTCAGTGATTGTTTTGGCTTCTGAATCTTTTCCCTTAGATTTCAAAGCCACTTTTGCAGAATAACTGAGTTCTTTCACTTCAAACTATCTCGACAATTTCACTACCTTCCTCAAACGTTACCTTCAGTCGATCACGACCCGATGACGTGCTTGGTTTAGTACCTGACATAGTTTCATCAGTTTCCTCCGGTTCTTATTCTTCGTCAACATCAAAATTGCTGTCAAGCCACTTTCCATGCTTCTGACGGAATCTTTCTCGATTATTTGTTCAGTCTTGAAAAAACTTTTTGCAAAAGTCAAATGCAGCGTTGCTTATGCGAACGATTGCTTGAGCATTCCCTGCCTTTCCAAAGTGATTGACTAGATAATACATCACGTGAGCCTTCTGTGCTAAACACATTTCATTAGATTTTTCCGATAAAACGTCAAACAATTTTCTTCTTGTAGGCATTCCAAAATAAAAAAATTAAAATTTGGTGGTTGCTTAAGCTAGGGTGTTTTAGACGATGCAAATCGTTTCAATATGTACTACTGGTGCAAAGTTTTTAGTCTGCATAACATAGCGTTTGCCGTACTACTGACAGCAACGACACCATCTTATTTTGGTTTGAAACTGACTTGAAGCGCCCTTCGAAATAGAAAAAAACGCAATTTTTTTCTAATGGAACAATCTCGAGCAAAAATACATTTAACCGCGGCATAGGGGGATACCTACAGTATATTTTAGAATGAAAGTCTCCGTGGCTTTTAATGGCAAACTCTCTTTAGGTCTAACGGAAATTACAAAATGCCAAAGAAATTACGTAACCAAAAGCACTAATATTCAAAGCACAATCACACGTTGAAATCTGCCAACAAACTGAAGTAAAATCGTAGTTTAACAATTATTCATATTTGAGGGTTCACCGCAAGTAGATTTCTCGAACAAAGGGGTTGATAGTCCGGGAAATATTAGCTGAGATGTACCCTTGGAATGTGAAAGCTGGTATAACAAACATACCTATAAAATATAAATTTTTTCAACTTTTTGTTTATTTCGGACCACTGTGCGGCTTCAAAAACGATTTCCTTTTAATAGAATAATAGTTATTTACGTAACAAGAAAGTGATATTTCTTTGGACGAGTAGACAAGATTCCGGCGCGAGCCGTACCAATACCACAGATTAAGAAACTGCTATGGTAGCAGCTTCAAAAATTTCATCTGGCATGTTTTCTATATCGCAGCCACTTCCCGGACACTTTTCTTTTAAGAAAGTAGCTCTTTTACAGCCTAATCCAGGTCCAGCAAGTACATTCTTCCCGAGCTAGGCCGTAAAAGAGATACTTTCTCAAAGGAAATGTGGTTATTTTCCGGACAGTTGCTGAAAAAAATCTTTTATTAGTGGTCAATCGCAATTAAAGCGTAAACACTTCCTCGTATGATACAAGGTTATAAATAACCAAGAAGTCTCTAATTTAGTACGAAAGTAGTAGCCATGTGTGTGGCTACTTTATTTAATTTTTAATTGAATAAAGTGAGAGGATTACGACTTTGTATTTTTTTAGGTATTGCTGTCAGTATTTATTTTTTGAATACTCACATTAATTTGATTTCCTAAGTTAACCATATTTATACTAATTAAACCATTTAAGGGCTTACCACCAGTTAACACGTTAAGTGCTACTGGCGCATACGGTGCGCTTACACAAATCCTTTGACAATGCATATGATGTGTTCGACTATTTAGCTCTTTTTCGTCATTGATGCATCTGTTGCGTCATTGGCACAATTCGTTGAGTAATGTTACCGACGTGCCGTATGCTCTTTAACTCAAAAATGCGAATGATGTACTTTTTATTTGTTTCTTGTACGTATGAAAATAGTTTTTAACCATATTTTTATCGTTTTTAAAAATATGCGACTTGCTGTTTTAAAATAACAAATAAAAAGTACCTTCTTATATCTTATGTAGGGATTAGTACTTATTTGTTTTTTATTCACTATTTCAAATATAAATAATTATAGTCCTAATCTGTCTGTCTCTTAAAATTACTCACTTAAATATTAGATCTTTACCCGCCAATTTTATAAGTATTAATGATGAGTTTTTAAACAGTTCTTTTGATATAATCGCAGTGTCCGAAACCTAGCTCACTGCCGAATTAAATATCAATGTTTTCAAGCTATCCGGGTATAACTTATTCTATCAGAATGGAACTGGAAAAGGTGGTGGTGTAGCTTTGTATGTAAGGAATAGTTTAGGATGTGCAATAATAGAGTCCGGGTGAATGAATTAGAACAGTTATGATTATCTCTTACTATTAACTGTATTAAATACTCTATTGGTGTAATTTATAAGCCTTCGTGCTATAACACTAACAATTTTCTATTAGAGTTGGAAGATGTTTTGAATATAATATCTCCTTAATACAACCATATTATTCTCACAGGAATTTTAATATCGATGTTTTGCAAGTCGACAGACATGAAGTTAAACGTTTTCATAGAAAGTTATGATTTAGTGCAAATTATAAATAAACATACGCGTTATAATCAGAAAAGTTGTACCATCATCGATCTAATAATCTGCTCCGCTTATCTCATTATTATTGATTTTTCTGTCTCTGATGCGCCCTTTATCTCAGATCACTGTTTAGTTACATGTAAATCTGCTAGTGCAGTTTTAACAAAGGAACCAATCTTTCGCACTTTTCGTGACTTTAAACATTTTAGTTACTCAAATTTTTTCAAATGTAACTCCTTTTTGGTAAATTTATGAAAATAATGACATTAACGATAAAGTCATCATTTTCTGTTCTTTAATATTAAATTTATTTGATAATCATGCTCCTCTAACAACGGTAAGAATTACTAAGAAACATGCTTCATGGCTTACCGACATTATTAAATTAATTATAAAACTTGCATCATAGCATTGCTTGCCCGCCATAAGAAATCAAATAACTCTGCTCACTGGAATTACTACAAGAATTTAAGAAACTATCTGAAAACTGATATTAATAATGAAAAAAGAGCCTATATAAATTTTGTCTTAAACAATAATAATAATAAAGATAATTGGAAATATTTTAGAGATATGAATATTCATTATAAATCTACTACAGTTGAGCTACCCCCAGAATTAGGAGATGCCAATGATATTGATAGTTATTTCATATTCTCTAGCCAATCTGTAAGTCATGTCGATAAAGATACAATTTCTTTCTTAAACAACAATGTAAATCCTAAACCTAATACTAAATCATCGGGCTCTGATTATATATCTATAACTATGCCTATATATTTTTGTCCTACCATTTTGCCTGACTTAACTAATATAATTAATTTATGTATTCAAACTAGTGTATTTCCTGCCAATTGGAAGTTAGCACACGTATTACCTTTGCCCAAAATTAGTAATCCTAAAGAATTTAAAAACCAATCCAATAGGTATACTACCAGTGCTCTCTAAGATTCTGGAAAAAAATCCTAAACTTTCAGATTAAAGTTCAACTTAAAAACTTCGAACTGTTACCTCAAAACCAATCTGGTTGCAGAGTAAATCATAGTTGTATGACAGCCATACTTAAGGTCATGGATGATATTTTGTTGGAGACTGATAAAGATAATTTAACTATCCCCGTCGTCGTACTTGACTATTCAAAAGCTTTCGACAGAATCAACCATGACCTTTTCCTGGCGCTGCTACATTATTTAAGTTTTGGTGGGAATGCAGTATTGTTGTTAAAAATTATTTAGTTAACAGGCAACAAAGAGTTAAAATTAGTAACAAACTATCTGCTTTCACTGATGTTGTCTCCGGGGTACCACAAGGTTCTATATTGGGACCACTGTTGATTACATTATATATTTCAAATTTTAAGAATAGCTTGAGGTATTGTTGTAGTCATTTCTATGCAGACAATTCCCAAATTTATTATTCTTTTGAGAAAACAGATTGTTATGATGCATATATGAAAATAAATCAAGATTTGCAGGCTTTAATCTCAATATCAGAAATATTTTGTTTGACTGTAAACCCCTCCAAGTCAAAAACAATGCTATTAGGGTGTAAAGTGTCGTGTAGGATAAGTGGTGATGAGATAAAGGTTCGCATAAACGGTGAAGAGTCGCAGCTAAGTGATGTCTCCAAAAATCTGGGATTACATATCTTTTAAATTTTCTGAATACGTCACACAAATTATAAAAAATGCTTCTACTAAACTAAAATTAATATATAGTAGTAGGAATTTGTTAAATGTGAAAAACAAAACCATGTTATGCGAATCATTGGTCCTATCACATTTGAATTACGCTGATGCAGTATATGGACCTTTTTTAAATGCCTTCGAAACCACATATCTTCAACGTATTCAAGATACTTGTAGACGTTTTATTTTTGGGCTCAGAAAATACGATCACATTTCCTCAAAATACCAGTTCATCCTCATATTATGCTTCTAATTACTATAATAAAATTCCTCTTGACTTTAGAGCATTATATCCTAATGAGTTTAAAAAGAAACTAAAAATTATGCTGCTTAAAGACCTAATAAAATTTCATTAATCTCCTATTATAATTATTAGTAGTATTTTTTTTTTTATTTTATTTTTTTCTCTCCTTTTTGCAATTATTAATCAGTTTTTTTTTCATCAAATTTGTTGTATTTTTGTACACGTTATTGTGGAATAAATATATTAAATTGAAATATTTTCTTGTACACAACTATGTGTGTGTATATGTTGATATGCTTGTATATATTACTCTTGTAATACTATTCAATTTTCATGAAAAGTCTTAGCTGTATACGATATTTTTATTAATTTGTGAGGTTGAGAGTAAGAATGGAACTTGTTCCAAACTCTGCCTATTGGCATTTTTTTTTTTAATTTTTGTAAATTCTCTGCCATTTGCTGTATTTTTATATGCCAATAAAAACCATTTATTATTATTATTATTATTATAAAAATATATTCAACAAGTTAGATAGGCCTTAGGACGTCTGTATAATTTAAAATTGTAAATAAAGCATGTCTGTGTCAGGAAAACCACCGTAGCACTGTAGGGTGATAATACATATTTTAGTAGCAATGAAAGTGTTAAATGATTTGTTCTCCATCTTAAATTTTTTGCATCTTCTGCATCATTTCTAATTATCTAGAGGGTTAAACAGCATAATTTCACAGTAAAGCAGACCTTGGAGGATACGGATTCGCTCATCGTCCAAACAGCGCTCGATATACCCATTTCATTCCCGTTCATTTTTGTTATAGAGGAAGATATACATTTGTTGGTTCTGTTAACCGCAAGGGCGAGATACCTTGCCAATGTTTTTTTGCGAAAACCATCCAGGGGAAAAATTGCGCAACAGATATTTTCTGGGTAAACCCTCAACTACAAGGAAGCTGTAATGAAACATATTCTATTTCTCCATGGATGCGCGAGAAGAATGGAAAAGAAGAGGCAGGTGACTTGAAAAAACCCTTTTTGCGCTAAGTATATTGCAACTTGCAAAGCAGCGGACTATGCTAAAGTAGTGTATTTAACTGTGGATTAGGCCTCCTGGAGATACCACGTAAAATAACTCTATCTCATGGGTGGTGTAAAAATGAGTTTTTATTTCGCAATATGTATCGGACAGACACATTATTTCGTAGATAATGCGAAAAAATCGGGTACAAATACAATTTTCTTGCAAATTCTAAATTTCATCTTACTTCTCAGCCCTCTTATTCAAAAACTATTGGTCTGACAAAAAATATCATGAGTTACTTTGTAGCAAATTTTATCCTCTTTAATCCATTTTTTTCTCTAGGACTAACAGGAATGGAGTTATACGCCAAGAAACTGTTTTTGGGCGTCATTTTTCATGATGGCGGTGCGAGCGGTGGCTTCTCAAGTTCGCAAATTAAGAATCATAGTTAGGGCATATGGGTGGACATTCCTACCAAGTTCCATCTTTCCATAATCTCTTGTCACATAAAATATTCAAATAACTGTACTATTTCCACATTTGCATTGCAATGTACTATTTTATCATCACTTCAGATTCACTGTCACATTAATCTGGGTCAACAATCTATTAGATAAGGGCCATAAATAAAAATGCACTTGACCTAGTATATTAATTTATTTAGGCACTCTTTACATTTCAACTGTTATAGAAGAAATAAAGCGTATACCATTCTGAATTATATATTTTAATAATACGTGACAAAGAACCTTTTATTTTAAAAGAACCAAGCTTGGTACGGTACATTAAAAATTAAAAAATATGTAAACTAAAAAATTACTTCATGAGCTGTGTCATTTGTCTTTTTTAAAAATATATTTATGAATTCAACAGTTTCCACGCTAGCAATGTTACCTATATTCGGTTTAATAATGATTGTACCTGTATTTACTAGTGTCTATTCTTTCCCCTGTACACAGAATAATTCTGATGGATAGACGTCTAGTTGCAGTAGTTTTCCATCTTACGTAATTTTTATATTAATTACATTTTTTTTTGTTTCAGATAACTGGCAGAACAGCTGATAAGGATTTTATTTACAAATAATAAAAATTAAATTAGCTCTTAGTTTGTTGTAATACAGAAAATTGTTATTTTTATATTCATATTGCAGATATGTATATGATTTTCCTTCTCATGAATATATGTATTAAACTGTTAGAATTAATAGTAATAAATGTTATTTTATTTGAAACATTTATGTAATTAAACAAGTCATTGAAATGATATTACGTAATTCAAAAAAATTAATAATTATTATTATACCTCTATATATTTAAACACAAAAGCAGCACTAAATTCATTCAAAATTTTATATATAGATATATTAATTGAGCATAGAAAAAATTAAATAAATCCTATGGCTTTTTTGGTGAACTGTACTGCTGATTGAGAATATGTTTCAAATAAAAGTAACTTTGTTAACAATTTTGTGCCATGGGCAAAATGTCAACATGTTTTGAAATTTTATTATTTGATATGCTGTGTAAACAAAAATATCTGTTTGAGGGGATAAAGTTTCCTTTAAAAAAATGGGAAATGCGATTCTGACATCCACATTCTACATAACATAATGAAAAAATATCAATGCCGATTTACCCTTTCTTGGATGTAATTACATAATTTTCTCCTTTGATGTCTACAGTTGTTTTGAAAAAAAGTGAATATTTTCCTTTGTAGATATTAATAAAGGGCATCCTCAAATGAATAAAATTAAAACTGAAGTAAAAAATATCTATCTATCGATATTTAATATTTCATTCAAGCAAAACAAAAGAATTGCATACTTACTAGTAAATAATGTATAGAATAATTAACTAATTAAATTATAAGGACAATCCCCGGCACCTTCTATGGATATTAATATATCACACTTAAAAAAATTAAACTGTTAAATGTAAACCATTTTAGTATATAAAACACAACCTATTCCGGTCTCAAAACTAAACTGGACAGAGTTGTAAGAATGAAATTCGATTGTTATCCGAAACGTCAACTACTATACTTTTTTAGGTGTGAGACATTTTAGATAGACAAGAACATTTGTTCAAAACCAATCTCTAGCTAATCCTCATGGCGCAAAGGTTTATTTAACAATTTTTGTAAATAATTTATGTGAGAGTGGCTTAATACCTAAAGAACATGCGAAAAAACATTGTAAAATGCCACAAATAAATATAGGTAATAATCGTTAATAATTTATCTGAAGATGCGTAGCTTGAGGACGGAAACATCCTGCGACTTCTGGATGCTGGATAGACTTATACAAACCAGGGAGTGCAACGTTACATCCAGGATGGCAAGTACACATACCTCTGAAATATTTAATTTAGTCTTCCAAATTTTCTGAGAAGAGCAAGGTGTCTGCTACAAACTAGCTAGCCGTTCCAGTTCTGCTCCATTTCATGGGAATAGTGAAGTAGACAGCATGCGCTAATTAAACAGAGATACCCGCAAGATGATGAATATTTACAGACGCATTCACACTATATCGTTCGTCCTGTGTACCTTCTACGTCAATGAAAGGGCGAAGAACTTTTGAGCCTGGATTGTCTGAATGACAGAGTAATATGACATACAACATCCTCAGTAGCTCCGATCTTCTATTGCGGTTCGCAAAACATTATGAAACTGAATGAGTGAGTGTAATATTATTTAAGGCAGCAAAAAGAGTCGCAAGTGAATTTAATTTCAATTCCTCATCAGGCGAGGCTAGCAAGGTGCTGATGTAGAGTTCGTCACTGCGCATTAGCCAACTAGTACCAAAGTTCGAATCAAGTTGCGAATTAGATAAATCTGTTTGCAGTACTTCAGTAAACTCCAACACGGTGTCTTTTATAAGAATATAGACCGGTTGCGCTTAACTAGGAGACCGAGTAGTTTATTGTGACCTGTCACGTTGGTGTTATCAATAACTGAGACACTCGTACAGGGTAGACCAAACACTCCCTTACGTCTCTCGAGATACTGAGCCCGTTACCAGAAAGAGAAATACATTTACTGGAACTACTCGTTCCCGACTGCATGCAAATCCAAGTTAATATGCTATGGTCCATCTCGACCACCAAACCAATGTGTTAAATGTTATCAAGGTCTCAACACATGCAGAGAACAATATCACATTGAAGAAAGAGGAAAAACGGACTAAATATCGCGATCTCCGGTGCGGACTTCAAGTATTGCACTCAGGCTACTCAGTCTCGATGGTCATCCTCATAGTCACTATACTCGGAGAGATAAATTCTACCCTGTTCTCAGAGCTGGCCTGCCAAAGTAAGCAGAAGAGTTAACAAACCAAATGCTTAACACGGTCACATCAGGTTCTCTCCGTCTACTTTGGACACTAATTCGGGAATCTGCAGTCACTAACCTCTCGAGATATGAGATGCAGCTATAGTTAATAAGCCGAAGTGATTCCCATATGAATAGGAGTCATAGAAGAACTATCTAGCGCAAAGATACCAAAAAAAAAATTAAACAATAATAATAATAATTAATAATAATAGAATGGACGCAGTCATCGATGAGGAACTTCCTGATTTGCCAGATTCATACATCTGGCAAATCAACTGTGCCGTGTACAACGCCGCGAAGCAACTTGTCCCCCGTGAGAGGTCAACTAGGTCGAGAAAGCCAAGCGGCTTGTACAAAAAATCGAGGGTAAGATACAGTCGGCCAGACAACTGGCTTCTCGGATCTAGAGTGTGGTGAAATACAAGACGAGTGGTAGAGTTTTTACTCCCAGAATTCAGTGATAACGCGACAGCTTACGTGGGCGGTACCGCGTGGCACGCCCGGCAGGAGCGGCAGAGCCGGCAACATCAAACCGTGTAATACAATTCATGTGTCCTACGTGCGCGTTATCAGGTGGCGCTGGTAGAGCTGCCGGTTTTCGAGCGGCGCACGCGGTCAAATAATTTGATATTCGCCGCTAGTGCCGCCCGTACCGAGCGCAGTCTGGCTTGTAAAATCCGAATGTTTGGGTTATTCCACACGCTCTTAATTATTTTAGCAAATTGACAAGTACCTTTAACGAACTGTTAATCAGTCAAGTGCAAAATTGCCGTATGCTTTGGGACATGAGGCATAAAAACTATCACAATCGGCTACTAGTGGACAGAGAATGGAATTGGGACAATTTTTTAGCTATTGGTTAACGGTGGAATTCGCTGTCTATTCCCCTTTCTAAATAGAACGTATCTGTTGGATGCCTTCTTGCCCTATGTCTTCTTCGCATTCGTAATATTTTGAGGTAAACACTTTCCCCCAGTAAAACATTCCTTCTTTTTGATCTAGACATGTCACCATTTACGAATCGCACGGTAAACTGTGCCGGACTTCAAGTACACGTAAGACGCTACTGCCGCCTCTGCCACTCCTACCTCCTCAGACGCGTCCGCCGCTTCTGCCGGGAGTGGCGGCGCTCACATAAGCCGTTGCGTAAAGCAATACTGTCTAGATAGGATCCGAGCGCTCATGGTTATAAAGAAAACATTAAAGAGGCAGGTGAAGAGTACGGAGCAAGACAATTTGTTCCGTACGAATCCTTCCCACCTCTTTCAAGAGCCACAGCGTGTTGTAGATAATGCGGCGACTGCAGAAGATGTCGAAAACTTCTGGAAACGAATCTACGAAAAGACGCGTCCATTCAATAGCGACACTCTAGCAATTGCACACCTCGAGGCTCTGTACCACAGACATCTTGAACAGCCAGAAGAAGTGTGCCCGGCAATCAGCATGGAGGAAGTTCAACACGCACTTGTTGGTAGCAAGGACTTCGCTGCACTGGGCCCAGACGGCATTAACAGCTGGTGGTGGATGAGACTTCCTTCCACTCACCGCCCTCTGGCGGAGTTTTCAACTCATTGTTGAACGAGAAGCAGCAAATTCTAGACTGGTTTGTCAAGGGACGTAATGTGCTTATCTCCAATCTTTCCGACCCGAAGAATTATAGGCCGATCACTTCCCTCAACTCCTGCTACAAGATATTTACATATATCGTGTATGCTAGGCCACTGAGGTCTGTTGATCCGGTCTTCCAGCAGATACACGAACAGCGTGGTGCCCAGAAGGTTGTAAGGACAGTCTGTTGATAGACCGCTGTATTACACAGAATTCTGTGCAATACAAGCGGAATCTATCGATGGTCTGTATTGATTACCGCAAGGTATTTGATACAACGTCGCACGAGCCATTGTTGCACTGGCTCGAATATCTTGCGGTACCAACACCTCTAGTGAGATGCATAAAACAGCTGCTGCCGCTCTGGAAGACTCGGTTCACCATAACACCAGGTGCACAGCGGGTCACGACATAGCAGGTGGCATTTAGGAGAGGAGTCTTTCACGGTGACTCCCTGAGTCCCCTCCTCTTCTGTATCTCACTGCTACCGTTGTCTGTTGGACTCCGCCAAACCCGCGAAAACCAATATGGGCCACCCAGCGACCGGAGGCATAAGATCACTATCTATTTTTTATGGATGACCTTAACTCTTATGCCTTCGGAGAGCGTGAACTACAAATCGCTCTTAGGGTGGTCGAAAAATACACGCGGGCAATTGGTATGGAGTTCGGGTGGGACAAATGTGCAGTTGTCCACCTCAAGAGAGGACGATGTGGTTAATTCTCTGAAGATGCGCAGCTTGTAGACGGAATCATCCTAAGACATTTGGATGCCGGAGAGACTTATACATATCTGGTGTGCAACAAAGGCACATCGGTGTACTCGGAGGGATAAAGCCTACGATGCTCTCGGAACTAAAGATCATACCGGCCTGCCAAAATTCAGCCGAGTGGTTGGCAGGCCAAATGCAGAAGGCGGTCATTCTGGGTTTTCTCCGTCTGCTTAGGGCACACGATTCTGGTATCTACAGTCATTAACCCTACGGGATGTGGGGAGTGACTATAGTTAATGCGCCGGCGCGACTCCCGTGAGACGTTGGAGGCCACGGGAGGACTGTCCAGCATCGGATGTTCCGAAATAATAATAATAATAATAATAATAAGTTAGGGGGATCTTTCCGACCCGAGGAATTATAGGCCGATCACATGCCTTAACTCCTGCTACAAGATATTTACACGTATCTTGTATGCTAGGACGCTGAGGTCTGTTGATCCGGTCTTCCAGCAGATACACGAACAGCGTGGTGCCAAGAAGGGCATGGCAGGTTGCAAGGATAGCCTGCTGATAGACCGCTGTATTACACAGGATTCTGTGCAATACAAGCGGAATCTATCGATGGCCTGGATTGATTACCGCAAGGCATTTGATACAACATCGCATGAGCTATTGTTGTACTTGCTCGAATGTCTTGCGGTACCAGCACCACTAGTGAGATGCATAGAACAGCTGCTGCCGCTCTGGAAGACCCGCTTCACCATAACATCAGGTGCACAGCGGGTCACGACAGGGCAGGTGGCATTTAGGAGAGGAGTTTTCCAGGGTGACTCCCTGAGTCCTCTCCTCTTCTGCATCTCACTGCTGCCGTTGTCTGTTGGGCTCCGCCAAACCCGCGGATATCAATGTGGGCCACCCAGCGACCGGAGGCATAAGGTCACCCATCTATTTTATATGGATGACCTTAAACTTTATGCCTCCAGAGAGCGCGAATTACAAAACGCTCTTAGGGTGGTCGAAGAATATACGCGGGCAATTGGTATGGAGTTCGGGTTGGACAAATGTGCAGTCGTCCACCTCAAGAGAGGACGATGCGGGGAATTCCCTGAAGATGCGCAGCTCGCAGACGGAAGCATCCTAAGACATCTGGATGCCGGAGAGACATATACATACCTGGGTGTGCAACAAAGGCACATCCAGGATGTAACACAAATAAAGGAATCTCTCTGCGGCAAGTACAGACACCGCCTCCGAAAGATTTGGTCTTCCGAACTTTCGGGGAAGAACAAGGTGTCTGCAACTAATATGCTTGCCGTTCCGATTCTGCTCTACTCCTTCGGAGTAGTAAAGTGGAGGGTAGATGAGCTGCGTCAATTAGACAGAGATACCCGCAAGATGATGAATATTCACAGAAGTATTCATCCTAGATCGTCCGTTCCTCGTGTGTACCTCCCACGTCAACGGGGGGGGCCGAGGACTCTTGAGCCTGGAGTGTACGCATGGCAGAGTAGTACTGAGTATGGCATGTAACATACTCAGGAGCTCAGATCCCCTCTTGCGGTTCGTAAAACATCACGAAACTGTAGGAGTGGGAGCAGGATTGTTCAAGGCAGCAAAAAGAGCCGCAGATGAACTCGATCTCGCATTTGACATCAGGCGAGGAGGCCGGCGAGGTGCTGATGTTAAGTCAGTCACCGAACTTCAGCCAAATCGTCTGAAAGCCCGAATTAGAGCTGCCGAACAGGAAAATCTGTTTCGGCAGCACGTCGATAAACCCCAGCATGGTGTCTTCTATAAGAACATCGAAACACTGGGTTTATCGACCAGGCTGACCTTCGCCTTTCTAAGGTCAGCAGGGCTTAAGTCGGAGACCGAGGGATTCATTATGGCCTGCCAAGATGGTGTTATCAACACCTTGGTCTACCGTAGCCGCGTGTGGCGTGTAGAGGTTCCTGATATCAACTGCAGGACCTGCCATCAGGCGCCGGAATCGCTCATGCATTTACTTTCTGCATGCCCCATATATGCGATTTCGGCCTACATCCACCGACATAACGCGGCCTTACGAGTGCTATACTACCATCTAAGGCACTCGTACGGGGTAGACCAGACACCAGTGCTGCCTTACGTCCCCGGAGATATTGAGTCCGTTGTCGAGAACGAGAAATGCCGGATTTACTGGAATTACTCGTTCCCGACTGTCAGGCTAATCCAAGCCAACAAGCCTGACATAGTCCTCCTCGACCATCAACTCAAGGTGATGTATGTCATCGAATTCTCGGCACCTGCGGAGAAAAACATCACCTTGAAGGAGGAGGAGAAACGGACCAAATATCGCGATCTCCGGTACGAGCTCCAAGTGCTGTACCCAGGCTACTCGGTCAAAATGGTCGTCCTTATTATCGGTGTACTCGGAGGGATAAAGCCTACGCTGCTTTCGGAACTGAAGATCATACCGGCCTGCCGAAAACCAGCCGAGTGGCTGGCAGGTCAAATGCAGAAGGCGGTCATTCCGGGTTCTCTCCGTCTGCTTAGGGCACACGATTCTGGTATCTACAGTCACTAACCCTGCGGGATGTGGGGAGTGGCTGTAGTTGATGCGCCGGCGCGACTCCCGTGAGGCGTCGGAGGCCACGGGAGGACTGACCGGCATCGGGAAACCGAAAAAAAAAAAAAAAAAAAAAAAAAAATACTCACGCCCCGAAATGTGCACACATTTGTTACCTAGACTAGTGAGTCATATTGTCGTCCTAATATCTTAGCATTGATGATGATACAGCACTTTAATTTGAACGTTTTAAAAGGCTGATAATTATGAAAGTAGTTAAGTAACTATTTGTGTGGCATAATACAAAACATGGCGTATGAAGAGTATGTATCAAGTATAAATGTTGGTATACCAAAAGGAAATATTCTGCGGCTGCTTCTATTCTATTTGTACCACCCAACATAGTAGCATTATTTCATAACTATTATTATTATTTGTTTGTAGGTGACACAGTTATTTAAATGACAGAGGAAAGTGGTGTGTTAATGATGAACAGAATGAAGGAAGTTTTGAAAGTGAATGGTTAGATGTCAGAAAATTGTAGAGCAATAAAATGTATCAAAAACAAAATGATTCGAGAAAAAAAAGTAAAAGTTGAAACAGAAAAAGAGGGATTGATGACGTCAGGAGAACTGAATAAAACGTTGAACTTCCATTTTTAGTGATCATGTAAATTATCTGTGTTAAAAAAAGAATAGTTAAAAAATAGGTGTGTTAAAAAGAGTTAGTTGATTGTTGTCTATCGAAAGTAGAAAATCCCTTTTCCATACTTGTAAACCAGACTAACATATCACTTACGAAAATTTCAAAATAAGGCTATGATAGTTATAGTGAAGTGTAATATTTACATTAGAGTGATTGGACATGCTGACCGCATTTTTATGATAGATGAATGCGAAAAATTGTATTAAATTTAATGTCTGATTTTCATATATAAAACTAAACTTCGCATTCACAATTCCAAGACAAGGAACAAATACTTAAAATTGACATTGCAACACAATAGGTCAAATAAATTATATGCATTAATCGTAAAAAAGGTAGACTTTCTTCAGAGTCTAAATACATATATGTAAGTGGCAAGATAAAAAAGCTTGCAACATGGCTCTTTCGAAATCTACCATAATTGAAATTGTTCAAATGTCTGATATTATTAACTTTAATACTTCAAGAAGCTCAATCTAGGTAGCTTGCGATTTATCCGAAAGAAGGACGTGTGCAGCTGTTTTAACATTACTCTACTGTACTCCATGTATGGTATATAACTGACTGAAACATTCTGGCGGTGAGGCGAATGCACCATCGACATACTAATAGTCCATAAAATCCAAATTTCCTCTAGAGAATTCTATCATCAAATAGTGGAGATAGTTCACTATTTATATTAATATATTCCTCAGGGATTTTCTGCATTATTTTCCGCTACCTTCCTTACACGATGAATTGCTTTTTAGAACACCACCAGTAGGTAGCTAAGGTGAAACTGCCGATGGTAAATATGAAGATATGTTGGCTAATATGTCCTGGGTAGTAGACTCGAACTGGCTCGCCATTTATTTCATGGTTGCAATAGCTACCTTAGCTTGAACCCTGGCGGCGCGGCATCAGCAATACGTAGTTACGGTGTACTATGAAGTACTCTTTCTTGTATCGTATGCACTCTTCCTGGGCAGTGATTCTGATTGTAATCGGCATATTTCCAAAATATCCCCCAATAATTCTTTCTTCCTCGTGTAGAAACCATCATATAATGATATTGAGAATTAAAGAACTATGTTAACACTTCAAAAAGATGTGACACTTGAACTTTGACATTGACATTGAAGAATGACAGCGGCGACATGCGTGCAATTGTTGTAAGCGTTCAAATGCCATATGCTTCCGACTGTCCTATGGGTACAAATTTCGTGCGCCAAATTGATTGCATATACTTTTCGCACGTCCATATTGTCGAGATCAATAGACGCGATACGGATAGAGATATGTACCTTTAAATTTTCTATTTGTTTATGAACGTATTTAATGATGGACTCTTGGTTATTATTTTTGAAATTTTTATATCGGTTTCTTGCAAATATGTAGAGCAAAGTACTGACTAAATAAAAGGATTTTATTATATTATTGTACACTACTTCCTAGTAATCACTGGATCACTTGCTGACATTTGACGAGTCGAAGAACATCAATAACAAAAATGTCAGAAATGCATCTAATTTCCTTCAAAGAATGATTTAATTGGTTTAATTTACAAGTAAATCTTTATGACTAATATCGCAAATTGAGGCCATTGCAACTTAGCGTGACTGGGACATTGCAATAATATTGAACTTTTGATAACAAAAGCTTTCCGTTATAATTTAAAACCTGCACTTGACATAGGAAGAATCTTACAAAACAACTTTGTAGTGCAACATTTAATTGTTTATCTTGATTTTGCTTATCTTCATAATTTTCCATGTTAATTAACATTTTTTTACGTACTAATCAATGCTGTAATAAATACATTTGTTATCATGTCAATATTTCCATTCCATTTTCTGATAAATAGTAACAATAGTGCGAAATATTACGTAAACAAACATGATAATTTCATACATAAATCATCAATCAATAAAGATGACACCTTTTGATATTTATTAGATTATCTTAATTGTATTAGATATGTTAATAAACAGTGCACAATTAAAGTGCTACATTTTCAACAGTTCATAAAACGAAAATATCTAAAACATTTTTTTCTTGATTGCTGGCCTTATTGGAAGACGAACCAGTCATTGTATTATCATTAACCTTTCAGAAGCTACAGGGTAGCAACAGTATATAGGGTGTCCGGAAATTCCGTTGCCTTATTTCGGCGGGCGATTGTACATCGGAAAATATGAAATATGAAGAAAACTTCCTATAAACATGACTCCGAAAATTCTATTTACGGGAGCTAGAACTCTTTGAAGATGGTATCAAAGAGATTATTTTTAGTTAATATCTCGGAAACCCTACAATCTGCAGAGACGCGCTTTAGTACACAGCCCATTATTAATGAGGATCACCTTTCAATGAACTTCAGCAGGGGCGTGCACAACTGGGGTGGGTCCACCTACTTTACAATCTTATTTTTTTGTTTAATTTTTTTTTACTTTTTATCATTGAAATAAGATTTCCCACTCATTTTTACACAAAAAGGTCCTCTTCTAAAGTCGTAGTACCAACCGTTTCTGACCTACTTCGCTATTTTGTTCAAATCCTATTTACTTGAACCCAGTTAACCAAATCTTGTGTCTGTTATATAATTACTAGTTAATACAAGTTTCTCAGTAATTAACAATTATGTCAATGTAGTGTATCACCTCCGACTAACGTCAGCACTAAAAACTCTTATTGCCATATACTATATGCTATCTTCGTAAGTTTGTTACTTTACCATTATCAAATATTTATAAAACACAATCATAGCTGTTATAAATGTATTATAATCTGTAAATTATTAGTCTAGTAACAGTTATATATGTACCTTGTCCATCAATGTTTTATTTTTATTTATATATAAAGCCGTTTATATTTTATATACGACGGAGTGATTTGCTTTAATCTTGTGTACATAAAATAGGTGTGGTTTCACTTTGATTATGATTACGAAATAAAATGTCTATATAATATTTTGGATAAACAAAGAAAATTTGCTTTTAAATGTTTCAAAATTGTATTTTCACTTTACACGTGTTTCGGCTTTTTAAGCCCTTTTCAAGAGTACAGATGAGAGGTACTAAATTATAATTTGTGTTCCTTGCTTATACATATATTGAATGTTATATCTGGCAACTTATACTAATAAAAATGGTTTGAAAAAGTTGGAATTTTTTAGAAAAGTTAAATTACTTTATCTAAAATGTGGTGACCTGCGAATATTTGTTGGTCATTTGTAATCGTTTTTTTATTTTTGGAAGCTTCCTAATTTCTAATATTTCTAGTAAGTCTAATTTTTTGCTTTTCTTTTCGGAATAAAGTAATTCTACATTATCCATATTTATAAAGTGATTGTTTTCTACACAGTGTGTTGACATGCCGGTGTTATATGCGTTGTTTACAATAGACTTTTTATGCTCTTCAAGTCGCTTTTTTATGTTACGTCCAGTCTTGCCAATGTATATAGCGTCGCAGTCACTACATTTTAGTTCATACACTCCTGTCTTTTGTAGTTTTTCTGTTTTATCCTTACTGTTTATTAACATTTTTCCTCGGTTATTTTTATTTACAGATATTGTTTTGCAACCTAATTTACTTAATTTATTGCTGACTTTATCACTAATTCTAGGTCTATAATTAATACATTTATGGATGATATTGGCGTCTTGTACAAAACCAGCATAAAACTCCTTATACATATTTTTCTTTTGTTTTGTTTTTATTAAATTATCTATGATACTTTCTTTGTATCTGTACTCTGTACTCTTGAAAAAGGCATAAAAAGCCGAAACCGTGTAGAGTGAAAATACAATTTTGAAACATTTAAAAGCAAATTTTCTTTGTTTATCTAAAATATTTAATAATGTTTCACAAGGAGCCAACCGCAGAATCAGTACAATGTCTATATAATATCTTCTACAGTATTGAAAACTGTAAACATGCACATTCGCTAGAGGTAGAGGTGATATTATACTGACAGAGGCATTGTTACTCTAAAATTACATAAAATACCTACACAAAACAAACGGGCCCTCCGAAATATTAAAATGTTAATAATAATTTAATTAATGTAAACGAAATTTGTTTTTTCTCCACAAGTTCAAGTTAACCAATAGATGGTAGGGTGGTCATCAACACTGCTTAAAATATCAATTTCTCAAATTAAAGAGCGATTTTAGGGAACATTTTAAAGATCTACTTTTCGTTACGAAAGTATACGCCAAGAAGCTCATATCAAGAATATGGTGACAGAAGACGCTGGAATATAGCTGTAGGCCTAGCACAGATTCAGTTAGTTCGTAACGTATATACTTCTAGCTCAAAAATAAATGAAGTGAATTTAGATTTAATAATTATTAATTATTGTTATGCCCGATATCGACATTATTTAGTAATAATTTATAATGTTATGATCTTTATTTAAATATAGGCATGTAGAAATATTTGAGTGTAAGAAAAAAATGAATTAGCAGTACTGTATTAATGTCATGTTATTAAAGGGAGAAGGGTGAATAAAATAGTTTTTAAATATTCTTGGTGTTCTGTGATATAAATACAAAAAGTTTTTCTAAGTAAATAAGTCTTTTTATTCAACATGCATGTAGACGAGTGGAATCTGAGATACCATACTACAATTTTTTAACATTATGACATAGTTATTCTCGTAAATCTATATGTATATGGGAATCTAATATAACATAAATAGTCTTAACAACTCTTGGGGTATTCAAGAGAGTTTGAGCATCCTTAGCTAATCGCAGATCGGGCAAGTTTGCTGTTAAAATTTGCAATGTCAGTGACTGCGGAATGTCTTGATAACTATTTATTTGTCCACATTCCTAAATCATTCATCTTTATATTTTAGGTCATTTTCAGCACTATGTTCCGTCGCATATTTTGTAACAGATTTGTTAATTTTGGTTATTTCATTTAAATAAAATGGTGTCTCGCTGTCTTCAAGTAGATTTAGTTCATTACAAACAGCGTGTAGAGAGGAATTATTTCAGCTATGTGACTGAAGTTTCCAGTAATACTACCAATGTTATCTATACATGAAATTGTTCTTTCTTTATTGAATACTATAGCTTCAACTTGTTCAACAGCATCAACAATTCTTCATTTTGTTTATAGGATAAATCTAAATATTTATTTCTAGGCATATTAAGTAGATTTAAGTGAATTAAGCAAATATTAAATGCGCACAAAAACTAAAAACAGTTGAAGAAAACAGAAACTGACAAACTGGTAGAAACATACTGTTATTTTATATTAAGTTCGTTCATCCGTCAGACAGAGTTGCCCCTGTTATTTTTTTTTTTTCCGAAATATCCGATGCCGGTCAGTCCTCCCGTGGCCTCCGACGCCTCACGGGAGTCGCGCCGGCGCATCAACTACAGCCACTCCCCACATCCCGCAGGGTTAGTGACTGTAGATACCAGAATCGTGTGTCCTAAGTAGACGGAGAGAGCCAAGAATGACCGCCTTCTGCATTTGGCCTGCCAGCCACTCGGCTGATTTTTGGCAGGCCGGTATGATCTTCAGTTCCGAGAGCAGCGTAGGCTTTATCCCTCCGAGTACACCGATTATAAGGACGACCATTTTGACCGAGTAGCCTGGGTACAGCACTTGGAGCTCGTACCGGAGATCGCGATATTTGGTCCGTTTCTCCTCCTCCTTCAAGGTGATGTTTTTCTCCGCAGGTGCCGAGAACTCGATGACATACATCACCTTGAGTTGATGGTCGAGGAGGACTATGTCAGGCTTGTTGGCTTGGATTAGCCTGACAGTCGGGAACGAGTAGTTCCAGTAAATTCGGCATTTCTCGTTCTCGACAACGGACTCAATATCTCCGGGGACGTAAGGCAGCACTGGTGTCTGGTCTACCCCGTACGAGTGCCTTAGATGGTAGTATAGCACTCGTAACGCTGCGTTATGCCGGTGGATGTAGGCCGAAATCGCATATATTGGGCATGCAGATAGTAAGTGCATGAGCGATTCCGGCGCCTGATGGCAGGTCCTGCAGTTGACATCAGGAACCTCTACACGCCACACCCGGCTGCGGTAGACCAAGGTGTTGATAACACCATCTTGACAGGCCATAATGAAACCCTCGGTCTCCGACTTAAGCCCTGCTGACCTTAGAAAGGCGAAGGTCAGCCTGGTCGATAAACCCAGTGTTTCCATGTTCTTATAGAAGACACCATGCTGGGGTTTATCGACGTGCTGCCGAAACAGATTTTCCTGTTCGGCAGCTCTGATTCGGGCTTTCAGACGGTTTGGCTGAAGTTCGGTGACTAACTCAACGTCAGCACCTCGCCGGCCTCCTCGCCCGATGTCAAATGCGAGACCGAGTTCATCTGCGGCTCTTTTTGCTGCCTTGAACAATCCTGCTCCCACTCCTACAGTTTCGTGATGTTTTACGAACCGCAAGAGGGGATCTGAGCTCCTGAGGATGTTACATGCCATACTCAGAACTACTCTGCCATACGTACACTCCAGGCTCAAGAGTCCTCGGCCCCCCCGTTGACGTGGGAGGTACACACGAGGAACGGACGATCTAGGATGAATACTTCTGTGAATATTCATCATCCTGCGGGTATCTCTGTCTAATTGACGCAGCTCATCTACCCTCCACTTTACTACTCCGAAGGAGTAGAGCAGAATCGGAACGGCAAGCATATTAGTTGCAGACACCTTGTTCTTCCCCGAAAGTTCGGAAGACCAAATCTTTCGGAGGCGGTGTCTGTACTTGCCGCGGAGAGATTCCTTTATTTGTGTTACATCCTGAATGTGCCTTTGTTGCACACCCAGGTATGTATAGGTCTCTCCGGCATCCAGATGTCTTAGGATGCTTCCGTCTGCGAGCTGCGCATCTTCAGTGAATTCCCCGCATCGTCCTCTCTTGAGGTGGACGACTGCACATTTGTCCAACCCGAACTCCATACCAGTTGCCCGCGTATATTCTTCGACCACCCTAAGAGCGTTTTGTAGTTCGCGCTCTCCGGAGGCATAAAGTTTAAGGTCATCCATATAAAATAGATGGGTGACCTTATGCCTCCGGTCGCTGGGTGGCCCGCATTGATATCCGCGGGTTTGGCGGAGCCCAACAGACAACGGCAGCAGTGAGATGCAGAAGAGGAGAGGACTCAGGGAGTCACCCTGGAAAACTCCTCTCCTAAATGCCACCTGCTCTGTCGTGACCCGCTGTGCACCTGATGTGATGGTGAAGCGGGTGTTCCAGAGCGGCAGCAGCTGTTCTATGCATCTCACTAGTGGTGCTGGTACCGCAAGACATTCGAGTAAGTACAACAATAGCTCATGCGATGTTGTATCAAATGCCTTGCGGTAATCAATCCAGGCCATCGATAGATTCCGCTTGTATTGCACAGAATCCTGTGTAATACAGCGGTCTATCAGCAGGCTGTCCTTGCAACCTGTCATGCCCTTCTTGGCACCACGCTGTTCGTGTATCTGCTGGAAGACCGGATCAACACACCTCAGTGTCCTAGCATACAAGATACGTGTAAATATCTTGTAGCAGGAGTTAAGGCAAGTGATCGGCCTATAATTCCTCGGGTCGGAAAGATCCCCCTTTTTGGGGATTAGCACAGTACGTCCCTCGACGAACCAGTCCGGAATCTGCTGCCCCTCGTTCAACCATGAGTTGAAAACTCGCGCCAGACGGCGGTGAGTGGAAGGAAATTTCTTCCACCACCAGTTGTTAATGCCGTCTGGGCCCGGGGCAGCGAAGTTCTTAGTACCAACAAGTGCTTGTTGGACTTCCTCCGTACTGATTGCCGGGCACACTTCTTCTGGCTCTTCAAGATGTCTGTGACACAGAGCCTCGAAGTGTGCAATTGATGGAGTGTCGCTATTGAATGGACGCGGCGTTTCGTAGATTCCCTTCCAGAAGGTTTCGACATCTTCTACAGTCGGCGGATTCTCGACAACACGCTGTGGCTCTTGAAAGAGGCGGGAAGGATTCGTACGAAACAAATTGTTTTGTTCCATACTCCTCACCCGCCTCTTCAATGTTTTCTTTATCGCCATGAGCGCTCGGATCCTATCTAGACAGTGCTGCTTGATGGTAAGCATCACTGTCAGATTTAGAGTATGGTGTTGACGTCTTAATCCGGCAGCTATGCGCCGGATCCTGGGAGTAAAAACTCTACCAGTCGTCTTATATTCCACCACACTCTGGATCCGAGAAGCGTGTTGTCTGGCCGACTGTATCTTGCCTTCGATTTTTTGTACACGCCGCTTGGCTTTCTCGACCCCGTGATTGGTTGACCTCTCACGGGGGACGAGTTGCTTCGCGGCATTGTACACGGCACAGTTGATTTGCCAGATGTCTACATCTTCCGGAATTTCCTCATCGATGACCGCGTCCATTCTAGCCAGGTCTTGTGGCTTTAGGTTAGCCCTGGTGTTAAGTCTAACCCTCGTCCTTAAGTCTACACCGGTGAACTCTAAAGGATGTTCCCCATCAGCTGGTAATTGCCGCGGTGGTACTGCGGCTGGCAGTTCTTCCAGCTGACGGGGTGCCCTTACGTAACCTGTCCTGAGCAGAAAGGATACTTGATCTCTCAGATGTTGTTGAGAGAAGGCGCGATGCTCTGGATGCATTTCGCACCAAAGTGCATGCATTCGCGCCATGTATCCCCTTCGCTCAGGTTCGCTACTGTTATTATTATTATCATTATTATTTTTATTATTTCTTTCCGATTTTCCGACACTGGACAGTCCTCCCGTGGTCTCCGACACCTCATGGGAGTCGCGCCAGGACATTAACCACAGCCACTCCCCACATCCTGCTCTGCTCTAGCCCCTCACCATGTAGATTTTATAACATTTTTAAAATGTGTGCCTTATGAAGCGGTACCACTTAAATAAAAAAATATTTTTCTAAAGTTTTCTAATAAAGCCGATATTTGACTTTGACGCACTATGGGACACCTTGTACAATAATTTCGTCAGCTATTGTAGCGTGTATAATTACTTGCATATTTAAAGTCTCTGACATAAATTATTTAAATGATTGCAGGCGATTTAATGTGAAAAATCTTGCAACATATCTGAAATAAATTTTGTAATCTAGGAGGTATAATCAACTGCGACTAGAGAAAGTATTTTAAAATTCAAATAGGGCTGTTTGTCTTGGTAAAAACCGCCAAGGCGCAAAAATAACGATAATACTTTTGGTAGAAAGTAATACGCTTTTTCAGATAAAATATAATCTATAGTAGCACACTAAATAATAAACATTTTGTCAAAATATTTTTATATTATCATATCGTAATAAATATCCACTATTTTGCTATTTACTGATGTACTGGATTTTTTGAAAGAATATCTACCATTTTAATTTATTAATGGTTAAATATTCGTGTGAATAAAATTGATAATAATATAAAACGTCTCTCTATATACAGAAAAACCAAGGTCCATCTTCTTGGGGATCGATTTAACAAGTAAAAATAAACTGAAATTATAGGGTGATGAAATGACCAATTGGCCTTGTAACAAGGTGACCAACTTTGACAAAAATATTCTGAAAAAAATTAAAAGCTGTACGATAAAAGGATCTGCATGCAAATTACCAGCAGAGGAAGCCAAGATATGAGGAAATCACATGGTGATATTTACCACATTTTCCAATTTGTAACCAATACAACTAAATCGAGATTAGTATCTGACAGCGTTTAAATCACATTTAGCCCGTCTTAATGATTTTTTTTTAACATGGCCAGATTTACTACAGCTTCAGAGATTTCGGATGCAATAATTAAAAAGCACTATGTTGATGACTACTTGAACTATGCAAATTTTCACAAGGAAGCTTGGAGGAAAATAATTGAGGTTCGAAAAATCTAAACATGGATAGATTTTATTTAGTCAATTGGTTCTCAAATTCGACATGAGTTAGGAAAGCTTTATCTGAAAGTGAAGAATTATACAAAAACCTTACTTACCATTGAAAATAGTACAGTACATAGAGTTTTAGGGATTCTAAAATCGAAATTTTTTTTTCGATTTGAATTGTGAAGAAATGAAAAAAGTATTCATACCAATGAAACAATCAAATTCAAAATTAGCAATGTCTGCATTGGACCCATTGAAACTAATAGTAAATTTGACGTTTACAATATATTCAATATATTTGGAAAAGAAAACTAAAGTGGGGCATTATCAGTTTAGAACTATAAATTCTGTATTTTATGGTGGAAAAACTTGAGACTTATAGGTGACTATAGAAATAGTCAGATGCGACACCCTGAATATTCCAACATCAAACGAATTTGAAGTTTATACTTTGTGCGATTTAAGCAACAGAACATTTGCGAGTATATGTGTAATATGTATTAGAGTTGTAACTGAAATAGAGAAAGACGTAAACTTGTAACTGTTAAAGCCAGAGTAGCACCCACAAGGTAATTTTCGATACCTCTTCGGTTGGAGTTGCAAGCATCTCGTTTTGGGGGGTCCATTGGTGAATACTGATAAAAAAATCTTTTGAATTTCAAATAAGAAAAACTTTCATGTGGACGGATTCAACAACTGCTTTATACTGGTTCAAATATAATAACTGTTAGTTTAGGGCTCCACGAATTGGTGAAATAGAAGAGTTGAAAAATACAGACTGGTATTGGATTCCTTCCAAACTAAAAGTGGCTGATTTCACGACAAAAACATATGGCAAAAAAAATAATATAATGATAGATTGGGGAGATGGTTTCAAGAACCAGAATTTCTACTAAACCGTGACAAAACTACATGGCCTCAAAAAATTTAATGTGAAGAACTTGAAAAAGGTTTGATAAGAAAATGTACGATAAAAATCTTTCAAGATATAAATAGATTTTCTAAATGGTTATTTGATAGAAGCAACGAGTTCTCAAATTTGTAAAGATATTGATGGCAAGAAAAAATAAACTTAAGAGTTTCTACAGACCTGGAAGTTAAGCATTTGGAAGAGGTTGAAATGAAATGAATCAAACAAAGTCAACAAGATAGTTTTGGGGAAGATATAAAATTCTTGAAGGAACGGACACAAATAAGACGACAATGTACACAGAAAATTGATGCCTGTTCTGAATGAAAATGGTTTATTTGTATTATATCAATGAATTGACCTTGCACCTGATAGTGACTATTTCACTATAACCAATCATTTAACCACCGAATCACCCTATACACACATATTTTTACAGTAATACTTTGGACACCCGAAGAAAAATAATAATTAAGGTGCAAACTTTACATGTTTAACCATAAAATTGAGACTGCTTAATATTTTCGATATATTTTTTTCGAGATCTACACAATATTTAAAGACCGTTTTCAACGATGTACCACTCAATATTGTGCGGTAAAAAAAATTAGTCCAAATTTTTAGGCGTCGCTGTATTCATAGTTTTAGCAAAATAGTTTTGCGGACATATGAAATCTGGCTAAATTAAAGTGCTGATTCCATAGGTTCTTTTTCCCGTAACTCGCTATCTGTAATTGTTCACGATAAACGGGGGATGTTTTCTGAATTACCTTGCACATAGAAAAAAATGTTTGAGGTTGCAGTCAAAAGTGTCAATAATCCAGACCGGAAGAAAGAAAAATTCTTTGGTCTTTGTCAAACTTTCGGAAAATATTATTTCCTTCTTTAAAATATTGGTACAGATAATTTAAGCAAAAGTTATACTTATGCTCTAAAATTAGAAAAAAGTAATTATAGAGATTTATATATTTAATTGATCTCGAGAAACAAGAGGGGAGGTGATCTGGTTACGCTTTCTGAATAACTTTGCACATAGGAAGAAAAAAAATACAAATTTTGAGGTTGCAGTCAAAGTGCCAATAATCCGGAGGAAAGAAAAATTCTCTGTTCTTTGTCAAGATTTTGGAAAAGATTATTTCCCTCTTCATTGTTCATTCAACATTGTTAAAATAAATAATTTAAGCAAAATTTATACTTAAGCTCTAAAATTAGAAAAATAGATTATAGATTTACAAAATTGGCAAAGTTGTCTGCATAGTTGGAATTTTTTTGCCCTTTTTGGTATAAAATAGATAATGCTCTAAAGGTGTTAACTGATATGTTTATGATTTTTTGTTTTAATATGAAAAGAATTTTGATTCTCACAATCAAACGTATGAAGGTTTTAATGGTCAATTACGATATGTACATAAAGGTATGCATATAACATTTATTACTATTATATTTCATTATTTTATATAAATAGTATAAATTTTATAAAAAAAGTATCTTTATCATTATGAAGTTATGATAAAAGACCAGTATTCGCAGGATCACAATTTTTGTAAATTATACAAACTTGTTACATTTTACGTAATATTAACAGAACCAATGCGTCGAATATGGGACCAGTTACTTAGCAATAATATAAGTTAACGTAAATATTATAAATTTGTTTCAGATGTTTTATAAAATATTATTTTATCAATATTACGTAAATACTGTTCCACTTATATGACTCTTACGTAACAAAGAGAAACATTACCACACAACTAAGTATAAATAGTACTGACATCGACATCGCATTCCGGATAGGGAAGAAAGTAGCGAATAAAAATCGACCAGTTCTGGTCAAACTGATAGCAGAGAAACTGAAGCATGACATATTTAAAAATGTTCGCAATCTGAAGAACTCAGGAATAGCCATAGGCCATGATATGTCACCAGAGGACAGAGCTAACAAAAAGCTTTTATTGTTCCATAAAAAAGAAGCTACCAGGCAAGGGTATACAGTAGTCCTCAATAAAAATAGCTTAACCATAGACGACACCACGTATACACCAAATGACCTAAAGAAGCTTGAATCAAAACTTGGAACAGAACCCGTCCTAGAATGCAAAATAAACACACCTACAGCTCATCCTGAAGCCAATCAGCCAGTAATACTAATATCCCAACTAGCAACAAATACATCATCTGATGAGGAACTTCGATCACCAAATTACAAAAGCAAACCGCAAGAAATCCAGGGCCCAGTAACACAACGTCCGCAACTAGCCGAAAGGAGTTATCTCACCTATAGACCAGCTGACTCATTCCAATCGACTACTTCACCCTCTCCCACCACTAGACTCACTACAGGATCGCAAGCTAAGCCACATTCTAATACAGGAACTAAACCTAAAACTAGTAGTCAGTATAATTTTCGAAACTCCGGTAAAAAATAATTTTAAAATTTTACATCAAAACATACAATGCTTGAAAAATAAGACCTTAGAATTAGATTTATATTTAGAAAACCGTAGATTAGAAATAGATGTAATGTGCTTAACGGAACACTTCCTGAAAAACGACGAAGTTCAATGCTATAATCTAAACAATTACAGTATAACCTCCTCCTTTTGTAGGTCAATAAACCAGAGGGGAGGTACTTGTATTTACGTTAAAAATAATATCCTTGAACATACAAAATCCATTAATACATATAAGTCGTTAGTGAGTGAAATCGATTTTGAATTTAGCATAGTGAAAATTATGAATATCATAATAATCTGCATATATAGATCTCCCCTGGGAAAATTTTCTGTATTTATTAAAAACTTAGAAGAACTTTTAAATAATATTGTCAGAGATATAAAAAGTAAAATTGTTATCTGCGGGGATATTAATATAGACTTTCTAAAACCATCAAACGAAAAAACAGTGTTAACTTCCTTGCTACTGTCGTTTAATATAAACCCAACAATATTTGAGCCGACCCGTGTACATACATCGAGCACTTGTATTGATAATGTGTTTGTAACTGATAATCTTTCAAATTACACCACTATAGTTGACGATAATGGCTTGTCAGACCATTTCTCACAAGAAATAAGTATAGATATACCCCTAAATAAACTCGATGATAACAGCTTTAATTACCATAGGTTTTTCTCTGAAAAAAATGTAATAAAATTTCAAACAAAAATAGCGAACGACTTGAGCTCTCTACCATATGCAAGCATTCCATATAATGATTTAGAAAACAAATTCACTTCCTTCATAGATATTCTCCAGAATAACTATGAATACTGCTTTCCTCTAAAAAAAGTTAAAGTGCGACGCAAAAAATATTGGGTCACAAAAGGAATAAAAATTTCTTGTTTACATAAAAGGCAATTAATAAAACTAACCCGCAATTATAAAAACGACATACTTGAAAATTATAAAAAACATTATTGTACGATTCTCAAAAAAGTTATTATCCAAGCAAAAAATATTGACTTGGAGAAAGACATAGCTAGTAGCGACAACAAAACAAAAAAATTATGGGAAATTATAAATAGAGAAAAAAATAAACAACATGTACCGAGTGAGTTAAAAATAGAGGATAATGACGGGCAAATACAATCAAATACAGATATTTTGGCAGAAATGTTCAATGACTATTTTTTGAATATCATTGATGCTTCAACACTACAAGACAATGAAGCAAACACGGTAACCACTTATTTACAAAATTGCACTAAAATGGATAACAGGTCATTTTTCATTAAACCAACGGATAGAGTCGAGATACTGTCCGTCACAAAATCATTATTAAATAAAAAGTCTTCAGGATATGACAATATCTCTCCAATTTTATTTAAGAAAATTATAAACCTGTTAGCTGATGAACTTGAAAATTTATTTAATGAATCTTTTATACAGGGTATTTTCCCGAAAGCTCTGAAGAGGTCACATGTTGTGCCACTATTTAAAAAAGGAAATTCACAATCTCTTTCAAATTATCGACCCATTTCCTTATTAATTACAATATCAAAAATTTTTGAGAAACTTATGAACAAAAGATTATTGGAATTTTTAAGTAGCTCTAACATAATAACTCCAAGTCAGCATGGATTTCTAAGTGGCAAATCAACAACTACTGCAGCATATGACATAACTAAAACAATTGTGGAAAATTTGGATTCAAATTATCAAACAGTGGGTATAGCATGCGACTTCTCCAAGGCTTTCGACAGCGTAAATCTTGAAATAATTCTACTAAAATTAGAATTTTATGGTATACGTGGTGTAGCATTAAAATGGTTTCAGAGCTACTTAGTGGACAGGGAACAGCGAATAATTCTAAGAAAACCTTCCGAACCATCAGAATATTCGTACTCGGAATGGGGTAGAATAGAAAGCGGGGTACCGCAGGGATCAGTCCTAGGACCACTTCTATTTTTACTCTATATAAACGATCTGCCATTTGGTGTACCTAACTCATTGGCAACACTTTTCGCCGATGATTCACTTTTTTTGGTAAAATGCGGCAGATCAAGTAATATTTTACCTAGTGTAAATATTTGTTTGAATCATATTTGTAATTGGTGTGAAGCAAATAAAATTAAAATTAATTTTGACAAAACATGTTGCATAAACTTTAACCAAAGGAAAAGAATGGATCTTACAATTATTGCAAACTTTAATATCAAATTTACGGATGAAATAAATTCCCTTGGGTTTACGTTAGACAGTCAAATGAACTGGAAGAAACATATTCAAACACTGAATAAGAAACTAAACAGTGCGTGTTATTGTTTGAGAGCTATGGCAAACAAGGGTCTAAATAAATACATTCTGAAAATACTTTATCATGCAGTATTCGGTGCTCTCATTTCATATGGCATAATCTTCTGGGGTATCTCTACCGACTGGGCAACTGTATTTATCACACAAAAACGAGCCATCAGAATTATTGCCGGATTGAAAAGTCAGCGTGAATCATGCAAGTCGTATTTTATCAGTCTAAACATTTTAACACTACCATCCTTGTATATATTAAAAGCATTACTACTTGTACATAAAAATAAGTCAGCTTACTCCCTCAGCAGTTCAGATACGCGGCAAAACAGTAGCTTAATATTACTACCACGTCATAAAACCACTCTCTATGAAAAGCATTGTTACTATAAAGGTGCTGTTCTGTACAATAAGTTACCCAAAGAATTGAAAATTCTGCCTGCAAAAAAAATTTGAAAAACAAATAAAGAACATGTTGTTAAAAAAAGCATATTATTCTGTAGACGATTTTATCAACGATAACATAATATGGGACCAACGAATAACAGAAAGTGAACACATATGAATGCTTGTATAAGTAGAAGACAGTTAATCATAAAAATAAGTTAGAAAACCTTTAATGTAAATAATAAATTAGACCTATAGTTGTAAAAATAAAATAAAAACAATATATAAATGCACTTATCTAGGAAAGGAATAAATTTTTACTTAAAATAGTCCAGAAGCAAACGTAAGTTAGCATAATTTTATTAATATGTTAAATAACCATTAAGTATATTGTAAATAGAAAATTAGGTGCATGAACTCATAAGTTGATCTTTTTTTATCTTTAATTTTATTTTTAGTTATACCTTATTTAGTTAATTTTTGTATATAATAATGAGCCTTGCTCAACGTATTTCTACACATGTAAACATGTTTTCGAAATAAAATGTTCTATTCTATTCTATTCTATTCTATTCAATGAACCTATTACAAATAGTGGACACCAGTAGGAAAATATTTTGTTATAGAACAAAGCTAATTTTTAAATCTCATCTAGTTATATAACTACTACAAGTTAGGTTCACTAGGATGAATCTTGGTATAAATTTTTAAAAGTGGCTTTTCTTGAAAATGGTTAGCCCTATAATCTTAGGAGAAGAGGACCTTTTTTGTGTAAAAATGAGTCGGAAATCATATATCGATAATAGAAGGCAATAAAAAATAAAGTCAAGAAAATAGTAGTGTAAAATAGATGGACCCACCCCTGTTCCGCACGCCCCTGTTGAAGTTCATATTACTTAATACCATTAAATAGTGACTCTCATTAATAGTGCACTGTGTGCTATTGTGCGGCATTGCAGCTCGAAGGGTTCCCAAGATATCAAATAAAAACCAGTTCTTGGACCTTCTCCAAAGGGCCCTGGCTCCCGGGAAGAATTTCTGGATATATGTTTATAGAAAATTTTCTTCATATATTCCCGTATAAACTTCCCCCTTGAAATATAATAATAATAAATGTCTTTATTTCCACATATATGGCAATGGAATTTTCCAGACACCCTGTATAAATAAATAAAGCAAATTTAAACCTATTTTGCTTTTATTCACATTCAAATTCAAATTCGTTTATATCGTTTAATGTCAATTACAAATAACAACAACATAACAATAGGTAGTAATCGTAAATATAAGGAAAAATAAAAACAATTTAATCTAAGAAGCTAAGAATTCGGACAAAGAACATTCAAGAACATCTACTAAAAATAATTTCAGTTTTCTCTCCTCACGATATAATTTAATAGTGGTATTTTGTTTAAAATCATCAGTAATTATTAAAAATGTTAGACCCAAATAATTTGAAGATTTAAATGGTACACCAATATCGTTTTTATGCCTAGTATTTACATTCTGTATAGGATCTTTAGCTTGTTTAAGAAAAAAATAGTTAATTTTGAACAGTTGCAGTTTTTGGCTGTGTCAACCGATTTGAACATATTTTGCAGATTTTGAAAAGCCATATGTTTCATTGGCGTTCGATATACACAATTAGTTCTTTTTAATTTCTTTATAGAAAAAAAAAATACAGGCTGATATATGATCTATTTGAGCATACTTTGCAGATTTTGAAAATCCATTTCGTCAGCGATCGAATTAGTTCTCTCCAATTTTTTTTATAGAAAAAAATTACAGGGTGATGTATGAAACTGTGTAAATTTTACCAAAAATCATTGAGCCCCGTTGGTGCAAACATTTTTTTCTTCACTTCTGAAACTATGACCATGAGGACCCGATATATTTTATCGAGATGTTCCTAAAATTTTTTGAATTGGAGCACTGAAATTGGAAATATCAATCTTGTCTCAGAATAACGCATTTTTGACGCCTCTGTCAATTTCGGACATTGCAAAATTTTGGATGCCTAAGCCGATTTCAATCTTTTTTTGAAGACTTTGAAAGCCCATTTCATTGGTTTTAGAACTAAGAATTAGGTTAATTTTCGAAATAAACAAATTAAAACAAAGTTTAGAATAACAAATTTGAATTAATTTATTTTATGGAAGGACAATAATTACAAATTGCGAAAATAGTCAGTAGCGATAAACACAAAATATAAATAATAACAATTTAATCGGAACAAAAACTCTGAGAGAATAAAAACATTTGTAGAAACAGTGCTGTGATCCTTATTTATATATTTTGGTTTTACGTGGTCGACGTTTCGTCTTTATTTATAAACATCCTCAGGACTATTTAATTCATCTTTTAGTTGTAAATTAATAATTTTAAGATACATGAACATGAACAAATTATAAACAGTTAAAAGAAACAGTAACATTGAACAAACTGGTGCGCATTTTTAGGCTAACCAAATTTCAAATAATATAGGTTCCATAAACTTTCTCGGTCTTAATACCAGTCGAGACATCTATCTATTTTAAGTCAAACTTTTTATACAATCTTTGCTAAAACAAAAAAAAAAATAGATTAGGAAAAAACTTATTATTAGGTACAGGTGACGGTTAGTATCCGGTAGCATGGTGCATGAAGAGGAACGTGAATGGCGAATTATTAAAAATATCATTCAATACTGCTATTGCACTATTTCACATGTAAAAGAACTTGTCATTTTGGTTTTGGGATGAGAACAATTATTGGCTGTCTATATCCAAGCAGGAATAAATCTCTTTTATAAAGAAAAAAATAGAAGTAGAAAAACGTCTCTAGGGTTGCATACGGTAGAAATCTCATCAGAGGTGAGTTTTGTCTTAAACTCCAATTCTTTTAAATTTCATTATTGGTCTGGTTGTCAATATTTTCTTCCCAATTTTATGCGTTTTATATGAGAGTGGCAATTTTATATGGAAAATCCTTCTGGTATATTTTTTAATTAAGGAAAGTATATGGTTGGATGACTTTATATATGTATGTTTAAGGGAATTATCTAAATAAGAAAACACTGAAAAATTTGTGTAAATAAAAAGGTCGGACCAAGAGTATGATCCAGTTCGGTGACTCGAGAGCGATTACTATAGAGGAAAGAGGATAAGTACCACATATTAGTGCATATGCATACTGTATAAAGTAACATTGATAATCATATAAACCTAATTTGATTGGGTTTGTTCTCTACTTATAAGTAAAATGGGATGACAGAAATAACAAGAACCCAGAAGTGTATGTGTACACAATTATTTCACCCCGTAAATAAGTAAATATATAAATACAAAAATTTCAAAGCTGTAATAGCTATTGCCATAAGTGTCTTTATGCTTTTATTTTAATTACTTTTAGTGGGATTAAAGACAGGGTTTTCCTTTGCATAAGGAAACTGATATTCATTGCCCATTATTTTAAATCAAACTACTTTTTCTCCTTGTGCAATATGTAATTCGTGCAACTTTATACTGCCACAGGCTGTCCACCTTTTGGCACGTAAATTATTCTCGTGTAGTATGTTCCTCATAGTTTGTTGAATAACGTGTACGCCAGTAGCAGCCTTCAAAGAATCAGTCAACTGCCTTGCAGATATGGTACATTTCCTTCTTGCTGTCACGAAAGAAAAATAATATTTCTAATGTCTTTAAGACGTTTTATTGTCCTTTAGATGAAGCTCTTAGACTTTTCCAAAAATTAGCAGTTTCTGTAATAGAGAAATCCTGTCCTCTTAGTCTACCCACTATTATAAATTGTTCATTATTCATTCGCAGCATTTTTATTTTCCACTTGTAGAAATTCAACGAAATCGAATCGAAAGAAGGACAAGCGTTGTTTATAACTTCATAAAAATTATGTCATATGGCAGTAATGGTAGACCTTCCAGAACAAAAATCACGTTGGTTATTTGACGATATCTTAAATTTAGTTAAGAATGTGATCAAACGCTACAATTAAGTATACTCAAAGACTTTTGAAAAAGTGAATGGGACGGTCATCTGTCTACAATTTTTTAACTACATTAAAACATTTTTTAAATAGGTATTACTTTTCCGTCCTTTAATTTAAAGTCAAAAAGAATACTGTTTTGAAAATATAAATTCATGGACGCTTGATTAGGAACGACTTTTCATTTTTCAATTTATTGCTTAACATATTGCATTTTTCCTTATTACTGAAAAGTTCGAGAAATAATGTATGTTTTACCGTAATATTGAGTTACATTATTTAAAAGTATGGGATATTTTGTCAGTAATACTTTTAGGTGCATTAATAAAAGAACAATTTAAAGTTGAAGAAACTTCATCAGGGCTTTCTATTATTTTTTATTTTTTTTAATATCATGTTACTCATACCTTTCTTTTTGTTGTCCTAAAGTGGGTTGGAACTTTGATGTGAAGATAACACTGACGTAGTTTTCCACAATACACCAAAACACCATATACTGTAGTCAACACACGTTTCGCTAACCAAGTTGTCATCATCTGTAGATGATTAAAACTTCTCTTTGTTAGAAATTTCGACTATAACATTTCAAGATATATGTACTGGGTTATCAGAACTGTTTATTTGTCTGTCACATTAAGGCAGTTTCTTAATTTTTTGCTACGCTGTAAAAAGCATCAAGATCAGAATACGTTTGTTTAAAACGAAAAAGTTCTGGACTTTTTAATTATTATTTACCCAAACAGTTCTAGATTTCTTTATCTGAAGATTGTTCACATTGTATTATGTTATTTTCGTTAATATTTCTTTTGATATAATTTTTATGGTGAGAAATTGATTCATAGCTCTAATAATATTGTCCTATGGTCTGAAGTTACATTATCAAATACACAACATACCCCTTTATTATCAAAATTTACAGAAATGTTAACAATTATTAAAATTTAAAATGGTTTAGAACATTTTTTTTATCTACTCTGAAATTCTCCCAAAAAATTCTATGTCATTTGAGATGGAAACGCTTTCTGAGTTAAATTATGGAAAGTATCTAAGAAAATACACTAATATTAGTCTGGTCTCTGATCACATGATTACACAGTTCCTGATTTAAAATCTGATGTTAGATTACTGCTAATATAGCGGTAAGAGCTCTTGCCTCTTACCCTGTCTGGAGTTCTGGGTTCGATCCTCGGTGGAGGAACTGGGATTTTTCTAAACCAAAAATTAATTCTAGCATAATCGGATATTTGGTGTGTATCCATTGTCTCTAAATGTGTCTTCTGCACAAATTAGCTTGAAGTACTTTTAGGGGTAAAAACTCTAGTAAAAATGTTTAAAATGTGTTGCGAAAGGCCATATCTCATCATTTTTCATTATGCATACAGTATGGGCCATTTTAGTGATACATGTATTGGGATCCTGGAAACTATAAGAAATAGAAAAACGGTTAAATTGGGAAAGTTTTAGACTATTTTGTTACCAACTAATAGCCACGTTCAAAATTATTCCAGCTGTTGGGAGTTTTGAGATATCGTCAAAAAAGTTGAATGTTGAATTTTCTAATACCATCTATAACTTTTTTATTTTTCAATACTTTTGAAATCTGTAAAAACATTCTTAAAGCAACTTTTTTCGTAGAATTTAGCTGTCTAGTCAGATTTTAGTTACAATGTTTTGATTATTGAAGACCATCATCAGGTTCGTGTTTGGCGCCATATTAGATTTTTCACTCATTAAAAATATACTAAGTACAAATTTTTGGGTTATTAGGTTCAATGTAATTAAAATACTACTGTATTAACTTGCCGACGTTTCGGTATAATTTATTATCATCCTCAGGGTACTGTAAGAGATAAATAAATTGATTGTAAGTTATTCTATAACTATATGGGTGATAAAGAATAACTTACAATCAATTTATTTACAAATACAGTGCCCTGAGGATGGTAATAAATTACCGAAACGTCGGAAAGTTAATACAGTAGTGTTTTAATTACATTGGACCTAATAACCCAAAAATTTGTACTTAGTATATTTTTAATGAGTGAAAAATCTAATATGGCGCCAATAAGAAAACACGAACCTGATGATGGTCTTCAATAATCAAAACGTTGTAACAAAAATGTGTACTTAGATTTAAATTGTGGTCTGGAAATTACTATTATATTAAAAATATACCTATTTTTTTTTCAACGATGTATCTTATGTAGACAAATAGTGAAAAATTCTGGGAAAAAACAGTATCTCATTTTTCGGCTAGACATGGTGTGACGTACTTCGCTACTCTACGCAAGAGCGGAAGTGTCACTTTGACGCCCAACACTACGGCGGTGCACACGGTACGGAGATCTCGGGCGCCAGTTTCTGTTTAGAGTGCAGAAACACCACTTTACTCTATCGGCGGGACGATAGAGGCCGGGCAACTGCAGTGAAGATACGGCTAAGCTAGGGGTCGGGAAAAAGGGAACTTACATACAACAGTTAAGGAACAGACTCTCATTCAATATATGTACAATATGTACATTTATTCTACACACTAATTATTATTTACACTTTATACACACCTTAGTAACTACAACTTAAGCTACAACGGTCTGAACCACAAGCGGTCTTATTCTACAAACTTATACTACTACGGTCTTAACTACGGACAAACGGGGCAGTAAGCGGACGGTCAAGCGGTGCGACACAGTACGCCGGTGAACGAAGCGGTGAAACGGTAAGCAGCGATGAATCCAATCGGTCACATGCAGACGGCGGACGGATACCAGGAGGGGAAGCAAGCGCCAATACAAGCAAATTATGCCTATCTAACGCGGTTACTTATTATCGCTTGGCTGATGGATGGTTCCGGTCTTATCATATGCCAACGAGTATCTCCAAGGCGCCCTGCCAAAGAAAACGGACTCAGGCGCCCTGGAGGGCACGCGGTTGACTGCGGTTACGGTAAGGGGGGGGGAAGGAGTAACAAGCCTAACAGTGGCAAATTGATGATGACGACGGGATGGTCAAACTCCAAGACTACCCTGCAGAATTTTTACGTGCTCAGGTAGCCCGGGGCACCCGCGATTACGGACGATACCTCCAAGTCACCCTGCAGAATTTTTACGTGCTCAGGTGGCCTGGCAGGCACGCGGTTACGGGAGTACCTCTAAGTCACCCTGCAGAATTTTTACGTGCTCAGGTGGCCTAGAGAACACGCGCTGACAACTGACAGTACCTCCAAGTCACCCTGCAGAATTTTTACGTGCCCAGGTGGCCTGGAGGGCACGCGGTATAACGCGGTTCAAGTTGGAGTGGGGGGGGAAGGAGTGGCAAGCCGAACGGTTGCAAATCTAAGACGACGACGGTATGGTCAAAGCTACCAAGCTACCCTGCAGAATTTTTACGTGCTCAGGTAGCCCGGCGGACCCGCGATTACGGACGATACCTCCAAGTCACCCTGCAGAATTTTTACGTGCTCAGGTGGCCTGGCAGGCACGCGGTTACGGAAATCCCTCTAAATCACCCTGCCAAAAAACGGACGCAGGTGGCCTAGAGGACACGCGGTATCAAATGCTAGTATCTCCAAGTCACCCTGCAGAATTTTTACGTGCTCAGGTGGCCTGGAGAATACGCGGTGTAACGCGGTGGATCGCGGTTCTAATTCCAACCTTCGGCCGCTCTCCCTTTCTAAGGAAGGATATGAGGCGGACACGTTTTAGCGCTCGCGGTTCACTAACTCTAAAAAAAAATAAAGCCCAGAAAGTACTCACCAGCCAAGTAATACCGATTATTTACCAAACCTTTATCAAACCTTGCTACCTACTTCCGGATCCTGTGCTGGCTTCCTCTCTGGAGCGGTCGGGGTCGGCACGTCTGGACGGTACGGGCGGCAGCAACGGACTGTCGTGGATACTCTGCAAAATCCTCAAGCTACTCAACTCTGCCAAAAAGCAGAAGTAGGATGAGCGCGGTAGTCATGCGCGAAATATTGCAACTACGTCACCGTTTATCGACTTAGAATAATTCGCAATTACCTTTGGATGCTTCGAGTAGCGGTCGGACGGAGAATAATTTAATTATTTTCAGTCTCGGCCTCCCTCATGTTAGCGCGGGCATAAGGGTGCCGGGGACACAATGCGTGCGTCGCGTTTCGCTTACTGCCGGCCACTTGGCCTATGTGGAATGTTCATAAAAACATATCAATACTACCTATCTATAATTAACAATTTAACTGTTATTAATTAAAAGCGTAGCACCATAATGGGTAAAATATTTTTCAAAACCTAGCTACCTAACTTAACTTAATAAAATAAAATCACTTCGTTACAATGGCAACAACTCAAAATAAAAATTGAAATACAGTAAACTTACTTTAAATTATGTAACTAAAGAAATACCTTTTGATGAAAAGGTAAAAAAAAATCCAGAATAATAGATTTTGGACAAATTTAACAAAGCAGTAATAAAATCACTAAAAACAATATTTTATAAATAAGTCCTACTAGTTATCATCAAAAATATCGTAAGCAGTAATATTTATTTACTTCAACAAAATACGTAATAAAATGTCAATTCTAGAGAAACTTTTCTCCCCAGAATAAAGTAGGTAAATCAAAATTCCATGTACTAAAATGAAAACTGTGAAGTAGACTTTGAATTATATTTAATAACAGTAGAATTATATTTAATAACAGTAGTTTAGTCCACCTTAGAAGTCGCCGCTCTCGGTACTTGCTTCGCAAGTCGCTATCCGCCACAGAGACATCTATGATGTCGGTCGGATAGTAGCATTTAGACCATACGAGAAGTTTCATACCTCTCACCACTACTCAATTGACCTTAGTTAGTGTATGACTAGCAGGTTGGCCACTATCATTTGTTTGTTCCATAAACTATGGCATACTGAGGAGAACAAAAATAAGTTCGAAACCGGTCAATGCCTGGTTAGGAATTGACAAATGATATTGGCTATCCATCTATCATGATTTGATGGTGTAATCCAATACAGGTCGGGGTATTTGCCCGTTGAGTAGTTGTTTCGTTCAAATCATATTTAATAACGGTATATTAATACGTCAAGAAATTGCCAACTTTAGCAACGTTAAGAAACATATCCTAGTAACTGCGGTGTCTTTAATAGGCATAATTACGATCACTGGGCTACTGAAAACCTTGGACTGCGTGCCCATCGCAGATTTCAGAGACGAATTATTGGCTTTAATGTATCGGGCGGTATTTATGGTACACATGTTTTCGTTTTCTCTTTAAATTAAGATGGTTGCGATAAAACAATAATTTTATATCTTCAACGAGCGTATACGTTATTTATTTATTTTTTCTTTAAGTAAAATTAGCGAGTTTTATTCTTTTTAAAAAAATCGACTTATTGGACCATATTTTATAACAATACATTAACCGGAAAAAGGCAATTAGAGCATAATGTCAGAAAATCAACTTCATGATGTTTTGTTCTAACAGCACGGTTGTCCAGTCCAGAATTCCAGGAAGGTTAAAAACTTATTAAGAGTGACTTTCGGAAACAGATTTATTTCCAATGGTGGCCCAATACCATGGCCAGCTATATCACCAAACATTACCCTTTGGTTTTTTCCTGCGGGGGTATGTTAAAAATGAAATGTTTGAGTTTGAATGGTCTGAGACTGTAGCAGTGTTTGAAGAAAGAGTACGAGACCTATTTCCTGGCATTAATAGGAATTCTGTCCGGCGAGTGACCAATACCGTTTTAAAAAAATGCAAAAAAATGTATAACCAACAATGGTCAGCAGTTTGAACAATAATGTAAATAGTTATGTTTTAAGCTCTTTTTTTGTTTGCCGTAAGATTTTTTTACGTTAATAATATAGGCAAATTATTTCATAAATTGTTATTGGTAAATAATTATCATTTATTTTAATTCTCTCAATTTTCATTTATAATTATTATCAGTAATTATTTAAACAAAAATTTAGAATTTCCATCAAAAGGTAGTTCTCTACTTACGTAACTTAAAGTACGTTCACTGTATTATTTATTTATTTTGAGGTGTTGCCATATCTAGTCAAAAAATTAGTTTTTGTCATATTTTTTGAGGAATTTCCCATTGTTTTTTTATACAAGTGATATATCGTTGAATAGTTAAAATCGAGCGAAAAATCTAATATAGCGCTCATAAAAAAAACAATCCTGATGATGGTCTTCAATAATCGAAACGTTGAAACTGAAATCTGACTTGACACCTAAATTCTATGAAATACTTGCTTTGATAATGTTTTTACAGATTTAAAAAATATTGAAAAATAAAAAGTTATAGCTGATATTAGTAAATGCAATAATCAACTTTTTCGACGATATCTCAAAACTCCCAATAGTTGGAATAGTTTTGAAGGTGGCTATTAGTTGGTAATAAAGTGGTATAATACTTTCCCCATATAACTGTTTTTCTATCTCATGGTTTCCGAGATTCCAATACATGTATCACCAAAATGGCCCACACTGTATAGCTCAAATCTAGATCGACTCAGCATAAAAAAAAGTGACTCTTCATTTGTTTGTATCATGAATTTCTCTTTATAATAAATTGCACATGTATTGCAGGCATGTTACATAGTATTACAAGGTTTACATAAGTATTTCAAGATATTACATTGTATTGTATGGTATTATACAAGTATTGCAAGATATTAGATAGTATTGCATGGTATTACATTTGCAGTGCATCGCATTGCACAGTATTGTCCAGCACCAATTTGAAGTAGACCAGTAGGTTGGCCAGGGCGCTCACTGGATCTGAATGCCTTGGATTACTTTATTCGGGGTACTATTATTCCCTTGCTTATGCAGCATCTGTAAACACTGTTCAGTAGATAAAGCAACAGGTAATTAATGGTTGCCAAATTATTAGAAATCAACAGAGAGTATTCCGAAGAATTCAGCGCTCTTTGCAATAAAAGTTGAATTGCTGCATCAACATGAACGGAGGACATTTTCAACGTTTTGTTCGAATTGATTGCTTTTTTTCTACTTTTATAATGTAATTTATGTTTTGACTGAATATTCCAGTTTTCATTTATTGCAAAAAAAACTGTAAATTGATATGTTGCTTTTATCTCTTCAAATAATGTTGACCTTACTAATCACATTAAAAGAGAATATTAAACTCTTTTCTAGAAGCTAGCGTAGATCTGCCTTAATACATTCGTATTTCAATACGAAATGTTGAGCAACGGTAGTTGCAGTTGATAATTTAATGGGATAACTCAAGTGAACCTTAGCGACTTTGGCCCCTCTTCTAGCGGTTCTTATATCAGCGTATACGCACAAGCTTTGCAATTTCAGGCTAGGATAGTGTAGGTGATACACCATCCTTCGGAAGGGATATAAAGCAGATGGTCCCTTGTCTATTTGATGTTAGGCAAGTAAAAAAAAATCTGCTGTGGCTAGCACATAACTTTCTTATACCAGTATATATCATCCTGATCTAAAAAATCATTCTATTTAATTCTTCACTTATCTCAGTTAAATTTTAAAAACCTTGAAATGTTTCATTAACATTTGTTAATAATTAATTATCGATAATGTCAATAATAATTCATGTCATATTTTAATAATTTGTTCTTATTGACATTGACATTTTTGTAACTTAAATAGATATTTCAAATGTCAAACTGCCAAATTTATCCTAACCTCATATTATCAGGTCAAATGCGTAAAAAATTTCAGTTTACACCAACTTTTTCAAGTACTCTAGAAAATATATTTTACTCGCTTGATATAGTAGACATGATTTATAATCTTTCATCAAGAATATATTTTTTGTAAAGTCAAATACAAAAAGTTTGGGTCCAGTGGACCCCTTTCAGCTGGCCAATTTTGCTCATCACCGAATTTTCCATAAAGTTATGCGTTATTATTTTAATTCGTCGAGATTCGTCCAGAAATGCACGCACACGCACATGCACATGCACACGCGCACGCGCACGCACGCGCGCACCCTTGCACACGCGCAAGGACGCGCGCACGCTCACACTTACATTCACACACTCGCGCACACACACACATACACACACTCACACTCACACTCACACATACCCACACGCACGCACGCATATTAGGTATAAGAAAGTAATACTACTCTTCGATAGAGACGAGGTTCGGCAAAATTTCCAGGTTGGGAAAAGCCCGTTTTCTGGCATCAGTGCTTGGCCCTGGTACCGGAAATACGCCGACGTTAAAATGATTTAAAAAAATCTCTTTTTCATATGTCAAATCAAATGCCTACTTTGGTTTATTTACAAAATCAGTGCCGAAATGTCGAAAGAGTTTGGGATAAAAAATTAACACCTGTTGACTTGAACTTTTACTGTTATTTTTGAATGAGGAAATCAGTCCCCAAAAATTCTGATATTATTCTCGGGCACCCTGTAGTTACTTAATTCTTAACGTAAAAAATACCATTTACGAAACATCGTTTGAAATGCTTGGGGTAAATTTCTCTTTAAATAATTATTGAATTAAAATTTTCAGAAGAATTGATAGCACCAGGTATAAGATAAAGCTGTCGTAAAACATAATAACTGAGTCACCTTGTACACAGACCGCAAGAAGATGTGAAGATGAACAGTCATCCCTCTACTAAATATCCGAACAAGACGACGGCAACGCACATAAGGTACATTTCCATCATAATTCAGGATTAGAGTCATATCCACATTATTTATAGCAGGAAAATTTTAATGTCACCCAGATGTTTGTTTTTATCCTTTGCTGAAAAACCTAAAAATTTTACAGCTGCCCTGGTTTATAAGTAATGAGCTTCATTTGTATGTATTTATCAAAGAGGAAATTGTTTTTATTTTTCGTTTTAACATGTAAAAATAACGCGGTAATTCTGTTTTTGCAAATTTGTTTACCAAAGGAGGATATGAGTTATTATTAATTAAATAATAATTATTAATTAGTTTCTATATTACTGATGAGACACGAAATGTTTATTTAAAGTTACCTCAGCACAGGAAAAATACGTTATCTGGTTAGTCATAACGTGTGTTAATTGTGAAGATTTAGAAATTTGTGTCGATAAATACAATTACGAAAATAAAAACAAATTATGTAAAATTCATATATTAACATAATTCTAAATATCTATCACGTTTCCAACTGTGGGTGAAAAGAAGGGTTAAAAAAGTATTACCCCTAATTTTTTTTGTTTATTGTTCGATTTTTCACTCTAGACTTAAACAAATGCTAAAAATGAATACAGACAAAAATGTTCCAAACATGAATTAAAAAAAAGTGTTTTTCTGAAATCGATCAAGAATGCCTCGGCGCAATTTCAGATCCTAAAATACGCTATTCTAGTATTTTAGTCCGTTGCTAAGTAATCATCATAATACAGTACGAAAATAGTACATTGTAATTTAAATTAATTTAAATGAGTCAAAAACTGAAATGCTTGTATTTGGAAGTAAAAAGGAGGATGTCACAATTGATCCTGAATTTAAAGTTAAACTTAATGGCCAACTTTTACTACCTAGCAATTTTTGTAAAAATCTGGGTATATTGGCTTGACACAAACCTTAGATTTTCTAAACATGTAAATCATCTAGTTCAAAAATCATTTGGTAAACTTAAACTGATGTACACTCATAAAGAAATTCTTAGCTCGGACGTAAAGTTAAAATTATGTGATTCTCTCATCTTGTCATCTTTGTCTTACTGTGATATTGTGTATTGGCCTGCTTTACTTTCCAGAGACAAGGAGAGTTTGCAAAAAATTCAAACGCGTGCTTGAGGTTTAGTTATAGTCTGCGCAAGTACGATCACATTTCAGGTAGCCTATTGGCATCGAAATGGCTTAATCTTAACGAAAGATTTCAGCTCCATATGTCGTGTGCAATATTTAAGATATTAAAATCTCAAAAACCTGAATATCTAACAGCCAAATTACTTAAAAATAGTGATCTACACATGCATTCTACTCGCCATCGTGACCTACTTTGTATCCCTAAGCATAGATCAGCCTAGTTTCAGCGATCATTTAGTTACAATGCTGCAAAGGTTTTTATGCCTTACCTGATAATATTAAGTCACTTTCATCTATTAATTCTTTCAAAAAAAGTTAAAAAAACCATATACTTGCTAGTAGATAATGTTAAATGTAACATGTACATGCTTTAATTTTAATCTTGTCTGTAGTTTTGTATGTAGTTTTGATTTTGTTTGAATTTATTCATCATTTATGTATGATCATTGGTTTATTTTCTTGTATTTTGTATACATTATTATATCGTAATTATTGTTTTATTTGGTTATCAATATTCTTTTAATCGGATGGTTGTATGGAAGAGCATATTACATATGAATACCGCCATCCCTTTTTACAATTTTTTGTAATGAAATTCTAATGTTAATAAAGACATGTTATTATTATTATTATTAATACAAATGTGGCACGGGCTTTATTGTAATACGATGTATGAAAGTAGGAACATGAGCGCAGCGAGTGTTCCTATTATACGAGTTTTGCAATGAAGCGTGCCACATATTGTGTTACATACTATTTTTTCTACGGTTGTGAAGTTTTCCCCTAACCCTTTCATTACTGATTTCGTTCTGGCGTTGTAAAAAACATTCAGATGATCTAAATATTATTTGCGGACATCTGAGGTGTATAGTAAACGCTGTGATTTTTTACAGGACCTTAGGTCCTTGGAAAGGATATGGGATATATTGTACCAATAGTATTTTATGTTGGGATAAATAGATCCCACTAGTAAAGTAATAAAAAATCAAAATTAAACATTTTTATTCAAAATCGTTATAAAATATTAAAATATTTAACTGTGATGCGGCAAAAAACAGTCCTTGCATAGGGGAAGGTCACATGCTATATAAATCGTCTTAGTTCTAACTTCTTTTTTATTTTTAGAACATTGATAATATCTTCGTCTAGTGGGTATTTGTTTTGGTAGATGGTTTCCAACATTTATCATTTGTTTTTGCCGTTTAGAACTTCTACCGGAACGACCACTGATTCGTCTTTCTATTTTTGATTTAGATCTCCCAAGTTCAATCAGCTGTTCCGCTAATGATACCAAAAAATTCAAGAGTGAAAGTTTGGCACTGTCTTGTTTTAAATTTCTCTTATGTAGATCTTTATATATTATCCAAGAATTTACTACGGCGTACATAACTGGCCTATAAAAGACTTTTCTCCACCATTTGGTAGATTTACGATTCATGTCATAGATACAGACTTTTTGGTTGGCTAAGTCTACCCCACCCATAAATTTATTGTAAAAAATAATGGCATCTGGGCAGGCGAATTCAGACTTTTCACCAGTTTTTAGTTTTCTGGTAGCAATTCCAACAGTGGTGTTGTGACAATTAGAAACTAGCAGTACATCCTTGGTATCTTTCCACCTAGTACCTAATATACCTTCCTCAGAAATCAAAGAATCTAAATCGCCTCTCAACATTTTCTTCTCAAATTTTGGTACAATTTGGTACATTACTTATATATGTTCCCAAACAAGGATAATCTAAATTATTTTAGAAGACGGAAAGATGTAAAAAACTTATCAAAGCAAAGGCATACATCTGGTGATCTTATAGTTTTTACTAATTTATTAACAAAACGTTCCGCTATAGTCCCACTAGTAGTTGTAGTTGTTTCTTTGCCTGAGTAGATATTAAAATCGCATATATACCCAGTCAATGAAGCACTTCTTTGCCACAACTTTATCCCTCTTTTGACTGATTTCTTCGGAAGGTATTGTTTCAATGAGGACCTCCCTTTGAATTTAGTCATCGATTTGTCGATGGCTTGATGGGAATTATCAGTTCTAACGTTCTGAAAAGTATGTTTCAAACATGAAGCTACTTCATCTATATAATAGGTTTTTGAAGCATTATTAGGTTTTTCAGGATTATTATAATCTGTTTTAGACAACAGAAATATGCAGCGATCTCTTGATATTGTCTTTTTTTATAACAGAATTAGAAAGAGACTGTTTGTTTGACCAACAGTTCGATATATTAGGTACTTTGTTGTAGCACATAATCATAGTACAACCTAGCACCGTTATTATTTCATACATGTCAGTCTCGTTCACATTGAGACGCATATTTCTTTTATTTTACAGTAAAGCAATTCTTTGATTGGTGTAAGAAGCAATTTGCATAAATAAACTGCGTGGAAATAATTTTATTGAAATATTGCTGCTCTTTCAGTTGGAACTGCATTCTTTGGAGTGAATACAGTAGGTATTTGGAGTTTTCCACACTACAACAGATTCATTTGTGTCTGCATTATCATCTGTATCAGAATTTGCCTCAGTGTAGGCCCCTGAACTACTTTCATTGTTGTCAAGATTTTGCGCATGGTAATCTTCTTGTTCCTCTTCTTCCCCGTTTGAATTTTCGTCATTACATAAGTTTTAAATACCCTCTTCATCCTCAGTATCAGGTAAAAACCAGGAATCTGGGGCACAAAACGGTTCTTCTTCAGATAAAACGCTGATATTTTCAAGTATGGCTTCTAGCTCTTTTTCGTTTAGATAACAACGCCTGGCCATAATGTGAGCTGTAAATAATACATACTATTGGGACTAGTACGACTCACTGTAAACTACTGTTGCGACAATAGCGTCCCATAAAAGAATTCAAATTCTCGCAAATTCAGAGAGAAATATTGTTAAAAAATTACTTACCAGCATAAAAAAGATTATAAAACAATATGTGCCGTAACAAAAATATATAAACATGCACTTTTTTCTATCACTACATCAACAATTTATACGAACAACATGCAATCGTAATATCGTACCGAATATTTAGAGGTTATTGGAGTGAAATGTTGGTTGCATAATACAAGGAACTATTTTAGAATATTTAAAAATACGGTTAAATACACACATTATGCTTTAATGGGACAAGTAGGTAACGGACGAATTTTTAAAACTCAGCGGGACATATATATCTCCGCAGTAATGAACGGGTTAAAGTGTTTCCAAAATTTTAAATTTTCCACCTGACAGATTTTATTTAAAATAATAAAGATCAAGTACTGCTTAAACGGTTGTCATGACTAACAAACAAAACAAATTATTTCGCTAAACTGACGTGTTCCGTCTTGTATCTGCTGCTTTTGTACTATTTTTTTATTACCATTCAAACCGATAACGAAAATTCTTTCATTATTTTCAACTGATTTTTTTAAACTTTGGTCTTAAATGAAAACCAAGGTCTTGAATGACATTGAAAATGTTAATATTTCTTGAACGACATAGATATCCAAAATGGAGATCATGTAGAAATTCTTTTTCTTGACAGTAGTGTGGAAAGACTATGTATATCGCATATCAGCGATTTCCGTCCTTTGGTTTACGAAATCATGAAGATAATAGAAATAAAAACAGGAGAATCAGAATAAATGAAAATAGAATCCTCAGAGAATTTGATGATTCCATTTACAACCCGTGCAAGATTTCACCCGATGATGTCGAAAAACGATTGAATATCCGCCGGTGGCTACCAGATTCCGTGGATTTGACCGAATTTCATCATAAAATATTATGGACCAGTGAAACTTCATTTACTAGTAGGGTAGTAGTTAATTACCACAATTTGTATGTTTGGGTAGAGGAAATCTCCACGAAATCCAACCTCGCTCATTTCAACAAGAATTAAGTGTCAATGATTAGTTGGGCGTGGTAGATTACACTCTTTATGGTCCACATTTCTTGCCACCTAGACCGTATGCACAATCTATGTTTTTTTTAGGATTAATAGAGTAGATATACTCGATAATGTAAACGTTCATATTCGCAGTGACAGTTGGATGTTACTGGACGGTGCTCCAGCACATTTTGGACGAGTAGTTCGCGAATGGCTCAAAGAAAATTACCCAGAGTGTTGGATAGGCAAATTAGTTTCAGTGGCCACCTTGATCTCCAGACAATACACCTTTAAATTTTTATGTGTGGGGTTGTTTGAAACACAAAGTGTATGTCTAGCCAGTTGTAACAAGAAGGTAGCTTATTGTGAAAATCCAATTAGCATGCGACGAGATGGGAAAGTAGACATAAAATATCTGCCGCTGTGGATACCATAATCTGAAGATGGATCGATACATTTCTACATTTTCAAATTATTGTATTAACAGCGGTAAAATGCCCACCACCCACCGATGTGCAGCTCCCTTAATGATTTAAGTTTTCTTTTGTAAAATATTTATGTTCAGTTATGCAGTTTTAATTTTATTTGTTTCACATACATACTTATCTTATCAATTTGCAAGGATATTCTAAATAAAGTTTTAGAGGGTTAATCGAACCAGTGTTTGTAAGGTAATTTTTCAAAATTTATTTCTTCCATACGGTTTGGACAAATTACACCAAATTTGGAGGATCAGTAGTTGAAAGTGTACTAGAGGGTACATGTATATTTATTTTAATTAATTTTAACTTTATGTAGGGAAAATTTATACTGTAAATATAAGTGAAATTTGAACGTGATTAGCTCCTGAATTATGATATCAATCGGTAAAATTCATACATGTCTTCTAGAATGAATTTTCATAATTATGCTCAGCAAGTTTCAAACTCTTATTCCGTACTATTTGGTTAAAATGAATTTTCTAAATAAGTATCTTTGTCACTACAAATGGAGCAAGGAAGTGTTACCTCTATCGGGAATCGCACCTCAATGAAGTCGGTGAATAAAACGTCCAGTGGAGGTACAGTCAAGAGCAAAATTATTCAGCGGCGCATGTATAAAAACTTTCCAGAGAGGGACACAGCTCTCCGAAGCTTTTTCTCGTCTAGGCCCCTTAACTGTAAAATGGTACGTTTTACGAAAAAATTACAGGAGAACTCTTTATTCGTAAATTGGCTATACATTTCGAAAACAAAAAATTTCTAATTTCAATAAAATATTTCATTAAGCTTTGGAGAAAAAGAATTAAAAGAAAATATGTAACTTCAACTTTCGAAAGTACAATTCAGTCCACCCTGTAGTTTCTACTAACAGTTGCGCTAGAGTAAGTTATTCAAGGTGTGGCAAAATAGCAGTATCTTCAACATATGATTTGTTTGAAAATTTACCTCCAACAGCACAGAACAAAAATGACTTAATGATACTTGACGAACAAAAAAAGATATTACGTGAATGAAACGAAAAGTAAATTTGTGTCAGCTAGAACATTAAGCGATTTCTGTTAACTATGTATAAAACTAGAAGGAATTAAAATGATGTATCTGAGAAAAACGAGTGGGAAGAATTTCTTAAATATCAAAGTAATATCTGATAGTTTGTTTGGGGATATCGGTCATATATAACTAATTTTATTATTTTTTCTAACGTTTCGGTTTATTACACCATCATCAGAAAACTACAATTAATATAATATTTTAAAAACATAGTTATGGTTATTTTACATTACATTATTTACTTACACTATTAATTATTAGGCATTTGTTTTAAATTTTGTTACATGTTTGGTGTTATCGGATTGTCTGTTTTAACGTAACTGATATATTTCAACATACCTAGTGTGTTGGCTCTTAAAGTTTTGAAAAAAAAAAAATATCAAGGTATTATAACTAATTATCCAAACACCAATGAAAGGGTTGAAAAAATAAGCGGTATAGTTTTCACTACATAATTTAGGCAAATTTCCTACATCAAAATTATGAAGAATAAGTTATTTACCTACCTTAGATATGAGTATTGAGTAGTCTACAAATTATGGGAAATATTAGATTTTGTCAAGTATAGAGTCAGCATGCTTAAAAGACAGGAATTTGCAAAAAATATAATCGATTATAAAAATATAAGTTTACTATTAACAGAGATAATTCAAAGGTGTTCTATATTTCCCCCATTCTGAGCAATACATATACGTATGCGATGAACTACTTTTAAAACTAACTATGGGTCTGTTCAAACTGGAAACTTCTTGAGATATTTTTTTCTCTTAGTTTATCTACTCTGCAGATAGTATTTGTGTTTGCCTTTACGGGAGACCTCTGACATGGATTAATTTAGTGGTTGTCTTGCTGCAATTATTGTTTCTGTATTGTAGTGTCATTTTATCTCTTTCATTAATTTTTAGTGATTCTAGAGGAATAGGAATTTTAGTAATTTTTACTATTTTTAATTTCATGTACCTCAACTTATATTATCTCGAATGTATTTTGTTTTGCGTATTTTGTCTAGTCGAGGTTATTTCCATACCCCTCCGCTGACTTATGTTTAACCACTTTACCTGTTCCGTACTGATGAAGATAGTCAGAAACCAGTCTACGATGATTTGTATTTTCCCACACGGAGTTCTCTCACTTGTATTAATCTCGTAATGTTGGGTGTTGCCTTGTGACTATTATTGTTTCTGCACTAGTTTTGTATTTTTATTTTATTCCCATAATTCGTTTTGAAGGATTTTAGAAGAATGGGACTTTTAGTAATTTTTTTCATTCCACGTAATTCTACTTGTATTATCTTGCATGTATATTATTTTAATGTATTAAATTATCAAACTAATAATTTGCGTCTTAATTCTGCTCTTCTCTTGAGAGCTGCTATTTCATCTATTATATCATCTTTGTAGTGGACACTGCCTAGTGAGCTTCTGAGTTCGATTCCCAGGTGCAGCAGATGGCAATCTTGAACGGAACTGTTTTGTATCTGTCTTTTTCAAAATATAACATCATTTCATACAGCTTTTGCTTCAGAATTTTGGGGTTGTTTACGTGGTGTTTATAAGTAATACCTAATATTTACATAAACAGATTTCCTTTGGGCCAATCTAGCCTGACCTTTCCGTGAATAAAACCAGCGTTTTATTCCCAGAAAATTAGGCTTACTACAAATGTGAGCAAAGTCTGTATTGATATATTCTTATTAAAAAAATATGTAATCGGTTAGAATGTGAGAAAAAGGTTTTAATGACATTTCGTAGTCAACAGAACTTGATTACATTTTTTGACTTCTTAGGTAGATAGTAAGTATCTGAAAATTAAATTAGAAATGTTTCTGGTTTTTACTAGAAAAATTCAACAAAAAATAGATTGATGAGAGAACAAAACATAGTAAGCATATTATAAAAATTAAACTGAATAGTAAAAGATTCTTTAATAAAAATATGTACCAGGAAGCTGTTTAAAGTTACACTGAATTACATGAAAGCAAATTTTAAACAGGTAATTTTGATATTGTAGCATAGGTGCTTACTTATATATCCATATTTCTTCCTTTCAAGTTTTCAACAAAATAAGGATAGACAGTCAGCTATCAGTATGCAAATGTTGAAACATTACAATATAGACAGCAATACCCCAAAAAAATAAAACGCTAAACTTGAAAATTTCAATTAATGTTTTTCTTATTTTTTATCATAATCATTATGTATTTTTTATTTACAAACGTAAATTGAACTTACTTTTTTTCAGAATCAAATTGTATTTGTTTAAAAACTAGAAATATTTAAATGAAAACTAATTTACAAACCAAACGCCATCAATCGATTTTAATGTTGAATCTGTAATAAACCAACTGAACGGTCTTTATATATGCAACCAACAATGCAACGATTTATATTCATGGTTGCTTACTTCACTGATAACATTTCCATCAATTCCTTTTGACTTACCGAACCGAACATTGCAAATAAATATTAATTTGTTTTAATTATTTCAATGTGCAAAGAGAATTCGAAAAAATACTTTCAATTAGGCATGTGTAAATATTTTCTACTATAAATAAAACTTAGAATTATTGTTTAAATTATTTTATTGAAAAATTTGACTGTTTGACTAAAAAAAATTTATGTTAAATTAAAATCACATAAATATAATCTGAAGATTTCAGTACCAGAAAAGAGAGAAACTCTGATATCTCAATTTGTTAAGCTTTCGGAAAAGTACATTTTTTCTTCAGGACATCTAGGTACAATAAATCTACTTATATAGGCTCGGTGGAGTCGTTGGATAGAGTGCACGATGGCAAGTATGACTAGAAAATTTTCTTAAATAGTTGCGATTTCGAATCCCGCCACCGGCATTGATAATGTCGGTGGGAATGGTTGGTTGTATGTCGATGTTTTTCGAAGTTTAACCTCCTTTTAAGCTGCCTTGACATTTGCATTCAGGAGTTGTCTAATTTCTTTGAGGGTGTTTATTTAAATTTTTTTAAAAAATTACTAACTTGAAGTTATTATCTAAAAACCTTCATACGTTTGATTGTGAGAATCAAAATTCTTTTCATGTTAAAACAAAAAATCCTAAACATATCAATTAACACCTTTAGAGCATTATCTATTTTATATCAAAAAGGGTAAAAAAAGTTCCAACTATGCAGCCAACTTTGCCAATTTTGTAAATCTATAATCTATTTTTCTAATTTTAGAGCTTAAGTATAAATTTTGCTTAAATTATTTATGTTAACAATATTGAATGAACAATGAAGAGGGAAATAATCTTTTCCAAAATCTTGACAAAGAACAGAGAATTTTTCTTACCTCCGGATTATTGGCACTTTTGACTGCAACCTCAAAATTGTATTTTTTTCTTTCTATGTGCAAAGTGATTCAGAAAGCGTAACCAGATCACCTCCCTCCTTGTTTCTCGAGATCAATTAAATATATAAATCTTTATAATTACCTATTTCTTTCTAATTTTAGAGCATAATTAAAGTATAAATTTTGCTTAAATTATCTGTACCAATATTTTGAAGAAGGAAATAATATTTTCCGAAAGTTTGACAAAGACCAAAGAATTTTTCTTTCAGAAAGCACCTCCTCGTTTATCGTGAACAATTACAGATAGCGAGTTACGGGAAAAAAGAACCCATGGAATCAGCACTTCAATTTAGCCAGGTTTCATATGTCCGCAAAACTATTTTGCTAAAACTATGAATACAGCGACGCCTAAAAATTTGGACTATTTTTTTTTACCGCACAATATTGAGGTATATCGTTGAAAACGGTCTTTAAATATTGTGTAGCTCTGGAAAAAATATATCGAAAATATTAAGCAGTCTCAATTTTATGGTTAAACATGTAAAATTTGCACCTTAATTATTATTTTACTTCGGGTGTCCAAAGTATTACTGTAAAAACATGTGGGTATAGGGTGGTTCGGTGGTTAAATAATTGGTCATAGTGGAATAGTCACTATCAGGTGCAAGGTCAATTCATTGATATAATACCAGTAAACCATTTTCATTCAGAACAGGCATCAATTTTCTGTGTACATTGTCATCTTATTTGTGTCCGTTCCTTCAAGAATTTTATATGTTCCCCAAAACTATTTTGTTGATTTTGTTTGATTCATTTCATTTCAACCTCTTCCAAATGCTTAATTTCCAGGTCTGTAGAAACTCTAAGTTTATTTTTTCTTCTCATTAATATCTTTACAAATTTGAGAACTCGTGCTGTTGTTCCTATCAAACACAACCATTTCGAAAATCTATTTATATATGGGATGCACTTTCTTGAAGGATTTTTATCGTACATTTTCTTATCAAACCTTTTTCAAGTTCTTCACATTCAATTTTTTGAGGCCATGTAGTTTTGTCACGGTTTAGTAGAAATTCTGGTTTTTGAAACCATCTCCCCAATCTATCATTATTTTATTTTCTTTGCCATATGTTTTTGTCATGAAATCAGCCACGTTTAGTTTGGAAGGAATCCAATACCAGTCTGTATTTATTAATTATTCTATTTCACCAACTCGTGGAGCCCCAAACTTACAGGTATATACTTGAACCAGTATACAGCAGTTGTTGAATCCGTTCATATGAAAGTTTTTCTTATTTGAAATTCAAAAGATTTTTTTATCAGTATTCACCAATTAACTCCCAATAAGAGAGGCTTGCAACTCCAATCGAAGAGGTGTCGAAAATTTCCTTATTGGTGCTATTCTGGCTTTAACAATTACAAATGTTACGTCTTTCTCTATTTCAGTTACAACGATAATACATAGTATACATGTCCTCGCAAATATTCTGTTGCTTAAGTCGCACAAAGTATAAACTTCAAATTCGTTTGATGTTGGAATATTCAGGGTGTAGCGTCTGACTATTTTTAGAGTCGCCTATAAGTCTCAAGTTTTTCCACCATAAAATACAGAATTTATAGCTAAATTGATTAATGTCCCATATCAGCAACAATTTCAAATGTATTGAATATATTGTAAATTTACTATTAGTTCCAATGGGTAAAATGCAGACATTGCTAATTTTAAATTTTATTGTTTCATTGTTGTTTCTTCATATCTTCACAATTTATATTGAAATCGAAACAAAAATTTCGATTTTAGAATCCCTAAAAATCTCTGTACTGTACTATTTTCCATGATAAGTAAGGTTTTTGCATAATTCTTCATTTTCAGATAAAGCTTTCCTAACTCCTGTCGAATTTGAGAACCAATTGACTAAATGAAATCCACCCATGTTTATTTTTTTCGGACCTTAATTATTTTTCCTCCAAGCTTCCTCGTTTAACTGGTCATCAACATAATGCTTTTTGATTATTGCATCGAAATCTCAAAGGCTGTAGTAAATCTGGCCACGTTAAAAAACATCATTAAGGCATGCTAAATGTGATTTAAACGCTGTCAAATATTAATCTCGATGTAGTTGTTTTAGTTCAAAATTGGAAAATGTGGTAAATAACACAATGTGATCATATCTTGGCTTCCTCTGCTGGTAATTTGCATGCAGATCCTTTTATCATACAGATTTTAATTTTTTCAGAATATTTTTGTCAAAGTTTATTACAAGACCAATTGGACATTTTATCACTATACAATTTCAATTTATTTTTACTTGTTGAATCGATCCCCAAGAAGATGGACCTTGGTTCTGGTGTATATAGAGAAATGTTTTATATTATTATCAATTTTATTCACATGAATGTATAACCATTAATAAATTGAAATGGTAGATATTTTTTCAAGAAATCCAATACATCAGTAGATATCAAAATAGTTAATATTTATTACGATATGATAATATAAAAATATTTTGACAAAATGTTTATTATTTAGTGTGCTACTATAGATTATAATTTATCTGAAAAAGCGTATTACTTTCTACCAAAAGTATTATCGTTATTTTTGCGCCTTGGCAGCTTTTACCAAGACAAACAGCCCTATTTGAATTTTAAAATACTTTTCCTAGTCGCAGTTGATTATATCTCCTAGATTACAAAATTTATTTCAGATATGTTGCAAGATTTTTCACATTAAATCGCCTGCAATCATTAAAATAATTTATGTCAGAGACTATAAATATGCAAGTAATTATACACGCTAGACGAAATTATTGTACAAGATGTCCCATAGTGCGTCAAAGTCAAATATCGGCCTTATTAGAAAAATTTAGAAAACTGTTTTTTTTATTTAAGTGGTACCGCTTTATAAGGCACACATTTTAAAAAATGTTATAAAGTCTACATGGTGAGTGGCTACAGCAGAGCACGATGTGGGGAGTGGCTGTGGTTAATGTGCTGGCGCGACTCCCGTGAGGTGTCGGAGACCACGGGAGGACTGTCCAGTGTCGGGAAATCGGAAAGAAATAATAAAAATAATAATGATAATAATAATAACAGGGCAACTCTGAAGCTCACAGTATGATAGAGATAAAAAAAATTACAAAATAATAACAGTGGAGCAAGAAATTTAAATAATGCGATACAATCATACGATATAGTCTCACATAGGGAAGTCTCAGAATAGGGAGACCTCTCCGTGTCTCTGGGTAACTATCCAGCGATGCTACCTGGCGACGAACTCCAGTCTCTAGCAAAACCTAGTATGTCCTATATGCAGTCCAGTCCTGTAAGTAGTGTTGAAATTATTTTAGGTTCTTTTTTTTTGAAACTTATGTGTCCAATGAAATGCTAGATACTGTTAAATCACAAGATCCACGCAAAATCATTTATAAATATAATTATGAAAAATTATAGATAACGACCATAAGCCTTATAGCTTTTAGTTGTATTAATCGTTGTAAGTTTTACAACAATACTTAAGTCTTCTATCAATGTATGATACATACGTAGGTTTTATAGATATACGAAACGATCAATAAGTTTCATTACAAAATGTAAGATTTTCAACTAGAGTATAACTAGAGTTTTAACTAGAGTTTTACAACTAGAGTTTTACAAGAGTTTAACAATTAGTTAGTTTTAATGGTATTTTAAGTTTTACTGGTATGAACGATGTTAATACTAGGATATTTAAATGTAAAAAAGAAACAAAAAAAATAATAAAAAAAATAGTAATTCTAAAAATTATTATTTTAAATCAATGTTTCAATAAACCCTAAATAAAATAATAATTACCTCGTTGATGATAAAAGCACAACGGTAATCAAAAATAGTTAATTAAATAACTTATTAAACCGAATTGATGAGTAACTATGATCTTTACCAGTTCAGAGATTGAAATCGAATGGTATTTTTTCAGCTCCCAAGGTAAACTTTATTAATACAAGAAATGCGGCAGACTTGCCAGCCTAACAGATCTGAAAATACCAAACACAGATTTATATATAAAAAAAGGGAGCCAACAACAAAGTAATCAATCATATATAAGCATAAGACTTTACTGAAATTAAGTTAATAAAGAAAATGATTTAACAATTACAATAACTATTTTTATAAATAAAATCTATCAGTTACCTGAGCTTAGGTGCAAACAAAACAGAGTAAAGGAGTGCAACTGTTACTTGTTAATCAATGCTCGTTTATTATCCATGATCAATATTAGAGGTTGATACTGCTTGACAGCTGATTTCATAAATTACAGAATAAAATAAATTTGGTTAAATAAACTAAACTGTATTGAAAACAAATGTTTAAATCATCAAAGTAAGTATGGGTTACCTGTTAATTTAAAGTTATTACACATTAAAAACTAAAGTATTATTGAATAAACCAGTGGTAGGTTATTATAATAAAATAAATGTGTACCTCAATCTCTAGAGAACGTAGAATTTTGTCAGAGACTGGAAACCTGCAACATAATAAACCAACGTTTAGTAACTCAAGAAATACAAACATTATAAACTAAGGGAAATTACCAAAAGAAGTACATAACCTTCTATAAGGCTTACATGTCAAGAAGCTGTAAAACAAAGTTAGTTACATCTACTATAACCAAACTTTACTGCTATACAGGGTGTCATACCTATAAATCTTTTCAGTAAAGTTCCTAAATGTGAATTTCACAGTTGCACATGCATCACTGGATATACAAAAAAGATAATTCAAACCTACCGGTTTGACGATCGCAAAATTGACACATGCCAAAGCATATAGATAAGCAGTTCAAAACTGGAGAATTTACACTTGTCACCAAATACACGTGCGACAGCACATAGATAAAGATAAAATTTGGCATCAGCACTTGCAAAAAAAAATTGAGTACTACTCTCAATACCTACTGCCTTACCATATGTGATATTATCCCTGTATATGATAAATTTAGATAAATCCCCCTGTAGACGGTTGAACACATGGGTAATCTCTCACATACCTCGGCCTTTCTTAAAACACAACACTTATACCCTATCTAGCCCTTTAATGATTCGTTCCTCTGAAGCACATACAAAACGTCAATGAACCACCATATCCTGTGAGGCAGGATGGTGAAACCCAGGCAATTCTTTGTGAAAGAGGGCCTTAGTAAATGTAAAAAATAAAGTGTACTTAGCTTTCAAATATTTGTTGTTGAATAGGGGTTGTACTAATGGTTAAGCGTTGTTACCAACGCAACGACTAAGTTACTGGATTTGGCCCTTCAGTAGTCTGGCTGCCATCTACCGGAGAAAAGCGGGAACACACACAAACCAATTACAGCTTAATCGAACCTACTTCTTGACAGCTAAGGTTGGCCAGCAATGGTTTCCACTATTCTGGACATTACGGATTTTTTACCAATCAATACAAATCCATGACCATCCGAAATAGTAGCCTAGTTAAAATTTGATGTCAAATTTATTTATTTATTTATTTATTTGAATACATCATCCAACAGCAGAGGCCAATTATGGGATAGGAAAATACAATTACAATAATTACATATTGATTAAATTAATTATACATTACATGCTACTTAACACTAGGTACTTGAACTAACTAAATTAAACTAACTGTATTAGGGATATTTATATATTATCATATCGTACTCTGTATAGGAAACAGTTGGTATATTATATTTTACTTACGAATTAAATAACTGCGTATGCAGCTGTATGTAAGTCCTATAAATAATGTGTATATTCATATACAATATAAGTTAAACTATTGTTGCATTTGTGTTGCATTCATTAGGAAACACTTGAGATCGTACTGATATACTGATTTAAACTGGAATTGTAATTATCAACTTGTTCCCCAAGAGTATTATATAACTCTATCATAGAATAAACAGGAGACTTTTTGAGAATATTTGTACGATTAGTGGGACAGTAGAAGAGAACGTTTTGACGTGCCTCTAATCTAGGGATTCTAAAGTTAATTTTTGACAATAGCTCTGGGGAGTCAATTAAATTATGAATTAGCTTATACAAAAATACTAAGACGATTACCATCCTTCTATTCTCCAGGGACTTCATGTTTAGCCTAGTCAATAACAGTGTATTTGGGTATCCTCGTTCTGGATAATAATTATCTGTCTTAAAAATCATGTACTTCATAAACTTTCGTTGAATCTTTTCCAGTGAATGTGAATGAATATTATAACTCGGATCCCAAATTATCGCACCATATTCAAGTTTTGAACGTACAAGTGAGTAATACAGTGTCTTGAGCGCTTCTACATTAAAATACGTTTTACAGTTTCTTATTATAAATCCTAGTGACTTAAGTGCCGAATATGTTGATGCATTAATGTGCTCTATGAAATCCAGTTTAGAGTCAAATGAAATACCAAGGTCCTTTGTTGTTTAACTTCTTATCAACTCCGTGTTGTTAAACTGTTGTTAAATTCTTTTTTACGCGTGTATGATATAACCTTACATTTTGAAACGTTCATTTCCAATTTGTTAGAGGTGCACCACACTTCCACTTTGTGTAATTGCTGTTGTAACGCTGTGCAATCTTCAATATAGTTAACACTACAATATATTTTAAGATCATCAGCAAATAAAAAGTTTCTCGCATTCTAATTCTCTGTATAAATCATTTATAAATAAGTTCAATAAAAGTGGCCCCAGATTTGAGCCTTGTGGCACTCCTGACGTTGCAAGGTACGTACTTGACTTAAATCCATTATACTTCTAAGTAAGATTTAAAGAAACTCAACAATGGCTTATTAAAATCAAAGTGATTTAATTTTTCTATTAGCAATTTGTGATCTATGCGATCAAGGGCTTTAGAGAAATCGGTATACACCACGTCAACTTGACCTCTATTGTCTAAATATTCTGTGAGAAACTGTGTTAAACAGGCCAAATTTGTAAAGGTAGAACAGTTTTTTCAGCCATGTTGATGGCTAGAAATTGAATTTCTTACACCGGAATAAATTGTAGCATAGACTGCCGCCTCAAATACTTTTGCGAAATTGGGCAAAAATTGATATACCCCTATAGTTCCCCATGTCTGCCTTATTGCCACATTTGTAAATGGGACACACTTTGGCTAGCTTCCAGCACTCAGGAAAAGTAGAGGTCCGTAATGCAGTATTGAATAGGGTTAGCAGTGGCACAGTAAACACATTCGCACAATCTTTGATTAAAAAACTAGGAACCTGATCATGTCTTGATGTCATTTTATTTCTTGATCTTTTTATGGCTATTTTTATATCTGATTCTGATAATTGATCGATATGTATACATGGTAAATTACTTACGATATCAGGAGCTGGTATCTAGTTAGAGAGCGGCAAATAAACACTTTTAAAAAATTGACTGAAATGATCTACAAAGTTTTGTGGGTTTTCAATTTCATGGCCATCTATATTCATTCTGCCAGGTATTGTGGTAGTACCCTTCTTGTTATTTATGTATGACCAGAATTGCTTAGGGTCAACTATCAAAGCATTCTCTACATTTTCTAAATAATTATTATATGCTTCCTTGACTTGTAAATTTATCAATGATCTTACGCGCTTGTACTCTTCTAGTGAGTTAATGTCATTGTATTTATTGTAATTTTTGCGGTAGTGATCTCTCGCTTTAATGTTTTTTATTATTTCGGTTGCATACCAAACAGGAAATTTTGTTCTCTTTTTGTGTTTTTGTATTTTGGGGCATGCACATCAAAAATTGAATATAGTTTATCATAAAATTCGTCGCATGCCTTGTTGACATCATTAGAATTTTCTAGGAAAGTCCAGTCAGTTTGAAGTAAAGAGTTGTACAATGCCGGGTAATTCGCTTTCCTAAAGTTATAAATATTATTTTCACGCGAGTTTACTGGAAATTTGGCAGAGTTAATTATTTTTGGTAATACATTGATGCATAGGGCTGGATGGTGAACATCCTCTTTTACGAGAGGTGAAGTGTCTCGCGAAACAGTGCATGTTTTCAAGTTAGATAAAACTAAATCCAGGAGTCTCCCATTTATATTTACAATGTTATTAAACTGTGTCATGTTGCTAAATTCTAAGGATACTTGCATAAGCTGTCGTTTTGTATCAAAGATATTGTTGTTAAAACTTGGAATATTAAAATCTCCCTAATATCAATGTATTATTATTCGTGCTAACGATTTGTTCAAATAAATTTAAAAATGATTCGAAATGCTCCACAGAAGTAGATGGTGGTATATATATATATATATATATATATATATATATATATATATATATATATATATATAACGTATATGAATAAACTGAAAAAAACTGTTAATTAAACATTTACAGCCAACTATGTCCACTACTGGAAGATTGTCTAGAATGTAAGATAAATTTACAGGTTCGGAAAAAAGCTCACTTTTAATAGCTAATAGTGCACCCACTCCTTTTGAATGTCCTGTTTCGGCAAAGTTTCGATCGCAGCGTAATACTGTGTTGGGAAGTACTAGGTGCTGCAACATCATCGGAAAGCCAAGTTTCAACCAAACTCACAACATCATATTCATTACTATTTATTGCGGAATAAAGCTCATCGACCTTGTTTCGCAAACCTCGTACATTTTGGAAGTAAAAAAAGTAGTTCTTCATCAGTTGGTATCTTGTTATTACCGTGCCCAGTTGATTATGGTGGTCAGTTTTCTTTATAAAAAATCTATTTTGTTCTTTCTAATCCCCAAATTTCTTATGTAGGCAGGACATTGTTTACTTCAGGTAGGATGGTCAAAATTAATTCTCAATTTAAGTTTCTCTGCTGCATATTTGCAATTTACACAAATTATGTTTTTGTCCTCAGTTTGACATTCATCTATATGGTGAGATCCACCACATTTTGCACATATGGAGTTCTTAGTGCAATTTTTGGCTATATGATTAAATCCATGGCATTTAAATCAAGCTGTAACATCAACAGCGTCGAAAACGTGACATCTCTCCCATCCGATCTTAACTTTAGCCAGTTTAAGTATATTCACATATGTTCCTCCATCTACTTCTACGTATGCGATATAAGTCCGATTGTTTCTTTTTATTTTTGGTGACATGAACAACATTTAGTCTTCCTCTGTTGAAAATTGTTTCATTCTGCGCAACCAATAACTTTTCAATTTCTTCGGGCTCGTTTGTTTCTGTGATACCAACAATTTTTATCCTTGGAAGCTTATAATAAGCAAAGCACGCCCAGCGATATGCACCTATTGTAGAATGGCGGCTCACGTGTCCTCGAGATAGATTAGCGTCGAAATGAAAACTTTGCGTGAACCCAATTTAGCTAAAATAAACCGGACGAAATTGTTAATCAAATGATATTTTTTTTATACATTAATTTTTATTACCTTTGAATTTCAAATTAAGCCGATTCACTTAGAGCTAACATTAATTCGTCCGTTCGTACAGAGACGAATCAAGAAAGGGAAGAAATTCGCTACTCCGCACACCTAATTTTATCAGTCCTGCGCGCGCTAATATCGAAATCATTAGGAACAGAAAAATGTGAATGCAACGAAATTTGTCAGCCACAAATTACAAAAACTAAGGACTAAGTATCAATTTGAAATATTATTACGTTTTCTGTATAAATTCGACTATTAATATTCGCATCGGCTGAGATTGATGCTATAAAATTTGAGTTTTACATTTATTACTTGCATAAGGACAAAATACGTATAATTATTGCTTAGCTTGTAAGGGAATGGTACATGACATATTACATTGTATAATACAATTTTAACAGAGAAATCAGCGATGCATAAATTTTTTAAACAATCCAAAAAAAAAAGAAAAAAATATATATTGAAAATTTTTGTGTATGTAAATTAAGAATTTTGAGGATGCTTCGACGAGCCAAACTGCTATAGTAAAAAGCTCGCCTTTATATTATATGTATTAATATTTTAGACAACATGTCAATGAAACAATACGCAAAGTCTATTCCCTATCCAGGGAATCTGTGTCCTATGATGTCTGAATAGCAGACTAAACAGGGATAATAAGAAATTAATTTACACTATGATAGTGGCCCTAATATATGCGAGCGCGATTATATTACACAAATTGCAAGTACTAGAAAGCAAATTCTATCGCCTCATAAATAACTCAACGAGATATACCCTCATAAGGGAATTGCGACAACTTTGCAACGATGTTGTACCTATAGTGGACTTTATCAGGGATACTTCTCAAATATTCTCTGAATTTAATCTCTCTGATAGTTCGCCAACCGTCAATATTACACAAATAAAGAGCTATAACGCACTTTTTTAATTAAACACAAATTACCATACCAAACACTTCCAACTTTTAGACAACCTCTTTAGACCACGCTCGTCCCATAAAAAAGGAGGCCACGTCCATGATATAAAAGGGGCACAAAAATTCAAAATTTTTCATTTTTGTATTACTATTAATTAAGAAGATTTATTTTGCAGTAATGTGGACCAGAAATGTGCTTAAACGTCATAACCACCACATATTGATTATTTTTACATAGGGTGACTTTTAAACCACCACTTATTTAGGACATTTCAAAGAGCATTCTCAATTTTTTCAAATGAAACACCCTATATATTTTTGTACTTTTATTTTAGCGCGTTAATTCTCTACAATTTTTGTCAATAATGTCATATACTTCAAATCGAAATTTTTACATTTTCATTAAAAACCGTTAAATTGTTACACTTTTTATTTATAACTGGGCTTTTAAACTTCCAGGTGGATTTAAAGTCGCCACATACAATCGTAATATTCTGTTAATATTCTGTTAATATTCTGCTAGCTTCTCAACCACCTTGAATGTGCCATGTTCCTAGGTTGTCTGCTTGCTAAGCTCTCTGATAAATTCCCTTTTGATATGGTACTACTAATTTCATAAATATACTTTTAATCAGTGCTTAAGTTTTTCAAATCAATTTCTTGTAGCTCCATCACAATTTGTTGAAACTTTACAACAGAAAACTGTTTGCAAGATTCCAGCATTTTTCCTATTCGCCAAAAAACGTAGAGGGTCCTGTTGTTTCTTCATCTAAATATTTTATTAAATGGCGTAATGATAGCTCATTTGCATGAAGCATGCAGATGAACCACTGTAACGGTCTTCCTATATATATATATATATATATATATATATATATATATATATATATATATATATATATATATATATATATATATATATATATATATATATATATATATATATATATATATACACATATATATATATAGCTACCAACTTCCTTTCCCTGAGAGGGCTTTGGAAGGTAGCTACCCGGATCTCGTTTTTTGTTTGGAGGCTGGGTCGTGTTTCGATTATAAAATTCTTAAAAAAGACAAAAAAAGAAAGGGCGCCAGTAACCATTTGTAATAAAAAAACACCTATGCCCAAAAGTAAAGATTTTTTTAAACTTATAACTGTGGCTACTCAGTGGCCTTAAAATCAATCATAGGTATTTAAAATCAAAAATCACCATAAAAGTATTTATTGTGACAATATTAAAATGTATAAGGAATAAAATGTATTTTATATGGTGTTATACACGATACAGCTTGGCTGTAACCTAGGAGAATTAGCTAATTCCTTACATTAAAATGAGAATACTAATATGTTTAAGCTGAAGGCTTCAAGTAAAATTTGGTTGGCTGAAGGCCAAAAAAGAAAATGTTACTTCGGCTGAAGGCCTAAAAACAATCAACCAAATGTCGAAACTTGAGTGTTCTTCCGATGGTTTCGATGTCTCACCCTACATGGGTCACCACATGTACATCCGTTCCACACTGCTATGCTGATAGTGAAATTCAGGAAGCCAATAATATTAATCTTCACACAATGAAGGTCCAAACTCCAACGGGTGAATCCAAATGGTGCATCCAACCAAGGATGAAGAATATAAAGATCCAAGGACTTAGTTACGGTCCATGAGAGTAAGTAGCTCAGTAAACAGGTTAGGTTCCATATTCCATAAAACTAATCCAAGCTCACATTAATAAAGTAAGTAAGTAAGTAAGGTCCATAATAAAAAAAACTCCAACTACCTGAAAAGGCCCAGTATTAATTCACTTGTTATGATAATTTGAATCGGGGCACTCAAAGGTGCGTTTTGTGTTTGTCTATCCTTTTTTTAAAAAATTCCTCATTTTTTATATAATTTTTTGTTGCATTAAACATTCTTAAAATTTTACCCTTAACAAGACACAATAAATATTCGGGCGTGGTTACCCTCATCACCCCTAACAGTTAAGTTAATTAAACTTTAAATAATAATTTCTTACAACAAAATGCAAAATTAAATATTTAAAGGGCTCGCGACCTTGAGGAAAACATGTGACATATTACAAATGCCGGTAATTTCATTTACGTGACAAATAAAATACAGAACTAAACCAATCAACAATTATATGATGCTTGTTAATAATTAAGGATTAATTTCAATTTACCTTAGCCCAAGGAATTGGGAGTTTCACAAAAAAATGCGGCAAGGCACACAAAAAGACGTTTACCGTATCGCGGTATTTGGTCAAGTGGGCTGAATTTAGAGATCCACTGTTTGACAATACCTTAAGTACCAACCTAAGAAAACAGGTGGAACGAAGCGAAGAATATTACCTATTCATTAAGTTATACTTATTACAATCATTAATCCTTAATCATTAAGTGTACTAATTTACATTTTACGAGATATGTACTGAATTTAATGTATGGTTTGTTTAATATATTTTCATAGGTCACTGAAATGCCAACTTAAAACTTGGATAAACACAGAACACCTGTCGTATAGAAGTGAACTAATACTTGGTCTTCGGTGTGATTCATGGTTTAATATAATCTATGATGGAACAAATTTAATATGGAGATTCTCTCCTTGTTTTGATAGCAAGTGCGAAACGGAAGTCCAGTGGCGGCCTAAGGGGAGCTAAAAAAAGGAACAATATATTACTAATAAGTAACATTAAAGTGCACATCACACCAAAATTATGTACTATTAAACAGGGTAACTTCATTTGGTCAAAATGACCGTTACACACACCCCTCTCCTTGCACAAAAAAAATATTTTTACCTTGTAACATATATTTTTTTACAAATTGAAACTTCAAAATATTAAATGGTGAAATAATCACAACAAATTCAATAGCCAAAAGACTACAGTATACCACATTACTACTACTGTTAAATACTAACTACTATGCAAATTCGATATCAAAAATCGACAAGCGAACAGGTGCTTCTCGTCAAACTTAAGCTACCTAACATTTACTGCACGCGATGAACGGAAACTAGTTCTCCTGTTTATTGTAACTACGCGTACTATACGCCTAAATACTTAGGGACAAAATCGGTAAGGACATAATCAGGAAAGGTCATTATCGGTAAAGTCAACCCAGGAATACTACGTTCGTTCAACTCGAATTTTAACTATATACGTACTTAACTACAAAACTAATTTAACCTATAAACCCCAAAAGAAGTAAAAACTATTTAAATACTAAACTTATTATGTACTCGACTTCCGGTACCTACAAAAAGAAACCAAAAGTTCGCGACACTCTTCAGTAGAGTTAGCAAAAAGACATAAAACTAGGTTTGGGAAAATTCAGAAAATGCATGCCATCCTTCTCAAACCTAAGACGTTCATGACCAGTATTACAAAGTTTCAGTAACTGAATAATCACGAAATCAGAACTAAAAATGTCTGCTTTACCACTATCGCGACAATCTACTACAAGAATAGTACTAACCGCTAGTACATCTACAACTACAGGTATAACTAACATCTGCCTGCACGCATGTTAAACTAAAATTCGCCTACACGTATGTGACACTGCACACTGTCATCTAAGTATATGGAGATTTGAATATAGGACGGGAGGAAGTATTACAAAAAAACAAGGTTAACCGACTGAGACGTCGGAATTAGACCCGTAATACGTCTTTAAATCAGAAACGTGCCAGGAGCCTGCGTCTGACCCATCCTCGTAATTCAAAGCATAAACTAGTTTTGATAGTCGCTGACGAACAGTACAAAGTACAAATTTGGGTGCTAACTTAGCTGAAAAATTTTTAGAAGCATCAGATAATACTTTATTTTTTTTCCAAACTTTATCCCCCACTGCATAAACTATCTCTCTTCTACGAAGGTTATACGTTTTTTGGTTCTTTTTATAAGAATCATGCAACCGATCTACAACTGTTTTGTACAGATCTGAAAGTTTAGATACATCATCGGCATATTTATTTCTATCACCCGGTTCTAACTGAATACCTTCTGTAGATTCTACTTGACCGTAAAAATCTCCCGAAATAGGAACCTTGCGTCCAAAATTCAAGAAAGTAGGAGGAAAGCCAGTTACCTCATGAGTAGCTGTTCTGATTGCATGAGCAACCCTATGAATTTCCAGATCCCAGTCCTGGTGATTATCTTGAATATAACTACGTATTGCAGTTCCAATCGTGGCATTAGATCGTTCGACAGGGTTTACCTGTGGATGATATTTAGCGTTGAACCAAATTTTTTGTACTTTGTAACGTTCAGCCAATTTCCTAAAATGTGAAGAAGCAAACTGCTTCCCATTGTCCGTTATAATGAACTGAGGAACGCCATAGACTAAAAACACTTCGTTCTCCATAAACCTAGACACAGTCTGTGCCGTGGCACTACGCATTGGGTGCACAAGTACATATTTAGTAAACCAGTCTGCAACAACTAAAAGATAAGAGTAACCTCTCTTACTTCTTGTCACCGGTCCAAAAATATCCGCACTTATTATTTGCCAAGGAAACTCAACTTTCTTTTCTTTTCCCATAAGCCCGTATCGTGAAAATGACACCTTCTGAGAACCACAGACTTTACAAGATTTTACGTAACGTAATATGTCCTTTCTCATTTTTGGCCAATAATAATCCTCACTTATTCTTTTAAGTGTTTTAAAAAACCCAAAATGAGCAGAAGTGCTCGAGTCGTGACATTGCTTAAGAATCTCAGGTCTCTGTAAAATTGGTACTAAGAGTTTCCACTCACTCAAGTTAGTTTTTACCGGCAATTTATTGACTATATGCTTAAAAATTAAGTTATTTTCTACTTTGAATTGGGGGGTACAAATCAGGATTAGCTAAAATTTTACCCCGTAACTGGTTATACCAAGAATCTAAATTTTCAACACTAAGAGATAATAACCCTACTGTTAAATTTTCCTCCTGCTCAGGGAAAGATGGTTCGTCTTGGCCTTGGCCTATCCTAGATAAAGCGTCAGGGACTATATTTAAACTACCCTTGCGGTGCACTAAATTAAAATCGTATTGCTGTATTTTCACCATCCAACGAGCCAGTCTGCCCGTGGGTGATTTTAATTTATGCAACCAACTAACAGCCATATTATCAGTAATTACTGTAAACTTTTGTCCTTCTACAAAGGGTCTAAATTTTTCTAAACAAAAAAGCAATCCTAAGATTTCTTGCTCATAAACACTATAGTTCCTTTCGGCTTTATTTAGGGAACGGCTCGCAAACGCTATCACCTTCTCTTCTCCTTCCTGAAATTGTGTCAGTGCTCCTCCAAGACCTACACTCGAGGCATCACACTGTATAACAAAGTTATTTAGCTTAAAGTCAGGGCTAGTTAATATGGGAGTTGAAACAAGGGCTTGTTTAAGTGATAAAAACGCTTGCTCCGCTTTATCATTCCATTTTATGGGTTGTCTTTTCCCACTTCTTCCATGAAGCAAATTATTTAATGGTGCAACAAGAGTAGAAAAATGAGGTAAAAATCTACGGTACCAAGAACACATGCCTATAAAACGCTTAATCTGTGTTGTATTAGTAGGACGAGGATAATTGACCATCGCTTCAACCTTTTCCGGGTTTGTTCTAAGTCCCCCTTCCGAATCAATAATATAACCTAAATATTTTAAGGATGTCCTAAAAAAATTACATTTTTCAACATTTACAGTGAGATTTGCATCTCTAAGTCTCTCATGAACTTCCCTTAAAATTGAAACATGTTCTTCAAAAAGTAGAAGCGGTAACAATTATATCGTCTAAATATACAAACACTTTATTTTCTAATTGAGGTGTTATCACAATATCCATTAACCGTTGCATAGCTTGAGCAGCATTTGCAAGACCAAACGGAAGGACTCTAAAACAAAATAAACCCCTACCGGGTACAGCAAAAGCAGTCTTGGGTCTTGAATTCTCAGAAAGTGGAATTTGCCAAAACGCGCTTTTTTAAATCTATAGAACTAATATACCTAGCTTCTCTTAACATACTCAAAATACCATCTACAAAAGGTAAAGGGTAAGAATCTTTAACCGTAACCGAATTTAATGCTCTACCATCAAAACAGAATCTGTAATCTCCATCTCCTTTTTTTACAAGTAAGACAGGTGACCTCCATTCACTAAAAGTAGGCTCCACTATATTTTGTTCTAACATTTGATCTAGTTCTTTATTTAAGATAGTCATCATATGAGGTGACAAGAGATATTGGCGTTGCCTAATAGGCTTTGCATCTCCCGTATCTATATGATATTCCATTTTATTAGTACTGCCTAGTTTACCACCCCCAAGGTCTGCGAATAACTGTTTGACCTGTTCGATCTGATTAACCTGCAATTCAGTTAAATTGGCCAAACCGCCTTCGTTAAACCCAGGTGTGTCCACTGGACATACTGCGGAAACTTTGATACTTTCCACTTCGTTTTCCCAAGTATTTGTATCAAAATGTAAATGAATACCGAATGTCCTACAAAAATCTACCCCTAATATAAAAGTACTAGTTAATGATGGAACTATATAAACTTTAATCACCCTTACGGTATTGTTAATTCTAAAAGGTAGGTGAGCTATACCTGTCACTGTCTGGTGGGCACCATCTGCAGTAGTTACAAAATTCAAATCAGGAGTCTCGAATTTACAGTTAAATGTCTCTAAGATTTTCATACCTTCCATACCAGCTACAGAACGATTACAACCAGAGTCAACTAAAGCGGTGATTTGCTTATCATATAGAAATAAAGAAATATAAGGCCTGTCATCTCCGCACTTGGACAGAAATAAAGGCGTTACTCTTCCCTTATAGCTGCTCTTACGATAATTTTTGTAAAAGTTTTTGACTTTGATTAACCATGAGTCCCAATCAGTCTTGTTAGTCTTAGAAATTGTACTACTTTTAAACACGGGAGGAGTACGTCGACTAACTCTCCGTATCCCCCTTACTAGTTTTTTGAACATTTTTGACACGTTTTCATGGTGACATTTGGTTCGCCACACTTAAAACAAAATTTATTTCGTCTAGCTTTACACTCACGAAAAATATGGTTATCCCCTTGGCAATTCCAACACTTAACTGGATCTCTCTTAACATCAACCACCTCTACATTAGAGCTTTTATTTTTACCTTTAGAAGTTGCCTTGCTAAAGCTTGATTTACTAGACCTAAAGGGCCTCTTAGAATTTACTTGGCTTTGAGAGTCACTGGTATAAGCACATTGAGCAACATGGCTTGGAGAACTAAATCCCACATATAACAAATCTTTTTCAACGAGGTTACTTTTTACTGGAGGGGGTACATATTTAATTTTAGACTCCTCTGCATATTCAATTTTTTTACATTTACTTATAAGCTCCGAAACAGACTCAAAATCAATTAAAGCTAATGGAGAAGCAAAATATGGTAATAAATTCTTTTTTTATCTGACTAATACGTTCTGCTAAACTTGGCTTACTATTTAACCTATTATACAAGGCCTCCATTATACGAATATAAATATGTACAGGTTCATCACTATGTTGAGTTCTTTTTTTCAATATATTCTAACATGCTTTTATTAAAATCCTCGTGTAGAAAATCATTTTTTAATTGCTCCACCAGCGTTTCCCAATCCCTAACTTCATTACCTGCTCTAACTGAACGATACCATTGCAATGCTGGTCCAGAAAAAAAGATCTAAACCTGATCTAAAAAGTTCATTTTTACTAACACTTCTAGCCACTGCTAGTTCCTCTACTCTCTCAATAAAAGAAATAACATTATTAGGTTGTCCATCAAACGTGACACCCCATTTATATAAAGGTACAAATTTGTTATTATTACTATTAGACGAAGCTGTTGAATTGAAAGTCTCTACTTCTACTACAGTTTGTTGATTTATTCCCAACTTATCAAAAAGATCAGACTCTAATAAATAAAATGTTGCCATCGACTCATTTTGAAAGGTTCTTTGCTCTTGTGCTGTAACAGGAATTCTGTTAATTCTACTCAAAATATGCAAAAGCTGAGATTTAATACTTTTAACTGGTACGTCAGCTTCACTAGGATGTTCTAAATTGCTAATAGCTTGTTTTATTGATTCTAGAGTATTATTTACTTGTAGTATTTCAGTGTTGAAATCGTAAAGTGGATCACTAAGTGTTAAGTCATCATATTTTTTTGAACATAAGACTCTACATAAAACTTTACAACGTGACTGTACATCTCTAACAGTAGTACAACCCCTGATTCGTAACTCATAGTCAATCTGGTCAACTAATAACAGACTAGGTATTAAATTTCCGGCCATACTGTGACGTAAATAAATTAATTTATTTTAAAATTTCCAAAACTTAAATGTAACAGACTGGACTAAAATGTACACACAAGTATTCGTACTAAAAATATAATCGCGTTTGCACCTGCACGATTATCTCACTATAACTTATGGACCTTACTTTTAATTTACCCTCAATTATCAAAAAAATACCATGTAACAAAATATCAGCTAATAAATACCTTGAGGTCTCAATTGATATAATAAATGCTCAGTTAAAATAATATTAACACAAAATATTTTACTCAGAACAGTAATCTTACTGTTTACTATCAATACTAAGCAACACTCAAATTTCGGTTGCCCCACGTTGCAAGGCGGCAACGTGCTACCAACTTCCTTTCCCTGAGAGGGCTTTGGAAGGTAGCTACCCGGATCTCGTTTTTTGTTTGGAGGCTGGGTCGTGTTTCGATTATAAAATTCTTAAAAAGACAAAAAAGAAAGGGCGCCAGTAACCATTTGTAATAAAAAAACACCTATGCCCAAAAGTAAAGATTTTTTTTAAACTTATAACTGTGGCTACTCAGTGGCCTTAAAATCAATCATAGGTATTTAAAATCAAAAATCACCATAAAAGTATTTATTGTGACAATATTAAAATGTATAAGGAATAAAATGTATTTTATATGGTGTTATACACGATACAGCTTGGCTGTAACCTAGGAGAATTAGCTAATTCCTTACATTAAAATGAGAATACTAATATGTTTAAGCTGAAGGCTTCAAGTAAAATTTGGTTGGCTGAAGGCCAAAAAGAAAATGTTACTTCGGCTGAAGGCCTAAAAACAATCAACCAAATGTCGAAACTTGAGTGTTCTTCCGATGGTTTCGATGTCTCACCCTACATGGGTCACCACATGTACATCCGTTCCACACTGCTATGCTGATAGTGAAATTCAGGAAGCCAATAATATTAATCTTCACACAATGAAGGTCCAAACTCCAACGGGTGAATCCAAATGGTGCATCCAACCAAGGATGAAGAATATAAGATCCAAGGACTTAGTTACGGTCCATGAGAGTAAGTAGCTCAGTAAACAGGTTAGGTTCCATATTCCATAAAACTAATCCAAGCTCAAATTAATAAAGTAAGTAAGTAAGTAAGGTCCATAATAAAAAAACTCCAACTACCTGAAAAGGCCCAGTATTAATTCACTTGTTATGATAATTTGAATCGGGGCACTCAAAGGTGCGTTTTGTGTTTGTCTATCCTTTTTTTAAAAAATTCCTCATTTTTTATATAATTTTTTGTTGCATTAAACATTCTTAAAATTTTACCCTTAACAAGACACAATAAATATTCGGGCGTGGTTACCCTCATCACCCCTAACAGTTAAGTTAATTAAACTTTAAATAATAATTTCTTACAACAAAATGCAAAATTAAATATTTAAAGGGCTCGCGACCTTGAGGAAAACGTGACATATTACAAATGCCGGTAATTTCATTTACGTGACAAATAAAATACAGAACTAAACCAATCAACAATTATATGATGCTTGTTAATAATTAAGGATTAATTTCAATTTACCTTAGCCCAAGGAATTGGGAGTTTCACAAAAAAAATGCGGCAAGGCACACAAAAAGACGTTTACCGTATCGCGGTATTTGGTCAAGTGGGCTGAATTTAGAGATCCACTGTTTGACAATACCTTAAGTACCAACCTAAGAAAACAGGTGGAACGAAGCGAAGAATATTACCTATTCATTAAGTTATACTTATTACAATCATTAATCCTTAATCATTAAGTGTACTAATTTACATTTTACGAGATATGTACTGAATTTAATGTATGGTTTGTTTAATATATTTTCATAGGTCACTGAAATGCCAACTTAAAACTTGGATAAACACAGAACACCTGTCGTATAGAAGTGAACTAATACTTGGTCTTCGGTGTGATTCATGGTTTAATATAATCTATGATGGAACAAATTTAATATGGAGATTCTCTCCTTGTTTTGATAGCAAGTGCGAAACGGAAGTCCAGTGGCGGCCTAAGGGGGGCTAAAAAAAGGAACAATATATTACTAATAAGTAACATTAAAGTGCACATCACACCAAAATTATGTACTATTAAACAGGGTAACTTCATTTGGTCAAAATGACCGTTACAATATATATATATATATATATATATATATATATATATATATATATATATATATATATATATATATATATATATATATATATATATATATATATATATATATATATATATATATATATATTTTAAGTAGACGAACAATACCATTATGAACGACGGTATTAACAGGGGTTCCATTATTTCCTATAACAACTAAGTTGGACAAAACTATGTGTTTCACAAAACAGTTCAATTTCTTCTGCTGTACCACACGAAACACAAAGGGGGAAAAAACCCTCGGGACCGGGCTTAAAAAAAAAAAGATGGTGTCCTATGATAACTGTGCTTTTAAAAATTTTGTTTTCCTTTCTTTTTTTAAAAAAGGGTTTTTCCTTCCTTCCGTCAATAAAAGAAAAAAGAAAAAGGTTTCTTTCCTTCCATTCAATTTGTTTATTTTTTTTTCGTGTCCTTTTTTTTTCTCTTCTTACTTTACTTCGGTCTATAATTTTGCATATACTTTCTTCTGTTATCAGTCCTATATCTTTAATATAGCAGTTGCCGTTATAGCAGCTGACCTATCAGAAACTACCGTTCTATCACAAGCCTGTGCCAAACTTGGCAACTGATCACAGGGGGGAAACACACACACAACAAAAACAACCCCAAACCCACCAAACCACAAAAAACAGGAGAAAAAACAAAAAAGAAACAAAAAGGGGGGACAGGGACAACCCACCAAAAGAAAAAAGGGGGGGGGGGGGGGGGGGGGGGATGCGTTCGGGTTGTTTTTTTTTGGGGGTTTGGTGTTTTTTTTTTTTTTTTTTTTATAAGGGAATAATTTTTTGAAATTTTTTTTTTTTTTTTACCGTCCCTTTTTTTAAAAAAGGGGGGGGGGGTGGGGGGGGGGGGCCAAAAAGAAAAAACCTTTTTTACCACAGGCCGGGGCCAAACTTGGCAACTGATACCATTTCAGTAGGATTGCCTTTCTCGTTCCAGAAGCCTCTTTTTCATAAGCAAAAATTTCCTGATCTACGTTTAAATCCTTATCTTCCTCTAATGTAGCATCACTCAAATTAACTTCTCTTGGCTCATATCCCTCTGATTTGGAAGATGAAGTCACAATCGAAGTAACCCTCTTCAATTCTAAAGATTTTCTGTGCATTGCACGTTCGGTTTTCTTAGTTGTTTCCAGATCAACTGAGCCAATAGCCATTTTTCTCTCATATCCCTGATCGTTCAAAATTTCACGTTTTCTAATGGGTACTTTACTTTGGTACTTACACGTTGAAATGTCAAATAGTTTACTTTCCGCACACTCCTTAAATTCTTGGAATTTTTTGTTTAAAGACCTCAGAGACCCTTTATGAGTTTTTTTTATCTTTCTGAACTTTACATGATATTGTTTTATCAAATGTAAAATTTGTTGATCCAATACTATTGGAATGGGCGCTTTAGTCCATATTATTTTGAACTCTGCAATTAAGATTTCTGCAATATTTCTTAAAGTTGGTTCTGCTTTATTCTGGGAAGCTTCTAGTAATATTTGACGAATCCACAAATAATTTCGTATTAAATCTGCATAAGTTGGCAATACATTTTCTTTAAATTTCAAACGTGCTCCAAACAAAGGGCAATCAATGTATCTTCTAGTTTTAGGCTCATTTTACATATAAAGATAAAAACAATTTAACTTTACACTTCTCTCACTGAGCTAAGGTCTGAACACAATAACTGAACCGACTTTTTCTATTATTACGCTAAGTTATTTCTGCATAAAATACGTCTGTTATTGACAGAGATTGGTACCAGACTGAAATGCCATGCGTCATGTACTGGTCGTAATTCATGAACTTCAACGGAGTGGGGGAATCGCTAAATGACGTCCAATTGAGCTGAAATTTTACACTGCTCATTACCTCAAGTTTTCTGCATATAGGCATTTTAAATATCAACAACGACGTTCTTTGCTCCACCCTAGACTGTACACTGTGCAGTGTCATATCCAGGATGCTGCTTGTATATTCATGTTGACGTCGTGTTCAAAGAACAAACTAAATGCATATCGGCAAAGCAGAAGTCACGCCGCAACCTACTGAAAAAATTTGTACAGTACCGTCTCTCACCATTTTCGATTTACTTCAGCAAAGAAAAAAATCGTACTTCATTCATTATAATATTTCTCAGATATTGTCTATAGTGTACTTTTTTACACCTATGCAATATGTATACTTATATATCGCCTTATTCCATGAGAAGTAATGTTGTTAGTTTCATTTTTTCACAGAATGTAGTTTACAGTTATAATATTGGAACTTTAAGATATTTAGCCTGTCCTCAAACTCATAACAGCAACTATCTGCGCTAAGTTTTGCATAATATGTCATGTTTACTTGTGAAAATACTATTTTATTGGTTTTGTGAAAAACGCATTTATTTTGTTCCTTTTTCTTTACAATTCTATCTTCTATTTAATATTCTTATTACTTACATAAATTTGAAATATTTGTGTAGGTATTGTAACGGTTCATATTTTTGAAATAAATAATTTTGACTACTTTCATATGAAAGCTGCTTGTTATAAATTAACCTCCAAATTTGATTAGAATAGTTTTCGGAAACCTTATTGTGCCTATTTAGTGTGCCGCTACTGTGCGGGAGTAATAAGTTATTTTTGAAGATGTTCGGTCACGCGCGCCGAGAGACAAGTGTGGTTTCTAGTGGGCAAAGGTGAACTCTAGTCAAACGGACCAGAGCCACCACAGAGCGTGGTGGTTGTTTCATTATATTTAGGTCTAGATGAAAAATATGTAAATTCAAACAAAACCGTTTAATTTCGAACACCTAGACACTAACTATTAACTTGTGATCCAACTTTGGGTGTCTCGCGAATGAACAATAAACTGTTGACATGAATTTTAATAAAACTTGCAAATCCGCTACGTGCAGTTAGATTAAATTCGTTCAATGTACTTTATATTTATTTGTGTTAATTATCAGTGATTGTTTAAATAACTACCTATTTTTCCATCTTTTAAAGGTAGCCTGTTATTTTAAGTTAAGAAAAAGCATTGTATATTTTACACATAAAAGATGCTTTGGTTTTATATTTCTGTACTCTTTGAATTGGCGATTGCCGTGGATGACTTTATTTTTGCTTTGTTTAGTTGTAAGTTTGATTTGATTCATTTGGTTAAACACTTTGGTTCCCCGGCCCGAGATAAGAATCATAAGTGTTGGTTTTTATGAATAAATCTGTTGTTTACTAAGTTTTGTTTCATTGGATTTAATTAAACTATTTTTAGTGATCTGGTGACAGACGTTGTAGTATATTGTGAAAATTTGAAAATTACAGATTTAGGGACTACTTTTACTGAAAGCGTCAACATGCATGGACAATTTTTAAACTTTAGTAATGTTTTATTATTTTATTATTTGTAAAACAAAATCACACATGGCATAGTATTCAGCAATAATGGGACATTTTTTAGTGTAATATTATGTGCATTAAATGATTTCCTTCATTACCAATGTCTTGCAAACGGTGAACAAAATTAGACATTACTTGTTGAAGCATAGCCACCTGAATAGCTTCCATTCTTCCATACTTTATGGTCCTAGTATAGATATTATTGATGAAAATAAAATAAAAAAAATGCAAAAGTCGTGTTTAAGGTCTATTTATGGTATACAAAAATATGAACAAGTATCGCACAAGTTAAAAGATGCAAATTTGCTTAACACGCCAACTAGTCGAAAATTTCATTCACTTTTATTGTACTACCCTATTATAGGTGTCCTCCGTACCTACATAGATAGATAGAGATAGAAACATTTTATTTCCCCACAGTATGCAAATACACATATAACGTACAATAACCAAAATGAAATAAATTTTACATTATAACAAATATATACATATATATGATGCACACTAACAGCTATTAAAGCTTTAGAGAAAATGCTTAGCAAGCACTAAAAAATAATAAAACATTTTATTTTCATATTATAATAGAATTTTGAAACAAAAGAAAAAGATATATAAATAAAATAAACAATAAATACGTTCGGACACATGTATATACGCATACCTACATATATGTACATACATATACACTCTCACGCACATATAGAAAATCTGACTTTTAACTAAAATCTTCATTAAAAAATTCATTTAAGTCATAGAAGACTTTGGCTTTTAATATATTTTTGATTTCCTTCTTAAATGCATTAAGAGGAATCTGCTTGATCGATTCTGGCAAATGGTTAAATATTTTAATACCTGCATATATAGGTCCCTTTCTATTTACATCTAAATTATATAAGGGTGTCAAGAGTTTATTTTTGCATCGTGTATCATGATCATGAATTTCTGAATGTGTGGGCAGTTTATTTTGTTCTTTATGTATAATTATACTAATTTTATATATATACAAATTAGTTAACGTCAATATATGATCTCTCTTCAAATACTCTCTACACGACTCCCATGCTTTTAGACCATAGAGTGCTCTTATGGCTTTTTTTTTGTATTAAGAAGGTACTTTTGGCATTAGTTGATGTTCCCCAGAATTCTATTCCATATTGCATAACAGAATAAAAATTAGAATAATATACTGTTTTACCTACACTAAAACCGATGTTTTGCTTAATTGTGTTTATAGCAAAAATGGCATGACTTAATTTTTTATTTAACTCAATAATGTGCATTTTCCAGTCTAATTGTTGATCTAAATGAATGCCAAGAAATTTTGTGCATGTCGTGGGAATGACTTCTCCATTATTTGTTGATATAACTGCATCAGGTAATTTTTTATTTGGTTGAAATATGATACTGTATGTTTTGTTAAAATTTAGCGCTAACTTATTAGCTGCAAACCAATTAAACAGATCTTCTAGTACTATATTTGTTATATTTACTAATTCACCCAGGTCACTATGTCTTAAAGTTATGCTTGTATCGTCAGCAAACTGAGAAAATTTCGCTAATGGAAAATTTGGTACTATGTCATTTACATATATTAAAAAAAGGGTTGGCCCAAGAATGGACCCCTGAGGGACACCACATTTAATATAATCAGGGTTTGATCTTATTCTGTTTATTTGTTCCCCCTCACTAGATGTTATTTCCACGGACATAGTACGGTTGCTTAAATATGATTTAAACCACTCATTAACAATACCTCTAAATCCATAATATTCCATTTTGTAATGTTTTGTGATCGACGCAATCAAATGCCTTGGATAAATCGCAAAACACTGTAATTGGTATGTCTTTATCTTCCAATATTTTATTTATGTTACTGATTAGATTAAAAGTCGCAGCTGTTGTATTTTTTCCATTTCGAAAGCCAAATTGTGATTCTGAAAATATATGATTTTTTTCTAAATATTTAGTAATTTGGTCTTTAACAACCGCCTCGAGAATTTTTGAAATTACCGATAAAAGAGATATTGGTCTGTAATTAGCGATTTCCGTTTTTTCACCTTTTTATACAATGGTTTAATTATCGCGTGTTTAAGGCACTCTGGAAATGTTCCTGTAGTCAGTGATAAATTAATTAAGTAAGTAATCGGTTTTTTCAAACAATCCACTTGTTCCTTTATTATTGTTATAGGTATATCATCATAGCCCGTACTATTTTTTTGTTTAAAATTATTAATAATTCCTTTTACATCTGATACTGTTATTGGGCTGAAGAAAAATGAATTTTCGTTATTAAAATCTAATGTTCTGACATATTCCATGGCTTCTTTTTTTAATCTTTATATTTTTTGTTACGTTTTCTGCAATATTTAAATAAAATTTCTGGAATTCTGATGCAACTGTGTGTGGTTCTAAAATAACTGCATTATCATCGTTAATAATCTGAAAGTTTGGAGGTGTTTTATTTGTTTTTTTTTTTTTTATATATGAATTAATTAATTTCCAGGTGGATCTTATTTTATTATCTGAGTTTACTATATAATTATTAGAAAAATTTTGTTTTGCTATAAATATGATGTTTTTTAGAATTTTACAATAAGTGCGTACATGATTTACGAAAAATAAATTTATAGAGAAAGTTTTTTTAATGTGTAACAGCGAACGTTTGTTACGACATGACGTTTTTATTCCTTCTGTCATCCATTCAGGACACTTATTTTCATTGTTGATTTTTATGACCTTGACTGGAAAGGCTACATTAAAACAACTATCAAAATACTCATAAATATAAATATATAATAAAATAAAATTTAGGACTGACATACATACTTTAATTTTGAAATTTAAAGGACAAATATCTCCACCTCCTCATAAAAGTGCTTTATTTTGTAGATCCTTTACATACGACACATATCAGGCATACTATAATTTGCCCACCTCTTTTAAAACACTTTCACATGATACATTTAAACTGAAACCAAAACAATTTATCTCTTGAATTCTTAAGTCGTCTTGCTTATTAAATTTCTTGTAATAAGTGCATACATAGACGCTGGTTGTTTTCTTTTGTAAGTTATTTTTTATTTTCTATTATTGTTAGTTATTCAGTATGGACTATGAGTATGATTAATTAGTTATTATGCAGGCTAGAAGTAAGTTCAGTAGGCTTATAATACGAGCCATGTTGTTTCTAGCCTATCTTGTGATTTGTGATTTGTTATAGTTGTCATGTTTTAATCTTATGACCTAAAAAGACCTAGTCCAGCACTAATTTTCCCCACATACTGCAATTCGATAACACAATTTGTAAAACACTCATTGAAAATGGGTCTCTAATGAAGTTCAATTTGTCCAATATAGAGTGTATAGACAATTATTTTACGTTGCCACCGTAACAACATACCAATCTAATACATAATCACATAAATCATTAATATCGGTTTGGTAGAGTGCGGTCGTATATGTACCTATATTTTAATTTCCTGTGTTGTGATCCTATTATATCCCATACATATTCGGATGTGACGTCAAAGTTCGATTGATTTCGTCCACCAGTCATTTCCGGTTGGCACGCGACGTTACGCTGCCCAAAACCAATTTCAAACTTGTCTCATTCTATTCGTAAATAGTGATAGTTGTTATATTCATCAAATGTTTGATTCAATTTATACTACAACTAACTTATCTTATAAATGTATATATTAGACGTTATGAAATAAGCCGATTTAGATATTAGTTTTGAAACAGAGAAACTTTTGGTTGAAATCTAGTTATGTGTATATTGATAGGTACAGCTACTTTTATTTTTAATGACCGCAGGGTGCTGATATCGATGTGTGCTTTACAACCTCAACAACAATATTATCAAACAGGCTTTTAGCTCTATTTATCAACAAGATATTAAATAGAGATTACTGTAGTTTAAATAATGTTTCACTTATAGTAATTATTTTTTGTGAAAGAAAAATTGTGAACTTTAGAATGTTGGTAGATTCCAGTAATTAATTTTTACTACCATATAAAGCGAGTTAAAATACAAGTTAAGTGGGCCCCATGTTATCAATAAAAATATTAATAACAATAATTACAGGTATCAATCCAACAAACTTTCTAGAAACTTATTTATTTCAGTGATATTTTGCCCAATGTGCGGACACAGACCCTTCCCTCTTAGAAAAATAAAAAACAGAGTTTTTAAAAAACAAAATATATTACAATTAAAAAAATTTGTACCTGTAATAGGTATTACAAAATACATATAAATTAAATTTAAAATTGAAAAATTACTAACAAAAATATCTGATGTGGCCAGCACATAACTTTCTTACCAGTATATATCATCCTGATCTAAAAAAATCATTCTGTTTAATTCTTCACTTACCTCAATTAAATTCTAAAAACGTACCTTGACATGTTTCATAAAATTTTTTTAATAATTAATTATCAGCGTCCTTCGATACTGTCAGTAATAATTCATGTCATGTATTTAAATAATTTCTTCTTATTGACAGTGACATTTTTGTAACTAAATTAGATATTTCAAATGTCAAACTGCCACATTTATCTTAACCCCATTTTATGAGGTCAAATGCGTACAAAATTTTAGTTTACATCAGCTTTATTTAAGTACTGGGAAAATATATTTTATTCGCTTGATATAGTAGACATGATTCTTTCAGCAAGAATATATTTTTTTGTAAAGTCAACAACGGCTAGTGCTGGTCTAAATTGTGATTCCAACGAGTAATTAATAACTCTATCTGGTGGGATTTATGGTTGAACCTTCTTCTCGGTCTCGTGCATAAAAGAAAATTTACCAATCAAAATTTATAATAAATATAGAAAATATATTTAGTTGATGTTACGGTTGAACAAAAAAAATACAATTAGGCAATAGAAAAAAATGACACAACAAAGTTATACAATTTCTCTTGATAAGAAAAATAATTAAGTAAGAGAAAAAATAGCGGAAAAGATAATTAACAAAAAAAATTACTCCACCTGTAAGTAATAAATTCTAGTTTAATTAATTCAGTTTAATAATGAATTTAAGGTAAGAAAAAAACGATATGATTACTCTTAAGAATTACGATAATAATTAATTATGGTATTAATTATGCAATTTAAAATAAATTATGGATTTTCACAAAAATAAATATATACTTTTATGCCCTTTATCCAAAGGAAGAAATATCCGACACTGAATTTTGAAGCACAATCTAACAAAATATGCTTAAACAAATACAAGAAAAAATATGAGGTTTGCAACTGAAATATAATGATTTATTGAAACGTTACACGGTGTAACAGTATAACAGCAAAGCAGAAAAATAGTTTACTTTTTAGATAAATCATATTAATTTTCACAGATAAAGAAAATTATTGAATAATTCTTTATTTAAATAAACATATATATATATATATATATATATATATATATATATATATATATATATATATATATATATATATATATATATATATATATATATATATATATATATATATATATATATATATATATATATATATATATATATATATATATATATATATATATATATATGTGTGTGTATATATATATATATGTATATATACACATATATGTATATAATATAATAATAACACCACATGAAATTACAACCCCCTTTATCCCTGAAGGTCTGGAATGACCTTGTGTGGGAGAGGGCTACACATTTAGAACAATGGACACACACCCAATATCCGAGTATACTATGATTAATCTCTCTCACAGAAAAATCCCAGTTCCTCGACCGGGAATCGAAACCGGGACCCCGAAGTTTCGAGGTAAGTACGTTACCTCTAGACCACGGAGCCAATATATATATATATATATATATATATATATATATATATATATATATATATATATATATATATATATATATATATATATATATATATATATATATATATATATATATATATATATATGACAATTAAATAAATGATTAATTAAATACACACATTTATTAATTTTCACAGATAAAGAAAAGTAATGAATAATTTATTATTTAAATAAATACTATTAATTTCCACAGAAAAAAGAAAAGTGGTGTATGTGACTTTAAGTTATTTGCGGTAAATATCAGTACAATCTAATAAACTTTAATTAATTAAATTAATCTTCTTAAATACGTTAATACTAGCCAAAAATCTAGGCAACATCCCTTATGGATCCGTAAATTAAAAACATGCTTTATAAAGGTTAAGAAAAATGAAATTAACTAACATCAAAATATACAGACTTTTTCAGTCTCCGCGAGACTTGAGTCCAAGAGGCAAGTAAGGGTAGCAACTTGGCAACAAAAATGCTAATTGACAAGGTACGATAAGATAATAATTACTAATTAGATAAGTAAACGATATAAATTTCATCTATAGAGCTCGATAAAAATCGATATTAAAACATAGATAAGGAAATAAATAACTTGTCAAAAACATATGAAGGCCCTCCATATGCTAATAGTTTAAAATGAAATTATTTAATATTTTAAATTAATAATTTAACGATAATGATACGCTACGGTCACCTTCCTACTTGAAGAACACCCACAGATTTCCGCGCCCTCTTCAAGTGATTGACTCGCGCATGAATGAAAATCAGGGCATTTTGATTGAAACACAAGGCCAGCAAAGTTTCCTCATGGCCGTTTAAATTTTATCAGATTTGTAGAAATACGAAACATCCCATATATATATGTAAAAAGTGACTTTTTTTCACTACTAGCTGAAAAAGACACCATAGCATTATTGATCTAGTTTTGATCCGTGAATTTTTTTCTCAAACCCTTGTTGGAACAGGTTAATAATATAGTCATTATTGACCTCGAACAATAATGAAAACTGTCAAAATTGTCACACGAGCTGTCACTCAAAATTTCACTTATTAAACTTAAGGAAATTACTTTTATTAACTACCGACTTAATTAAAATACAAAGCAGAAGACATCAATGATAATAGTAGGTGGGTAATTATTATTATTTATTTCAAGTGCTATTAATGGTATAATAATTGTCATGTTAATTCATGGAGTACCCGTGTTCAATGAAGTACTACCAAGCTTTTCCATAGAAATGTTTATTGCTGTAATTTGAAGAGTAATTTCTGCCAACGCAACGAGGTATGTAGCTTAGACATAAAGGATCGGAGCATCACATTGACTAGATGTCAGTGGCAACAGTTGTAACTGGTAGTAGATTAAACGTTTGGGTTAATGATCCTTGAACCATTTCTGCAATCCTTTTCTTATCCATAAGGGGATTCGTCCTTGGTGGTAGAAGGGTATATACCCTTCTACCACCATAGAAGATTCCCCACCCCCCTATTGTTTCAGGGATAACATATCTCCAGCATTTTTTGTCAAAATGGTAACGAAGGTACAGTGCATCAGAATAACTTTTTGAATTTTGCAACTTCAAAAAATTATTTTTGTCATCTTACTGATCGTGTTGTACCCTATGTTTTGCCACCTCAGAAACAAATGAAAAACTTTTGCAAGGCTGGAGTGAGCATTATATCCAGATGTTTTTTTCACAATCAATCCAGAATGTATCCAGCAAGACAAATTTCCTCGAAGATCCATTGTTACTATTTAGGTCATTCATCAGAATGATATCTCCCTTAAAGTTGATATCCCTCATGACCATATCGCAGATTTCATCAGAATTGCAAGCCACAGATATTCCAATGACAAGCGCACCAAGTTTCAAGAATTTTACAATAGGAAACATTATCTTTATCAACAGGAGGCCTTCATCTGATGCTTCTGTTAGAAGCTGTGCAGGATGGAGTTACACTTTGAAAAAACGTGGAGACATAACCATTCCCACTTACATTACCATCTGCCAAAGCTGAGATTCGAACTCAAAAATAGATAGACAGTGTCTAGTCAAACTTATCACATAGCGCGCTCTTGCCAACTACGTTACCATACCCTGAACACACCTATCTAGTCTCTGATAAAGCAAATAATGTTTCTATATTCTAGCACGGGAACACAACTCACTGTAGAGTATCAGTGTAACAATTTCTACCTCTCATTGAAACTCGGATGTCATCATGCTTTAATAGATTTCTTCATAAATTTCAAAGTTTGTCACCACTAAGAAAATATGGATTTCTAAAGCAACTATTTATGTCAAATATAGATAAAGGCAGTGGTCCCAAGTAGGATCCTTGAGGTATATCGGAAATGACTTGTAAATAATTTAAGAAAACTATTTATTTTAACACCTATATTTGTGTACTTGTTCAATAGATATTTCTTTGTTTTGTTTGCATTTGACAGGTGGAAAAGGGCAGGCGCATAGGGCTCTATATGTCAACTGCTCTCATTAAGGCCCCCACTGTGACATGAGAATTTAAAGATACGAACTGAGGACTGTGTACTGCGCTTTCCAGCCTTATATTAGTGTTTGCTCCTAATCGATTTCATCTATGATTAATTTTCCTAAACTGTGCTATGCCGATAAGGAGCATTAAATTCGAAACACGTGTCCGCAGCTGTAAGTCTGTTTCCTTTTTTAGGCGAATAGTCCTTGCTTCTTTTATTCCTCAACCCTTTTTTGTCCACTCTTAATCTCATAATTTTTTCCTTTTATTTTCACATCAATAATCAATTTAAAGCACAAAAAATTCCAATTTAGTCCTTCATATGATAAAAATATTTGAAAGTGAAGGAATTCCGTACTATTTTGTGAAATATTATATGATTTTGGTAGGGTATAATTAATGGTAATAAAGTTTAAACAGGGATATATGTATTATCGAGATTACCCACTCAAACTAAACTATTAAGGAGCATTATATTGTATCGTGTTTATAAATTCAACCCTTTTGCCCTTAGGTAATTTTATTGTATTCGTGGGAAGACAGGAGAACATTCTATTAGATCCTGCAAACACAAGCAGGCAATGCGAAGTTAAGCTAAGCATATAAGTAAATATAGTTAATGTTGTGTATTCAGTAATTTATACCAGTCTGCAATATTAGTTTACCTTGCACTTAATGAAATCAACACCTAACAACTTTGTAAGCAACAAATGAACGGGGTAATTCTATAGTTCATATACTTAGTTCAGGAACAGTATTAGTAATCGTAAACATTTACGGAAATTTAATCACAACAGTTCACTATATTATTTATTCACATAACATAAATTTATTAATTACGTATGGTAATAGGACAACAAAACCAAAGCAGTGTGAAGGTAAATTTTATTTCTCTAGAACTAATTATTTATTATTTCAAAAATATGATCAAATTTAGATGTTTATGTACAATATTTAAACATTTATTTTAAAATTTACTGTGTTCTATACAGATACAAATGCAAGCAACTATTAACGATTGCTAATGAAGTGCAGATCATCGTATTTTAGTTTGGGCAACAATAACATATATTATTGTTGCATTTTTCGGCTTTTTAATATCTGATAGCATTTAGTGTTATTTTATTATTGGCTGCATGTTGAATTTAGCTCAGTCTTGTGTCATCCAAAGTAAAAAAAATGCAGGAAGCGTTAGGGACACACTAAAATCAGACCGACCAAAAGCTGTTACCGATGACGATAATGCACTAAATGTGTTATTGATATACTTAGGGAATTTGGATGTCATGACGCAAATAACAGGGTCAAACTGCAAACGTTTGCTGTTTTTATCGCCAACACATATTTTTTCACAGCAGATTTACTAATAATTGGATATGCATATGGCAGCCTAACGCACATTGCCCTATTGAATAGGCGAACTTCCTTGCACTTAGGTAATTACCTAAGGACGCAAACAATAATCGTTATTTGATACTACATACATACCTAATACAATTCTGGGACCCTCATCGGTGCCAATATTTTTCACGGTTGTTGACGACCGCTCATCGGTGCGGGTTTTACATGCAAAATTAATTAATTAAATTAATGTGTACGTATACTGTTAAAAACTACAACTTAATTTATTACTTACTACCATATCATGCGTTTTTCGGAATATAGTAATAGGTTTAAAAATCCGTCCCTGGGATGACATTCAAAATTCCCAAGTCTCGTTATTGGCGATAGAGAAAAATCCCTCATTATCCAGCAGAAAGGAAAAGAGAATAAATTCCATCTCTACAAGATACACATACTCCAAAAACTTACCGAGGACAATTTCGATTTTTTTCAATATTTTGAGGGGTAGACAAATTAAAATTATAAAGTATATAAAATTAAATATGTTATGTAGTGTTATGTAACGGAAAATCACGAAAATATCCATGACTTTCAGTAAAGTAACGCTTATGGCGTTAAGCTTGTAATAAAAAATCTACCAGACAATAATCTACGGGATTAGATAAAATTCAAATTAAATAATGCTCAAATGAGCTAGCGCCTATTCTTGCGGACATAATTAATATATCGGTACTACTAGGTACATTCTCAACCTATCTAAAGGGAGCAGCATTAATACCAATTTTTAAAAAGGGGGCAATTGAAGATGTTGACAACTATCCTTCTATTGCCCTTTTAAGTATAATTTCCAAAATAATAGAAAAAGTAGTAGCAAATAAAAGTTGCTAAATCAAAACTTTACTTTAAGTAGCTGTCAGTATGAATTCACAGCTGGATCACCAACAGTGGCAAGTATGGTAGATCTTAGTCAATTTTTGTATGACGAAATAGATTTGGATGAATGAAAATATAAAAATTGACAACAAATCTTGGATAATTGATAGATTGTTTACATCAATATAGAGAATTAGATGCTTTAAAGAACATGTATTTAAAAGAAAAAGATTACCAAGATTTAATATAAATAATTAGATATCTAACAAAATTATTAAAAATAACCAAACCAAATTTTTACAGTGATAAAATAAAAAAATCGGCCGCAATTAGGTGCTCCTCGCCAGTATTTTCTCATCATCATTTTCAATTTGACATAAAATACATAAATTGCTTTAATTAAAAATGTCATTTCCATATATTTTATTTATTTACATAAAATAATTAATATGATATAAATAAAATAAACAAGAAAAATAAGATAAATATGACAAGATTATATAAATAAAATAAATGAAACAAATGAAATAAATGAGATAAATGAGTCAAATAAGACCAATGAGACAAATGAGGCACATAAGGCAAATAAGGCAAATGACACAAATAAGATAAATGAGTCAAATTATACAGACGATAAATGAGATAAATGAGAAAAACGAGACAAGTGATGTGTTTGTGGCAAATGAGAAAAATGAGAAAATAGGAAATGATATAAATGAATAAATTGAAATAAATGAAGAATGAGACAAATGAGAAACGGTAAATGAGACGAATGATGCAAATGAAAAAATGGTATAAATAAGATAAATATGACAAATAAGATGATAAAAGAGATAAATGAGTCGAATAAGACAAATGAGTTAATTAAGACAAATGACACAAATTATACAAATAAAACAAATAAGACAAATGAGATAAATGAGAAATGACAAACGAGACAAATGAAGCGAATAAGTGAAATGAGAAAAAATGAAATGATAGAAAAGAAACAAATGAGACAAACGAAGACGAAATAAAACAAACGATTGAGGCAAATGAGAAAAATGAGATAAATGAGTCACATGAGACCTGATTCAAATTAAAAAAGAGATAAGTGAGAAAAATGAAACGGATGAGACAAATGAGGTAAATGAGAAATGGAAAACGAAACATGAGACAAATGAGACACGTGGTATGAAGAAGACAAATGAGGCAACCGTGGAAGAAATAAAATAAAACAAAATAATTTATTTTCCATTCAATTCAAATTGGATATGTTGCCCGAGCCTTTTTAATTTAATGAAATTAATTTGAAACCTTTTTTCTCAATAACGGTTAATCTTATGAGAAATTGTCAATAGTTCTTTTCGGCACATTTTCTCATTATGAATAATTTTTATTTGAAACATTTTTTAATTTGACAGAAAAACACAGACCACATACCAATTCAGGTAAATTTTCTATTGTCCGCTCTTAAAACGTTCATTTTCATCACAATCTGGAAGTTGGTTTTTCTTAGGACGCCAATACTCTATCAGTATAGATGAGAAAGTACAATATAATAGAAGCTTAGATATTTATTAAAAAATCTGAAACAGAAAACAATATAAACTTTGAACCTTACGATTCACATTAATATTAAAATTACTTCTGAAGCAATCGCAAAAGAATTTAATGCATATTGAGAAAATAATGCAAACAACATAAAAACAAATCCTACCTCATATATAAATAATTCTTTAACTGAAATTAATACGAGTACATTGTAGTATAAAATACATTTACTTAAGACCAGTGGTTTCATCTGAAATTATTAATATAGTAAATTCATTGAAAAACAATGTATATTATGGTGTAGATAATATATAAACAAAAACAATAAAAATCATGAAAAAAATGTAGATAATGTGATTGTGTATTTAATTAATCTACCAATTACGACAGGTTACTTTTCAAAGCCATTTAAACAAGCCGTGATTACGCCAATATATAAAAGTGGAAATAGCAAAAGTCCTAAAAATTGTTATAGACCCATTACTTCAATCAAAATTTGCCCATATATATGCATTATTTGTACTTAGAATATGCAATTAAGTGCATTTATTTGGCCAAATATGCAATAATATGCATTGATTTAACATGTAAAATTACTTAGTAAACACACAAACATTGATTTATAGAAAATATTTATTTCGAGAAAAATTAAAATAAAATATAAAATACAATAAAAGAAAATTATTAAAATATTTTAATTTAAAATTGTTCAGTAGGAATTTATAATTAAATACTTTTAAAAATTTTCCAATAAAAATGATTGTCTCCTGTCAGTAAATATATGTTTATATATAGAAAAGGTTCTTTCAACATCTACCGATGTAATAGGATAGTATTGCAATTTGGGTAGTAAGCTATAAGGCCAAGGTGTGACTTCGTTGGATGATTTACCAACAAAAATACTATTTACTGACTCTAAAGATTTGAAACCTTCATTCTTTTCTACAGTAGCATCTATTTTTTTTTCTTACTTTAATATCTACATCATTGGGATTTTTTTACATTTAGCGGAAAGATATTCAACAAAATTAATCGATTCGCTTAAACGTAAATTTCAACTTTCTAATGAAACTACCAGCGCCGGTCCTAGCCTTTGATCAGGGTAGAGCGAGATTGTTTTTCGGCGCCCTTTGGTCGACGCTCTCACTTCACGTTAATTCTACTTATTGAATTTAAATTAAATTAAGTAGCTCTAATTAGTCTACTTCTGCTTTTTAGCGCCCCTTGCCATCTGGCGCCTAGAGCGACCGCTCCTCTCGCTCTACCCTAGGGCCGGCACTGGAAACTATTATATTTGGTATAAAACTAAAATTAACTTTAATGAAAACAAGTTGCTTAGCTACATCTGCATTTTTCAGCATTAATTGACTTTGAACTACACACTGCGAGTTGTCTTCTATATCTAGAATTAATTCTTTAATTGCTTCGAAATGTTCTGCGTAGAATATTGCGGCTTTAATCCATGTTCCCCACCGGGTAATTACATGTTCTCAAGGTAAACTTACTCCTGGCAATCGTTCCTTATACATCTGCACTCACAGAGGTGCTTTTAAAACCTCTTTGTTTACATTTGAAATTAGTTTGTTTACCAAGGCATATTCAGTTCTGACGGTTTGTACAACTCTGTTTATCCCAAGTGACATGCACCACATTAGAATAAAACATTTTTAAGTTTTGGCCCACTTTTACCATATACGGTGTGGCATCAGACAAGAACACCAAGAACTTTTCTGCTGCAATTGCATTTGGCAAGAAAAATTCTGACAAAGACGATTTAATAAAACGGGTAACGGTCACATTGTTTGTTTTGTCTAACTCTTTTGAAGCCATTAAATATGGTTTACTTGGATTTTCTTGTAGGTCTAATAATAAGATGTGCGATATATCGACCATAAGTATCTGTGCTTTCATCAACAATAATATAAAAACTGTCATTGTCCAGTGAAACTTTAATTTCCTGTATGACTGTTTTATATACTGCATGCACATTCTTCTTTCTTATAGTAGATTCATCAGGGATGTTTTGGTTACAATATTTTTGTAAAAATTCTTTGAATTGGGTATTTCGAAGCTTTTTTAACGCTGCGACTAAAGCTTTGCATAAGTCTTGATGAAACACCTCCGTTTCACTTCTTGTTTGGTTTCCAACATTTTGAAATGTGGTTTTCACAGACTGCTGAACAGGCCCAGATTTAATTCTTTGCAACTTGGCTTTATGTATAGAAGTTTTCAAGTGTTGATCCACTTGAAACTTCTTTCACAGACAATCTGAAACAAAAAATCATTTAAGTGTCAATGATCGGTTCAAACAAAACAATCATTTAAGTTCAAACTGCATGACAATAGATAGAAAATAAAAAAGGTAAGATAGGAAAGTAAAAGCCGTTACAGTTTTTCTTATACAACTGGTTAAAATATAATAAACTGAAAATCTCAATCGTTGAATATCTGAAGTGATTTGTTTTGAAAAATAAAACAGTAACATATAAAAAATGATAGGTACTTACGATTTTTGCACAAGCTTTGCAAAATACTTTATCTCCACTAAGTTCTAACTCATGAACATTTTTAATCCATGAAGAAGTTTTTGGCATTTTAGACATTTTGAAATCAAATAAATATTCTCAAAATACTATTTTCACACTGGAATCTATCGACAAACTGAACAGGGAGTATCTAGGCGACTAGGAAGGGCCATTACAACGAAGAATATTATCTTATAATTATGCAGGCAGATTTTAGAACAAGTTTCTTGGAAATTTAGTGACCCTGTTTAGGTACTGAGAACCCCTCCAGGTATTCAGAACTTTTTTTTATTGGAAATCTCCGAAACCTCAATAAATGACATGTATCGGGCAAGTAAACCCATAAATTTGGTGCTCAGTTTACGCCCACCGACGGGGCTCCGATAATTGGTTAAGACTAAAAATCTCCAAATATGCTCAAAAATACAATTTTTTCAGAAACATGCAATGTTTCATGTAATTGGATGAAATATGCAAAAAAATGCATATACATGCACTTTGCATATATTCCGCCCTCTACTTATAACCATTTTCGTGAAAATCTATGAAAAGTGCATGGTAAGTCGACTAGGAAATACCTCAGCAATTTAAATTTAAATTTTAATAAAATAAAGTACATCACATTTACAACTAATTTTAAATCAATCAATCAATCAAATAATACAGAAATATATCATTGCAAATGCGATCAAAAATTGTTCATATCAAGAACCATAAAATCTGTGCAAAATATTAAGCACCTAGGTTTAATATTTAGTAGTAATTTAATGTTAAACACACATTCAGACTATTTAAACAAAATATCTGGTGTGGCCAGCACATAACATTCTTATACCAGAATACACCATTCTGATCTAAAAAAAATCATTCTATTTAATTCTTCACTTACCTCAATTAATCAATAATAATCAATAATAATTCATGTCATATACTTAATAATTTCTTCTATTGATATTGACATTTTTGTAGCTAAATTAGTCATTTCAAATGTCAAACTGTTAAATTTATCATAACCCCATTTTATTAGGTCAAATGTATACATTATTTCAGTTTACATCAGCTTTATTTAAGTACTTGGAAAATTTACTTTATTGGCTTGATATAGTATAATCTTTCATCAAGAATGTATTTTTTTTGTAAAGACAAATACAAAAAAGTTTGGGTCCCCGTTGACACCTTTTCAGCAAGCCAATTTTTTTTCAGCACCGAATTTATCATTGTCTTTGCTGAATTAGGGTTTTCTTCGTATTTTACCCAATTAAGTGGCATATAAAATATATGCATCGTAATGCTGAGAGAATTTCGAATCTTATTAGTTTTACAATTTTTTTTTCCTCAAAAAATAAAGTGGTGGGGAGATGCCAAAAAATTTTTTTTTTAAATGTCGAATACTCCGATTAGACAACGGAATTTAACAAACTTGATCTCGTTACAAAGGGCTTTTCTTAATCTATCGAGTGTGCTTTACGGTGTTTTCATTTGATTATTACCGTAGCCGCTAGAGGGCGTAATCTGACATGTCAACAAATTCCGTGCTTTTTCTAAAAAAAATTTAAATGGAATGTTATGTTTATCTTTACACAGCAAAATAGAGAATTAAATGCTGTAGGTGTTAGTGAAAACCACAACTCAATAACTTTTTTTGTAACAGTAGATATTAGCAAACAAAGTTGAAATTAAGAATTATTATCAGATCTTGGCGATGAAATTTGCAAAGTAGCTGTTAAAAACAAGTTAGCTGTGAAAATGACACAATGAAGAAACAAAATAATGTCAAAAATATTTTGTAGAATATATACTATGTAATACAAAAATTAATAATTAATAAATTAATAATAAAGCAAACTCAAAATACACATTACAATACTTTAAAAGAATTAGAATATAATTAGTGAGCCTCTAGATGTTCAAAATATCGTCCATCATTTTCGATGCAAGAGCTAATTTTTTGGCGAATGGATTAAACGGAAATCTTTACTTCTGCCATCGAAATACTTTGAATGGCATTTCTCATTCTCTCAATCATGTCGTCCCTTGTAGTGGGTCTGGTGGCAGAAACGAGATCTTTTATTCGCCCCGACAAATGAAAATCTAGGCAAGTCAGGTCTGGAGACCTGGCTGGCTAATGAAATAGACTTCCACGTCCTATCCACCTGTTAGGATATGTTTGGTCTAAAAAATCTCGAACGTTCAGAGAAAAATGTGCCGAGCATCCATCATGTTGGAAAAACATATCACGACGAGTTGCTAAATTTACGTCTTCTAAAATAAGCGACAATTCGTTTCTTAAAAAATTTAGATAACGTTCTCCATTAAGAGTTTAACTGAAAATAAAAGGCCCAATTATTTGTCCACCTAGAATTTCGCACCATACATTTATAGACCAACGACCCTGAGATTGGACCGCTCGCATCCAACAAGGATTCGTCTTAGACCAATAATGCATATAATGGAAATTTACAGTACCATCACTCCTAAATGAAGCCTCATCTGACCACAAAATACGTGAAAGTAATCCAGGATCTTCTTCTATCATTTTATACAGATCCTGTCGTACGTGAACGATGTGCCAGTCGAATAAAAACTCTTTTACCGTGATGATGTCTTTCAGGGTACTGCAACGCTAGACTCTGGCAGCAACAGTTGCATTTCTTATGCATTCGAAATAAATCGCTAACATGTCAAATTCTTCTTCATTTCTAAGAATCATTATAATTTTAAGAACTAATTCCAAAACAAAATCAATTAGAAGAGTAAATACTACACAAAATAGCAACAATGACAAGTTGCATATTTTTGACATATTGTGTCGTTTCTTCATTGTGTCATTTTCACAACTAACTTGTTTTCAACAGCTACTTTGCAAATTTCATCACCAAGATCTGATAATAATTCATAATTTCAATTTTGTTTGTTAACATCTACTGTTAGAAAAAGTTATCGAGTTGCGGCTTTCACTTAAATCTGAAGTGTTTAATTCTCTATTTTACTGTGTAAAAATAAGCATACTATTCCATTTAAATTTTTTAAGCAATAGCACGATATTTGTTGACATGTCAGATAACGCCCTCTAGCGGCAACGATAATAATCAAATGTCCCCCTCTGGGTTGGGGATAGAATAGATCCAGGGAACCCCCTGCCTGTCGTAAAAGGCGACTAACTGGGGCATTTGTCCTTACTCCTAAGTTCCTCAATTACCTGTCTCCTCATCCCGTCCGGGCCTATCCCTGTGATCCCATTCTACTTATCTCATCCTAATTTCCCTTTATCCACTCTCCAGGGGGAGTAAACCTCATTAATAAATCCGGAATCCTAAAGTGTTATGTGGTATCGTGCTAAAAGGATGCATGGCTCCACGATAGCGAGTCCCTAATGGCAACAGTATTCTCTACGTAAAAGAGGCGTGTGTCCCCTGCGACAAAGGGGAAATATGAGGAATAATGCACAAAGGTATAGCCTCGGAAACGTCGTCGGGCAGTCGACGTGAAACAGCCCCTACTACAGATCACGTTGCTGGGTCTGTAGCGGACGAGCTACAGCATACCGTGGACACCGGCGGTGAGAGCAGCACCGGACCACGTACTTCTACTGCAATATCTCTTCCTCAGGGAAAAAGAAACGGAGCTTTGCAAAGCTCCAGCTGACCGACCAGAATGCGGATGTATTACCGCGATTCCTGGTAGTGAAACGTCTAGAACGGGATTTCTCTAAAGTAAGCCCCTTCTTAATTGATAAAGTGTTGGGTTTATTAGTGGGACAAGTTGCCAATATTAGGAAAATAAGAGAAGGACTACTAATAGAAACCTCCTTTGCTCGTCAATCACAGACCTTACCGGATTTAAAGAAGTTTCATGACTTCGATATCTCAGTAACACCACACTCCTCGCTTAACTCTTGTAAAGGTGTAGTTACTTATCGAGTCTTACTAAATTGTTCTGTTGCTGAGATATCCGAAAATTTGAAAAACCAAGGTATAACGGATATCAAAAGAATTATGGTTAGGAGAGACAGTGAGCTTCAAGAAACTGCGTCTCTTATTCTCACATTTAATAAAGAAGTTTTACCAAATAAAGTAAAGGCAGGAATATATTCATTACCTGTACGACCGTATATTCCTGCACCATTAAGATGCTTTAAATGCCAAAGATTTGGTCACACGTCTTCTCGATGTGACAAACAGGAAATATGTATCTGTGGAAATCCCTTACACCCAAGTGTTCTATGTACAGAGCCCATTATATGCATAAATTGCAAAGGTGGACATTCGGCACGATCACGTAACTGTCCGATATATAAGGAGGAAGCAGCGATACAGAAAATTAAAATTGAACAAAAAAATACCCTTTGCTGAGGCTAGGAAAAAATATAGAAACTGTGTTGTTAGGCCAGTGGCAGAAACCTCTTATGCGCAGGTTGCCAGATCATCCCCTCCAAATATAAAAGAGATAATTCAACAAATGATACCTGAGATTGTGAAAATTTGTACCAGTTTCCTGTTGAGTCGAGACGCATCTGCGGGAGGTGATATGCGTCCTCCGGCAATGGGAGTATTACGTCCCAAAACTATAGCCCCTTCTCTGGCGGCTACCAATGTGGTTGCTTCCTGGACGGCCACACGAGAAAGTTCTGCTTCTGATAATCAGACGCAGCATGATATAACTTCGGAATCCCTCTCTGAAGAGGAAGAATTCGATGAAGAAAGCAGTCATTCCCAGACCGCGGGAACGTCTGCAGGTAGGAAAAGAAGACGTGGACGAAAAAAAGGCCATCCTAGAAAAAAGGTGGAAACAAAGTAACTTAGTTCTTCTGTATACTACTTTCTGTAATAATAGATTAAACCCTTTCTAGCTGTCCTTATATTTTACACTTACCTGTTTGTCTTTATTTTTGTAATATTTTATATCAATGTCCAAGATAATTCAATGGAACTGCAATGGCGTAAAAACCCATTACTTCGAGCTAAAAAAGGTTGCTCGTAGAAAATCTGCCTTTTTTGCATATGCCTTCAAGAGACCCATCTCAAACCTAACAATTTAATTTGAGAGGATATAATTTCCATAGGAAAGAGGTCATTCCCCAACAGAGAGCTAGAGGTGGAGTTGCTATTTTTATCAAGAACAACTTTTCAGTAACGGTAATTCCGTTACAGACTCGGCTGCAGGCCGTGGCTATACAGTTGTCACATCCCCTGCAAATGTCTGTGTGCAATATCTACCTACCGGATGGTAACTGGGATTTGGATGACCTTCGAGGTTTGGTGTTGCAACTACCATATCCTTATTTAATTGTGGGCGACTTTAACTCGCATAACCCACTTTGGGGGTCTAGTCGTTTGGATGCTAGAGGAAGACTAATAGAACGGTTGTTAGACGAATTTAATTTAATTGTGTTGAATTCTGGAGCAGGTAACTACCTTAATTCAGGGTCAAATAATTTCTCAGCAATAGACTTATCTTTGTGTTCCCCTGTATTAGCGCCGCGTTTCTCTTGGTTATTGATAGATGACCAGCTCTACACTGATCATTTCCCAGTTAGAATTGAATACCTTCAGGGTTCAGACTCTAGAGAAATACCTATTAAATGGAAATTAAACCAAGCAGATTGGGAGTTGTACCGGACCGATCTCACTTTACCTGAGCTTCACGAAGACATTACATTTTCTGTAGACAATGTTACAAAGTCTATTCTGAAATCAGCTGAAAAGGCAATTCCGAAGACTAAAAGAACATCTCCAAAGACGTCAGTCCCTTGGTGGAACGATGAAGTGAAGAGAGCTGTTTCAGAAAAGAAGAGAGCCTTAAATCTTTTTAAAAGGCGGCCTACCACAGAGAATAAAATATCCTTCAAGCAAGCTCGAGCCAGGGCCAAACGGTCGATACTTGCCAGCAAAAAAGTCGTCTTGGGAGAACCATGTTTCGTCTATTAGGATTGAAACACCTGTAAAGAAGTGTGGCAAAAATTAAAAGCATAGCTGGAAGAAAGAGTGAAGTTCTGTCGCCAATTCTCTCTCATAATGGTCAATTATATTCTGAGGCAACAGATACGACAGAAATTTTAGGAAGTCACTTTGAACAAGTCAGCAGTTCAATAAATTATCACGAAAATTTTTTAAACATGAAGGAAACTTTGGAAACCGAATTAGATTTTTCCACACAGGATTCTTTAGACTACAATGATGCATTTAAACTAACTGAACTCGATAAAGCACTAAGAGAGGCGAGCAACTCCTCTCCAGGCCAGGACCAGGTACCATACGAATTCATTCGACAACTTTCTATACCTTTCAAGTTGAAAATTTTAGACTTATTTAACCTAATATGGAGAACTGGCATCTACCCCAAACAGTGGCAAGAGGCCATAATTGTCTGCTAAAACAAGGTAAGAATCACCAAAACGCTTCTAGCTACCGTCCAATTTCCTTGACCTCCTGCCTCAGCAAATTGTTAGAAAAAATGGTAAACAATCGTCTGATGTGGATACTAGAAAAAGAGAACTTTCTATCTGACTATCAAATGGGATATCGTAAATTCAGATCTACGATCGACCAGATGGTATATCTTGAAAATGAAGTACATAGGGAACATTTCGTTGCTATTTTCTTTGATTTGGAAAAAGCCTATGACTCCACTTGGAGATATGGTATTTTAAGGAAAATACATGAATGGGGATTTAGGGGATACCTACCTCTATTTATTAAAAGTTTCCTTGAAAATCGTTACTTCCGTGTTCGTGTGGGAAATACTTTATCTTCCTCATTCACCATGGAGAACGGCGTGACGCAGGGCTAAACGTTAAGTGGCACACTTTTTTTAGTGGCAGTTAATGAACTGCTATTGTCAGTGAATGAACCAGTCAAGAAATGTTTATACGTGGACGATCTTATGATTTACTACTCAGCCAAATCTATGGTTGAGATGGAGGAAAAACTACAAGAGAACATAAATAATGTTGTAACAAAGGCAGAAAGCTTAGGCTTCAAACTCTCCTTATCTAAAACTGAATGTGTCCATTTCTGTCGGTTAAGAAAACCTCATAATGAACCCGTGCTCTACATAGGAAATACTCCAGTTATTGTCAATCCGACCGTACGAGTTTTAGGTATAATATTTGATTCCAAACTCACATGGATGGCACATATTCCATACATTGCAGAAAGAGCAAAGAAAGCATTGAACATTATTAGCTGTGTATCGAACATAAACTGGGGAGCAGACAGGGAGGTCTTACTCAGACTGTATACGTTTCTAGTATTGTCCAAAATAGACTATGGATGTATTGTGTATTCGTCTGCCCGTAAGTCTCATCTACAGATCCTAGAATCTATTCACTGCACAGGCTTGAGACTCGTGTCTGGTGCATTTCGTACTAGCCCACTAGAATCTCTATGCTGTGAAACAGGAGTTCCTCCTCTCAAATTTAGAAGGGATCGATTACTTCTGAACTACACGGAAAAAATGCGATCTCTACCCCATCATCCTGTCCACTCCGTATTATTTATCAACGAATTAAATGAAGTATACGAAGATAGACGCTCCATTACACGTCCCGTAGGTGTAAGAGCCAAAGAACTATTAGAAAGATTGGACACAACTGTGCCTAGAGTATTACCTCTGTCATTCGGAGAGATACCACCATGGAAGATGTCAGTCTCGGTATGTCGATTAGATGACTCAGCGTACAGGAAACAAGACTCTTGCAATATAATTTTAAACCAGAAATTTTACGAAATTTTAGACGAATATCCAGATGCAATAAAAATATATACAGACGGGTCCAAAACAGATCGAGATGTGGGTAGTGCATTTACACACCTGGGGCGGTGTCATTCATGGTCACTGCCCCCCATGACCAGTATATACACAGCAGAATTGTATGCGATATGGCAGGCACTTAGGTACAGTGAAATGATTGACCACAATCTCTTTGTTATCTGCACAGATTCTCTTAGCTCTCTACAAGCAATTAAGGATGTATTTTCAGTAGATTCACTGGTACAGAATGTCCTCTCTCTGCTTGACTGGCTAGCAAAGAGAGATAAGCTAATTTGTTTTATATGTCACCAGGACACGTGGGGATTGAAGGAAACGAGCTTGCTGACACGGCCGCTCGTGAGGCAGCTGAAAGTGTCAGATGGGATGACATTCTTATCAGGCAACGTGATGTCAAGATGAAATATGCCACCATAATTAAAAGTAAATAGCAGTCGGAGTGGGACAGCGCAGAAAGCAAGTTAGGATCCATCAAGAGAGGCATAGACAAGTGGACACTACCGTGTAGACTAACAAGAAGAGAGCAGGTAGTTTTGACTAGGTTGAGGATTGGGCACACACATCTTACTTCATTTTATCTTTTAAGGGGGCAGAGGCAACCAAAGTGCCCAACCTGCCACAATAGATTGACAGTAAAGCATATTCTACTCACTTGTAATAGTCTTCAACCATTTAGACAACTCTCAAATATACCAGCTTCCATAGAACAGTGCCTGTCCAATAATTGCGCACAGATTAAAAGCGTTTTGGAATATATGAGGAGAACTGATCTTTTTCGTAGAATATGAACCGACCAGAATCACTTGTTGCTACTTTTAACATTTGCGTATTTATGTTTTTCTTACGCATATATTCTCTTTTACCGGTTTATTACTATTTATTTACACCTGTTTGTTTATCTTTGTTATTTATTATTATCCTTTCAACATGTTGTGCTCCTGTTCTATACTAGTATATGTCGCAGGTTTTTATACATCACTTGTATTGATGTTTCCTATACAAAGTTTTAAATGTATATGTTGCAGTTTCTAAAAACTGAGCTATATAAAATAATTAATGGTTGTAATTTGTGTACACAGCTAATGACCTTAGTCGTCGATACTGTATAATTAAGTAAAAAAATAATAATAATAATAATCAAATGAAAACACCGGACTCGATAGACGAAGAAAAGCCCATTGTGACGAGACTAAGTTTGTTAAATTCTATTAAGTCTAATCAAAGTAGTCGACATTTAAAATTTCTTTTTTTACATCTCCCCACCACTTTATTTTTGAAGATAGAAAATTTTTTTTAAAACTAATACGATTTAAAATTCTCCCACGATTACGATGCATATATTTTTAATGCCAGTTAATCAGACAAAATACGGAGAAATCCCTAATTTTCTATTTTGTCATGGCTGTTATCTAGTTGCCATTTCAGAAACTCAAAAATATTTTCCAGCGAATTTTCAGAGTCACTTTACTTAAGACAATTTTTCCCTAAACTTGTGCGATGATTAGTTTCTGAGATATGGTCGGCGTCCATTCTTAGTTGCCCACCCGGTATATCCAAATTTATTTGTAAAAACAAAAATACCACTAACTTTATAAACCACAATCACAACACAAGACAAATAAATAGAAAACAATTTATTTCAGAAATCAATCAGCTTCACTGGCCCAAAAATATACAATATTCTATCCCAATTTATAAAAAATATAAATAATTTTAATTTATTCTGTAAAAAACTAAAATTATGTTTACTAAATAAAAGTCTTTTTAATACGGTGTTTTGTAGTATTTGTTATTTTATAATCCTTCAAATTTAATTCACTACAACTTAATAAAAATAATTATCACAAAAATATTAATTATATATGTGACATCTAATCTTTGCACAATATGATTTTATAAATCAGATGCATATTACTGAAAATTGTTACCAACTATCACAAATGTAAATTTTGCTGTTTGATCTAATAAAATTCTACTCTAAAAAAACTGTTGTTTTCTGACAGCATAATGATTGAAGTTCGCAGCCAATGACCCCAGAAAGTGCATTTTTGGGTAGATGTTATCGAAAATCACATAACTGGACCCTTTTATACAGGAAAATTTAACAATGGAGATATACTTGGCTTTGTAACACAGAACATTACTCCTACAATAGAAGCTCTTTATTCTGACGAGAATGAAGTAATGCGGTTATAACAAAATAGGGCACTCCCTCACTTTGAATTAGAGGTCACAAATTACTTCCATAATGTTTTTCCAAACATGTGGATCGGACGTAGAGTGACTGGCCTGATCACCTGATTTAACCCCTCGTGACTTTTTTTAATTGGTCACATAAAAAACTACGTATACAAATAACGACCAAACGACTTGATGGCCTGAGAGCTCGAACATTGATCCAACGAGGGCAATAGGTGACGAATTATTTACGAATGTATTTTATGGAGAGATTAGAACTGTGTCTTGAAAATAAGCGTGGAATATATGAACATTTCATGTAATTTATTTACCGTAAGTACTTAAATCTCCTGTTATTGATTATTGCTATTATCGTTAAATTTTATTTTTAGCTTATGGTATTCCATGGTTTATCATAGGTGGTTGTCATTGTGAATGTAATTATTGGTAGTATTGGGCAACTTACTGAGGAGGTAATAAAGTATGAAATAATTGATTTTACTCGAAATTTCCCCTATAGTAAATAAAAAAATGTCAGGATCACCATAAAAAAAATAACGAAAACACTTTAGTTTGAAACATTTCTCTATTAAAGGCATAATTTCATATATATAATGGTGGGCCCTGTATTTACATCGTTAAAGAAAACATTATTTCTTTCAAACATAATGTCTTAAATTCTTATTTAAATAAGTCTATAATTTATACCCTGTGTTATAGTTAACCATATTCAGGGCTAAAATGGCTAATTATTCCCTTTATCTACGCACTCTGTCGTAAAATAATTGTTTTTTTTTATCGAAATATTTAAAGTCTTCCTAATAACTAACGACTCTCCTTAATCTTGATAATTAGTTTATTGCTAATAAAGTTTTCCGAGTTGAAATCATCCAGTCGCAGCTTCAAATTTCTTCCAAATGAGAAAGCCTTATATAAGCCAGTTAAATGCGGTGTTTATTACAAAAGCTTTATCCGGGAGCTTTCTTTGATTCAGGACCATTTAACTTCATAGCATGTTCTTAATAACTCGATTATTAAAACCATAATTTAGGATATTCTAAAATGATATTTAAATAATAAAATATTTGATACATTTTGTCATGATGCAATTATATAAACGGGTTATAATTTATGTTTTATGCTTATAAAGAAATTTATGATAAATTTATTATAAATCGCGTCATTCATTGCTTGATTTCGACTGCGGCTGCGTAAACACGTATCCAGTGGCACACAGGGGAAGAACTATAAGCTCTTAAATTTTTTTTCTTACAAATATAAGTAACATGACGAAATAAATCTTTTACCATCGCATTTATTACATTGACCCAAGGTTTATAAATGGACCACAGACCATTTTCAAAATTAATTTATTGCTATATTATACACAGTGGGACAATAAAAATGGTACAGATTTTATAGCCTCGTATTTCCAATAATAATAAATATAATTAGTCAATTCATGTATTTCTTCGAATAACTAAATGTTTACATTTTGACGATTGAAAAAAATATTTTATTTGCATTAAATTCAACGTTTCAATTCAAATTTATTTCACTCCAATGGCCATACGAAAGCCTGATTTTTGAAAAATGTTTCGTTGTGTCGCTTCAATGTGAAATTAAAAAATCTGGCATATTATTTACTAGAAATTAAATCAATAAAAAAATTAGTGGACAACTACTTTTGTTTTATTTATTTGGTTGGTTTTGTTTGTTACGTTTGTCTCTGTCATTTTAGATTTCATTATTGTTTAATAAAGCTGCAAATTGTTTGTGTGTATCATGTTCGCAGAGTACAATTGTAGTTACTGTCGCCGGAATTCACCTTGACCGCGAAACTCTTTCTCCAGTCCAGTCTATTATTAGCTTTCGAGTTGTGTACACGTTAAGTCACTTGGGCGTATTGCATATTGTTTTTGTGTTTTTATTTTATTTGTTGTACTGTATTGTTGATATTAATTTAATAATAAAGCATGGCAAACGTACGTAAAAATTCTATTTTAAATGTTATTGTACGAGTACTGTACCGTCTTAAACCGACAGTTCCACTGTTACTAGCTAACAAAAGCCTAAGTCAGTATACTAGCGAAACAATTACCAGGGTGGTGCTGGAGACGTTAGAAAAATTTGGACTGTCAAAAAGTCAATTGTTGATGTCTGTGACTGATGGCGCCGTGACAATGCGTTCGGTAAGCCTTTCTTTGCAAGAACAAGGTTGTACGTTTATACATGTTACGTGTAAAGTGCATGATTTACTTCTTGTGGGAGAAACTATTTGAAAAGGTTTTCCAGAGGTGGATGCATTAATAGTAAGTACAAAAAAAGTGTTTCTTAAATCTCCTAAACGTCTCCGTGCATTTCATAGCAAGTGTCCCGGTATTCCTGAACCACCACAGCTGATTCTTACACGTTGGGGAACATGGTTGCAGGCAGCCTTTTATTATGCTGAATATTTCCAACAAATAAAAGCTGTGATACTACAATTCAATCCAGATGAGGCTGCAGCTATTAAGAAAAGCCAGACAAAATACGAATAATTTCTTTTGAAATAGCTTTAAAAAAATATTGCGAAGAACTATAAATCACCACATGAAAGCATAAAAAAATTAGAAAACAGTGCGTTGTCGTTAGCGGAATCACTGCAAATAGTGGACGAAGTAAATCTACTACTACACGCTATAGGTGACGCAACAAATGAACGCGTTAAAAAAAGTTCGCAAGTGTGTTAAATAAAGACACCGGTTTTACCAAATTAAGACAAATATGTGATGGTGCAGCTCCAGATCCTCTAAGTGCGTTCAAAGACTATTTTACGTATGTGTGTTGTACATACATTGTCATAAATTATAACAGTTTATTGTTTCTCGTATTAGTTAATTTCGCGTACGTCACTGTCCCACGGAATATTTTTGACAGCCCTATTGATTAATCCAGGTTTTCCTCATTTTCTTCATGACCACGATTAATCAACTATTTTATAGAGGGAGTTAAATTCATTAAAATCCAGGTAACTACTTCTCTTTTGAACATACACTGTAAAACAAAAATTGATAAAAGAAATTGTATTAACTATAGCAAAACATAAGATTCTGAATCTTCAGTGGGTCTTGGTTTACAGAATCTGTAATCAAAATTATATTGAGCAGATTATTGTTTCATCTGCTCAATATAATTTTGATTACAGATTCTGTAAACTGTGTTACTGGATTCAGCAGGATAAGTTAGAATTAAACTTAGTATCGCTCATTTAAAGCTGGCTTGTTTTATAAAATTGGTTGGCGTCGGTGTGGGGACATGTGGTAAATTAACAAAGACTTACCTCTTATAGCATGTCCATTAACAGTTGTTTATGGTTGTCAGCGTACACTTGCATCATTAATAAATTCTATAGAATCATCTGCTGTTTGTGTTTCCATATATATATTCTATTGTGTGATACTTTACATGTTTAAAATAAAAAATCTGTAGATTCTCTAGACAAATGAAACAAAATACACAATAGGCGAAATATTTTATTTTAATTTTTGCCTAAATACAACTTTGAGTAAACTTCTAAATTTTAGTATTAGTTGAATTAGGTGTATTTATTTGAAGTTGTATCTTCCTATTTATTGTAAATAATCTGGAGAAAATAGTAAGTAGTTAGGTATTTGCCAATTGCAATACGAAGTAAGTGGATTTCGATTAATTTGTGTTGGTACTTCTCGTCAAAATATGTTTCCGATTCTTATATGTCTGAGCCTATCAAAAATTTCCTGTCTTGCTGCATAAATCCATACATTAATAATTCAGACAGATCTATTAAATACATAGGAATTAATAGAATAAATTATTAATCAGCAGACATCACTTAGGAATTGTATCAATATATGATAATAACAATAAAATATGGTGTTACATGCCTTAACTGCATCGTTAAGGATTGGCGAATAAATGGTTCCCACTTAGTGCTAGTATTATAATTAATGTCATATATTATTTAATCTTGGTTTTGGTTAAACATCGAAGCATATCAATAATCCGCTCTCAAGTTTGCTTTGACGTTTCGATCTCGTCTGCACTGTCATCTGCCAAACTATATCATCGACATGATTAAGAGCGATCTTGTTAAACAAACATTTCATTATGTAATAGGAGACTCAGTGGACAGGCATTTGTATATTTTCTTTTAGTACTACTTGACAATAATATCGTGGCAGTGAAATAAAGATGCGCATTGAGTTAGGGTTGTTTAGAATGGGGACCGTCAATCACATAACGCTTGTATTAGTGTTTACATCGGTACACTATTGCAAAAATTACTGAAAAGTTTTGTATTCTGTAGTTCAATGTTTTGTGAATTGTGTTGCAATAAATTTTGGCGCCTTGCTCATATCTGTGCCTTGTAATGTTTGTCAAGTAGTAGCAATATCTACTGGACAGGAACTATATTTTGATGTGGTAGCGACATCTGCAATTTCTGAGTTTTGTTTCCAACTATAGAAAGTTTTCTGTATGTAGGATTTGTGGAATTTAAATGTAACATTACGTGAATTCTTTCCATGGCTTTAGGTGAGTTGGTTCAATTGTTTTGATTGGTTTGGATGTTCGTAAAAGACCGTCAGAACCAATCAGGTATCGTTAAGTGCTGAGTGGACTTATTTGGCGGCTGTGAAGAAAAGCACCTATTGTGCAGTCATTTTATTTTGTTGTAGTGGGAACTGGAAGTTTCGATATTTTTCTTTATTAATATTTTTGCTGACTGATCTGGCAGACAAAGATTATATAATTTCGTGAATCATATACGCTGGAATTTTTCTCCTACGGGCTTATTATATGATTTTGAATATTTGGTTACTCTGGGAATTGTTTTGGCCTTAGAGTGTTTGAGGTCAAACTAAACCTAAACGGGGTTGGAACATTTGATGTGAAGCCAACACCGACGTGATTTTTCATAAAATACCGAAACACCATATACTGTACTTAACGCTCGTTTTGCCAACCAAGTTTGCATCATCTGGAGATGTTTAAACCTAACTTTTGTGGGATTGGCCTATATGGGATTAGCCCTCTGGCACTTTTCATACTATTTTTACACTTTGCAATTTCCAGGCTTTCAAATGCATCCAGCTGTCCAGTATTTGCTACAGTCTTAATTAATCTTTAATTACTACAATCTGCTTTATAGTTGTTCTCAAATGCATGTTGGGCATCACTAGACTTTTTTGTTCCACCATATTTGAGATAAGTCATATGTCTCTTTTACCTAGTTTGAATTAATCGTCTAGTTTGTCCAACATACTTTTGATTACAGTCCTTACAGTTAATTTCGTTAATCTAAGACTTTCGTTTGTTTCAGTTTTGTCTCTTGGATTGCCTAATGGTTGTTGTAGTTTATTTCCCTATGATTAACTTGTATATATCAAATTATAACTTATCTCCACTATTTCTAATTATTAATTCATCTAAAAATAACACTTAAACATAATTTTTTTTATTTATTTTATTTACCATATTTCGTTAATTTATAAACCAGGTCAAATTTATTTCACAGTAATCAAAACAAAACCAGCAAAGACTGAACTAATGCAAACGTTGCATCATTGGCAAGCAGTTTTACTAAGACAAGTTTATTAGGTGAATTATATACTTGTTATGATTTGTTGTTATGATATTAGATAATATAGGTATATAGAATTTATTTTTCTTAATAAATCAGTTTCAACCAAACCATTGTTTCTCATTAATACTTCTATCCAAGCCTAATTCAGCACGTGAGGCTGCGCCCAGGGAGTATTAATCACCAAAACCATACAGTCATAATTCTGTGCTGTATAAACCACCTTAATCTACATCTCTGCCAGTGCTCCCTTCGAGCTCTAAGAATCCATTGGTCGCGAACGTACTTTAATTCCTTCGGATCGGATCGTACATTGGTCCTTCGAGCAAAAAAATCCGCCAGTGGTCCCGGTCGATCCCTGTCGAATCCATTGGTAACCATATTCCAAAGAAAAAAACCACCCAGAAGTCCCATTCGAGTCCTATCGAATCCGTTCAAAAGAAAAAACCTGTTAGTGTTCCAGTTCGAGTCCTATCGAATCCGTTGGTATGCGCATTCCAAAGAGAAAAACCTGTCGGTGTTCCAGTTCGAGTACTATCGAATCCATTGGTATCCACATTCCAAAGAGGAAAAAACTTGCCAGTGTTCCAATTCGAGTCCTATCGAATCCATTGATATCCGCATTCCAAAGAGGAAGAAACCTGTTAGTATTCCAGTTCGAGCCCTACAGAATCTATTGGTGTCCTCATTTCAAAGAGGAAAAACCTGCCAGTATTCCAGTTCGAGTCCTATCGAATCCATTGGTATCCACATTCCAAATAAAACCTGCTAGTGTTCCAGTTCGAGTTCTATCGAATCCATTGGCATTCACATTCCAAAGAGGAAAAACCTACCTGTGTTCCAGTTCGAGTCCTATCAAATCCATTAGTATCCACATTCCAAAGAGGAAAAAACCTGCCAGTGTTTCAGTTCGAGTCCTATCGAATCCACTGGTATCCACATTCCAAAGAGGAAGAAGAAAACCAACCAGTGGTCCCATTCGAGTCCTATCGACTCCATTGGCCCCTACATTCCAAAAGAAAAAAGTCGTTGGATCCATTCTAGCTCTGTCAAATCACTAGGTACCCATATTCCAAAGAAAAAGCCATCCAGTGGTACCATTCGAGTCCTGTCGAATCCATTGGTACCCACTTTTCAAGAGAAACAACCAGTGGCTTTTCGAGCCCTAAGCATCCACTGGTCCCTACAATCCAAACATAGGACTTCTGTTGGGATACGCCGGAATGTATAAGCACTTAAACATACATTTCTCCGTTCGCATCGTCACCCTAAAATGGGACACAGAAACCAATCGTTTGTATGAACAGTACCTCAAGACCCCATATAAAGTCCAAGATTTAAATGAGATGATGAACTTTCTGGAGAAAAGATTCCAGTTCCCGGAATCCACTGTCATAGCCAATAAGATATCGTTCAGCAGCGGACATACTGGCCAATACACTACCAGTAATTCCAACTCCTGTAGCTATTACAAACAACAATACCTCATCTATACCTGCCCTAAATTCCAAAATTTACCTATCAACGACAAAATTCAAGCCACAAGAGACAGACGTCTATGTCTCAAATGTCTAAACCATAACTACATAGAAAAATGTCGAAGACAACTGAAATGTCAAACCTGTGGACTTCCGCATGGCACAATGCTACACAAAGAATTTACATCAAAGTCAGCTAGAGGTAGCGATATCACTGCCATCGCAACCGATCAGTCAAATCCACAATTTGAAGAAGAGTCCGCCTCCAGTAGCCATGTTGGAAGATAAGATTACACAGTTACATTAGCAACCACCCAGATTCCTATCAGACCATCATCATAGTCATACTAAGTCTTTTGTTGGGATTCGCCCGTCTCCTACTGCAACATAAACGCAGACAGCAGCAATAGGAACCCCCAAATCCACAAGCTAAGATGATTGAGCTCCAGCCGTTACGGTGAAGAAGAATCATAGGATTCCTGTTGAGAGACGCCAGAATGCTTAATCATTTAAACAATTTGTTTTCTTTATTCATATTATTTACCACATTTCGTTAATTATTTATAAACCAGGTCAAATTTATTTCACAGTAATCAAAACAAACCAGCACAGACTGCAACTAATGCAAACGTTGCATCCTTTGCTAGCAATTTTACTAGGACAAGTTTATTAGGTGAATTATATATTTGTTACGATTTGTTGTTATAATATTAGATAGTATATATAGAATTTATTTTTCTTAATAAATCAGTTTTAACCAATATGTTGTTACTCATTAACACCTCTATCCAAGCTTAAGGATGTGAGGCTGCATCCAGGGAGTATTAATCACCACCACCATATAGTCAGAATTCCTCTTGTATAAACCACCTTAATCTACGTCTCTGCCAGTGGTCCCTTTGAGCTTTAAGGAGTCACTGGTCACGAACGTACAATAGTAGTTGTCCAGAGTTTTCAATTTCATATGTGAATTTCACTGAAGAGAAACGATTGTTTAATTTAGAAACAAAGTTGTCGATATTAGTGACTTTTGTATTAAACACTGCAAACATCATCCATATACCAAAGCCAAACCCAGGAGACACTCGAATTTTTCTTCTGCTTCTGTTTCGAATCTGTCCATGAAGAGACTAGCAATGAATGGTGACAAAGAGTTGACCATTGCTGTTCCTTCATGTTATTCGAAGAAATTATCATGGATCGAAAGCAATTTTATTTCATGCTAGGTAAAGTGAGTTGAAGACATTCGTTTACTACATCTTGACTGAAATTGTTTGATTCGAGTAGATCCTCGAAGTAGTTTAAGATGTGTGGTAACGGAACACTTGGAAATAATTAACAAACGTCAAAGGATATCAAAATTTCACCTTCTTCCAGCATATTTTTCACCTTATTAATGAAATTATTGGAATTCTAGACAGAGATACTAAATGGAGAAATGGGTAAACTTTGTAACTCATCTGTTAACAATTTTGATAGGTGGTAAGTCAACGATCCAATTGCTGAAACATTAGGATGCACCGACTTTCCTAGTTTATGTATCTTAGGCAAGCAGTACAATCTAGATGCACTTGGAGATACATGTAACGTACTATTTAAAATTGGAGTAATAAGGTTGTTACAGGATTTAGGTACATTTCTTACTTCTGTAATTATTTCTTTAATCGATTTCTAGAAAATTTTTTATAAGGACCGTTACTAATCAGATTGTCTACTCTTTCATAACTGGGAAAATAAATCGGAAAATAAAATAAAACATTTAGGCATTCCAAAAGACAACATTGGAATAAATGAAAAGTCGGAGATGTACGAAATAGATGTAAGAAACATAATCAAATGTACGTTGGACAAGTTAGATGAATAACTTGAATTAGATTCAAAGAGCATAGGGCTCATCTCAAATGTGGTAGAAGAGATAAGTCTAATGTTGTCCAATATGTGTTTTAGAACAACCATAAAATAGATAGTAGCAATTTGAGAATAATTAGAAATGTAACAAACACTGGACAGCTAGATGCATTTGAAAGTTTGGAAATTACAAAGTGTAAAAATAGTATAAATAGTCACGGTTCACCGAACAGTAGCAATATTTTAGGTATAAATATAACATAACATAAACACCACAGAAATTAAACAACCCCCGAATACAAAGACGAAACTACACAGACGAGGGTTACACTTATGAAAAACGCAGACACACAATCATTCCCACTGACTTTGTCGGTACTGGTGGTGAGAATCGAACTGCAGAACGATGGAGAGATTATCTAGTCACATTTGCCATCATATGCTATAGAAAACTACTCCACCGAACTGGTTAAATATGATGCATTGTTTGTATAAGGTTAGATTTAATTATTTCCAGATTATGCCAATTTGGTTTGCGAAACGCGCGTCGAGTGCGGCATAATATAGTGTTCTTGTATTTTGTGGAAACACACCATCGTTGGCTAAATTAAGTCCTGAGAAAGACAACTGTTTTTATCGGTATGTTGGCATAATTAATTTCATAAACTATTCCAAGAACTTAGGATTTTCACTCTCTCCCGTTGTTCTTTGTTTAGATTGGTAGATATAAATAAATAAATTAATGTAATATATTTATGATTAGAATTGGCAAATCGGTCCGCAAGTCACAGGCGGTAGAAAATAGTCAAATATGTAAGCGAGACTTGTTTACTGCTTTAACAAAGACTAACATTTGATTTTAGTCTATCGTTATGCCTCGTGGTGTGTATAACATAATTTATTCCTCTCCGGTGTATTGTTGACAATTTTATTTGTTGTATTTTATTCTTCATATTAATTTAATAATAAAGTATGTCAGACCTGCCCAAGGGTAAAAAACCGTCGAACAAAGTAAATAAATTTATCAGTGAATTTCCGGATTTATTCTACAAAGGTGCTATAATAATTTGTAAGGTGTGCGAGAGATACCTGATGTTCTGGGATAAACGTGATTGTAAACATCACATAAATTCTGTGCAACATAAAACTAAAAAAGAATGGCGTACCTTCGACAACACAGTTTATGTTCGATTTACTAGTAATGCTAATTGTCCGTGATGTTCCGCTGCACATACTCGATACAAAACCATTTCAGAAGTTCTGGAATAAATACAATCCCGTTACGTTACAAAGTCGCACAACGATGCGTAACTATGTACCAACTGTAGGCGAGGACATTGTAAATAAGATCAAATGTGTACTAAAAAATACACGGCTGTAGTTATGTGTTGACGATATGACAGATTGTAAGAAAAAATTCTATTTTAAATGTTATAGTACGTGTACTGGACCGTCTTAAACCGACATTTCTACTGTTACTAACTTGCAAAAGACTAACTGAGTGTACTGACCAAACAATTACGCGGGTGGTGCTGGAGACATTAGAAAAATTTGACCTGTTCAAAAGTCAAGTATTGATGTTTGTGACCGATGGTGCTGCGCCAAGGCGTATAGTAGGCCGTTTTCTTCAAGAACACGGTTGTAGGTTGGTACTTGTTACGTATAAAGTGCATGCTTTACATCTTGTGGCAGAAACTATTCGACACGGTTGTCCAAAAGTAGATGCATTAATAGCAAGTCCAAAAAAGTGTTTCTTAAATCTTCTAAAAGTCTTCGCGCATTTCATAGCAAGTGTCCCAGTATTCCCTAACCACCACAGCCGAATCTTACACGTTGGGGAACAAGGTTGGAGGCAATTTTTTATTATCCTGAATATTTACAACAAATAAAAGTTGTGATACTACAGTTCAATCCAGACGAGGCTGTAGCTATTAAGGAAAGGCAGACAAAATTCGAAGATGTTTCTGTTGAAACAGCTTTAAAAACTATTCACAAGAACTATGAAGGATTACATGACGCCATACAAAACTTATAAAACAGTTGTCGTTAGCGGAGTGACTGCAAATAGTAGACGAAGTAAATCGACAACTACACTCTATAGTGGACGCAAAAAATGAGCCTGCTGGAGAAAAGTTCGCACGTGTTAAAGCAAGACACCGGTTTACCAGATTAAGGCAAATTTGTGATGGTACTGATGGTGCACCTGCAGATCTGTTAAATGAGTTCAAATATTGTTTTAAGTATGCTTGTATTACATCAATAGAATGGTCGTTCTCAAAATATAAGAATATTTTGTCACCACGTCGAACATTACTCTCGGAGACAACCATAGACACATACATGATTCTGCAAAGTTCTTATACATTTTTTCCAGTTTGTGATAGCCAAGTTAGTTAAGAGGGTAAGTTGCGCATACCTTGTTGTAAATTGTATTGCTTTTAATACTAATTAATTTCTTTTGTTACACTTATTATGATGTGTACGCCTATGTACTGCAATGCATTTTTGCCAACTCTAGTTATGATTTGTTAATTTATGCTGCTGTGTTTACGAATTTATATGTCGTACGCAAAATCTGTTTTTAAGATTAGTTCATGAAAAACGGTGTGTAATATGCCGTCAGTGTTTCGTTAAATATTTACAATTATATTTAAAAATAAGATTTATAGAATTAAAAAACATGTAAGGGATCCTAATAAATTATCACGCTTTCTCTTCTTCTAGCATTAAGAGAAACAATATAGCCATATATAAATGTGGACTTTTTGTGTATCCTGAGTATAATAAATGACAATATAAACAATGAGGAAAGCAAAGCACGAGATGGCTAAGGTGGTGTGAAACATTTCCTGCGGTAAGGTGACATTAAGCATGAGTTATGACGTCAGTAAATGTAAGACGCCGGCTTAGCTAAGATATTATAACAAGTGAGATGTCTTGACCAAGGACATATAAACAATACCTTAACCGCAAAGGATTACTATGTCAGCAACTAATAGATAAACGGACAATAATTATTACAAAGTACCCTGGACGACACATAGGCTTTCATCGGCGTTACTATGTAAGGAAATTAGGAAATCCAATACTGTTGTCTACGTCTACCTACTAGCAATCTCCAATATCTGACAGATATTATATTATGTATTATTTAAGGTGCCAGATTAAAATAATTAACTTAGAAATTTCGATACAGAATATTTTGAATTATTTTGAGTTGTAAACAGAGCTAAATATTAAAGATACTCTATAATTAATACAAAAGATCTAAAACAAATTATTCATTAAAAAATAAAATGAAAACTAAATAAACATAGTTTAAAAAAACTAAAAAACACGCTTTTAAAGCACATCAAACTAAAAAGTGAAAAATAATTATTAATATAAACTGAAAACAATAATGAACGAAAAGTACTAGTATTACTGTGAAAAAAGCGTGGGTTGCTCGATATACGAAAAATATGGCACAAAGCGCCCCACGCTTTTTTCACAATAATACTAGTATTTTTCGTTCATTATTGTTTTCAGTTTATATTAATAATTATTTTTCACTTTTTAGTTTGATGTGCTTTGAAAGCGTGTTTTTTAGTTTTTTTTAAACTATATTTATTTTTCACTTTTTTAGTTTGATGTGCTATGAGAGCGTGTTTTGTAATTTTTTTTAAACTATATTTATATTGCTTATTGATGCTGATATTATAACATATTACGATCCAACAGATATTTCTGAAAAAAAACTTTTTTATTTCAGCCATGGGATTTGAACTCACGCCCTAGGAGTCTGTCGTTTCGCTTCGAATGCCTTAGCTCGCTCGACCACCGACCTAACTGATAATCACGGAATGTACTTACATATTAAGCCTTTGCTCTCACGCAGAGGATACGTGAGGAAAGGACTGGCGATCCTGATCAGGATAATGATATAAACTTATCAAATTATTGTATTGTTACCGGTTCTTCGTAAGTGTACAAAGTTTCATTTAAATCTGTCCGTTACAAACAAACAAACAAACAAACAAGCAAACAAGCAAGCAAGCAAGCAAACATACAGGTGAAGCTAATAAAAGCGTGTTAAAAAGGAAAAATTTCAAGAAGTTGTTTTTTTAGGTATTTATAAAAAATTTGTTAAAAGTAGAGGGTGATCATTTTACAAATAAACACAAAATAAACTTATGTTTGATTTTCACAAATTAATTAACTCATGACAATTGTTTCGCCACACAGTGGCTTCATCAGATGGTGAGTACAAGACTAAATTCTTTATTACAAAGTGAGGGTATATATAAGTATCAACTAATTAATCTAGGGTAATAAAATGGAACAGAATAAAATAAGATATAAAATAATTTTGAAAATATTTAACAGTGGTGAACAGTTTAAATCTAGCATACCTCTAACAAATGGTTGGCATACGTTTAATCTAATTTATTGTTATTAAAACTGCGTTTATGTTCGGACAATCTTTTTCCAAAATTTCTTCCCGTTTGTCCGATGTATACTTTAGGGCATGTACCACATGTAAGCTTATAGACTCCACTTTGTGTTCTTTTTTTAGTTTTATCTTTATTATTCTTAATAAATTTTCCTAGAGTGTTATTAGTTTTAAATGGTATTTTAATATTATGTTTTTTTTAAGTTCAACTGATACTTTTTCGGTAGGTTGGTCTATATAAGTAAGGGTTTTATATCTTAAATCACTTAATCCACTGATTTCTGCTTTTGGATAAACTGACTCTATTGCTATATTATAATTTTTCTTTTTAATTAAATTGTTAACCAAAGTTTCTTTAAAACCATTATTCACTGCTATTTGTTTAATAAAATTCATTTCGTTGTTGCAATTATCTTCAGTTAACGGAAATTTGGTTAATCTGTTTATCATACTAATATAGGTAGCGTGTTTTTGTTTTATAGGATGTGTTGAACTATTAGTTAGTTGATACTTATATGTACCCTCACTTTGTAATAAAGAATTTAGTCTTGTACTCACCATTTGATGAAGCCACTGTGTGGCGAAACAATTGTCATGAGTTAATTAACTTGTGAAAATCAAACATAAGTTTATTTTGTGTTTTTTTGTAAAATCGATTTTCATCAAGTAAGGGTCGATTCAATCAACTGTCTATTTTTTGAGTTAGAAGAAAACATCAATTTAATAAAGACATAGAAAATCATTTTTTAAGATTTTATTCATACGCGTAGTAACGTCCTGGCGGAGTTTAGTACATGGCAATTCCACCACTCAACCAGGACAGAACACACACATACAACAACCATTCCTTCCAAAAGTTATTAGATGCCGCAGCTGAGACTCGAACTCAGGAGAAATATATAGTATCTTGCTGTGCTGCCACACAATATCGCTTTAGCCAACTGTGCTACTGCCTCAGCATTTTAGAAACGTCACTATATATCCATACCCTTGCCAGGATTTGAAATCACCACCCTTACGTACGGGTGGACAAATTTCGATGTTTGTATAGGGTAACTCGGTAACTGTGAGTGATACAAAAAAAATGGAAGAGACATTCTCGATCTCTTTTTTTAAGAAAAATTCACTTGCGAAAACAAAAATTTGCTGTCGTCTTTTGTTTTCGAGTTATAAACAAAAGTTCGATTTTTCGATGTCTTGGTTGTTTGTAAAATTATGAAAAAACAACTTTTACATTTAACAGGCTCTTATTTCTTTACAGTACACTGACGTCGAGAAAATTTAAAAAAAAGGTGCAATTTCGAGTCTTGGCTTAAAGTTGTATTTTTTTAAATGGCAATCATAGTTGGCTATGGCCTAGTTAAAAAGAAAATTCTTTTCTTTTTCAAACTATATCATATGTGGGGTCGCTTTTAATGTGTAAGTATTTAATAGCAAAAATAATCTTTTAGTAGGTTAGTTTTTGCGTTTTTTTTTTATATTTATTCCAAATAGGCGTGTGTCATCTGTGACAGTGTTTAGCCGTTTGTCAGTAAATTGCATATTAATAATTTTGTTTCCGTCATAATTTTATCCCATTTAATCGTAAAGTGAAGATGTCTTACGAGAATTACGAGAAATATGATATGCTAGAATGCTTTATTCAAAGTAATAACAATTGTGATATTGCTTCCGAAATATATTTCAATCGATATCAGGAAAGAAGCCAACCTAATAAAGCTATTTTTAAAAGGTTAAAAGAAAATCTCATTCATTGTGGATCTTCAACGAGCCAAAACCAAAAAAATCAGATATTTATATCTAATTTTATAATACATAATGTTACAGATTATGTCCAGCTACCACAAGGGTACATTTTAACAGGGGTTTTGGGTGGTTGAATTGTACCCTAGCCTGGTGCGATGCCGATAAATTGGCTCTCCCTGTATGTTCTGCGACAAAATATTTTGGCTAGCTCAGCTTTCGGGGGCAGGTACGGAATAATAAAGGGTAATATCAGATGCGATTAACATTAGTATATTGAAGTGACAATTAAACAACAAATATTGTAAATAAAATACATATAACTTAGGGTTGTGTGGAGCAACCCTCTACCCAAGCACTTGACCGCCGAGTGTGATCACACCTGCGTCTCACATAAAAAGGTAAACACTAATTGTAAAAATCTAAATATCACACATAAATAGCAACAATAATGAGGCCCCTTAAATAGTAATAATAATGAGGCCACCTAAATAGTGATAATAATGTTCAAATTCCCCAGAATCGGTGTGCAGTTCATTGTGTGGGGAATAATAACAAAATCACTGAAACATTTTCCGGTTTCAATTGTTCCACTGGTTATTAAGTTAACTACCCAGATAAATATTAATTGCACAACACTGATCAAGTTATGATGGAAAAAAAACGGTTTGTACTCATCTGCTAGGGTGCTCTGTTCCGCTGAAATCTGGTTGCACCTCTGGGGTTGCGACGTGCATCTACCGTGCAGGGAGTGAGCAGATGGCCTCCAGTTGCAAACCTCCAAGTCAAAAGTCGGCGTGCACAGGACAAGTTACAACAATCAAGAAGAAAAACTCACAACAAGGATCCCAAAGGTCGTAGCGACCAATTGGAATTCGCAGAAAAAGTTGTGAACCAGGGAGAAAACCCTATAAAGAAAATGTGAGTGTGTGTAATGCATTCTATCATCCCTATCATAAAAGGAAAAGGAATAAAAAAATAATATGTAAAACTTACGTGTGTCATCCACGGTTTTCTCAAAGAACGAAGTGCCTCCAAGCCTTGCAAGGCCCTTAAATCTGACAGTTAATGTCGATTGTACCCCTCCAACAACACAAAAACTAACAAAAATTGATGAGGTAACTTCTGGAGTTTTCATTTTATATCCCGTATAACGGAGATCGACCACTTAATTCATAGTGACACTATTATCTGTTCTCAGACCCAGAATGTTTAGCCCCTTTTTTTCCCTTTTTACTTTTCCTTCCTCACAAATAGAGATTCGATAAGAACTTTACAACCACACACACACATTTCATTTGAATTAAATTAATGATGCGTAGTATAGGCAACCAATCTTTCGACATTTATTTGCAGAAATATTTAAATATATAGGAACAATTTGTATTTAGCAAACGATCAAGCTGTAAATTTACGGCTGAGTTTATAGCACGTAACAATAACAATTACATAATAAAAATTCAAGTTAAAGTAAATGTTCAAACTGATGTCCATTATGTTTGATACATAAATTACACCTCTTCATAACACTCTGATCTGCAATATGAATATGATTATTTGAAATGGAATTCACACAGTCTATAAAATTTGGCCTGAGTTAATTTATGTCGGTACTGGTTTTCATGAATAAATTGTCTTTAATATAACCCCAACAGAAAAAATCCAGTGGCATTAGGTCAGGTGATCGTGGTGGCCACCTCACTGATCCGTTACTTTCCATCCAGTTATTTCCAAAACTGTTATTTAATAATTCTGAAACGGTCCTGATATTATGAGGTGGTGCACCATCTTGTTGAAGGAATTGATTTCTTGCCTCAATTAAGGGTAGTTTGTTTATAAATTCCTCAATTATTTTCTGGTTTAAGCTTTCTAGTACCGTTGGCCATTAAGATTATCTTGATATGTGTGATATGTTAAAACACCAAACACTAAAACCAAAGTGTCACTAAGATCGCACGTCAACTGTACGTAAGGGTTCATATCAGACCAATAGTACTCGTTATCTTGTTGACTTTTTTGACGATACCATATGCAAAACTCCAATCGTCGCTGAAGATCAGTTGGTGATGTTCCTTATTGTATAAGGCCTGAATTTGTGTGTCTTCAAAATACCCAAATCTCGACGTGTTGAAATCCCAGAATCAGCTTCAATTTGACGACTTGAAATTGAAGGATTTTCAACCGCCATTCCAGTTACAGTTCTAAAAGTTTCTTAAGCATCTTCAATGTTGTAATTTTTTGATTTTGGCTTGTTGAAGGACCCACAATGAATGAAATTTTTTTTTTAATCATTTAAAAATAGTTTTATTAGGTTGTCTTCTTTCTGGATAGCGATTGAAATATATTTCGGATGCAATATCACAATTGTTATTCTTTGAATAAAGCATTCTAGCACATCATATTTCTCGTAATATTCGTAAGACATCTTCACTTTTACGATTAAACGTGGTATAACTATGACGAAAAAAAATTTATATGCAATTTACTGACACACGGATAAACACAGTCATAGATGACACACGCCTACTTGGAATAAATATAAAAAAAAATGCAAAAAGCAATCTACTAGAAGATTATTTTCGCAATTAAATACTTACATATCAAAACCCCACATATCATACATATATAGTTTAAAGGAGGAAAAGATTTCCTTTTTGATTAAATCATAGCCAACTCTGATTCTTATTTAAAATAATACAACTTTATGTCATAACTTGAATTTACGCCTTTTTTAAATTGTCTCGACGCCACTCTATTATACATAAAAAAGTGCCTCAAGAATGTAAAAGTTGTTTTTTCATAACTTTACAAACAACCAAATTATTGACATGTGTCAGTCAAAAAATCGAACTTTTGTTTATAACTCGAAAACAAAAGACGATAACAAATTTTTGTTGTCGCCAGTTAATTTGTCTCAAAAAGAAAGATCGAGAATGTGTCTTCCATTTTTTTTATATCACTTACAGTTACCGAATTACCCTATACAAACATCGAAATTTGCCCACCCTCACTCGATTTCATTGCTTTATTCTTCACCTAGGAAAAAAATTTAAAAAGTGTACTTATATGTTTTCTTCTGATGAATCCAAATTCAAGAAAACTATTGAACGTCAGATAAAAAAGTTATTGCCGAAAACTAAAAAATGAAAAATTTACCACCCTGCATATTAATGCTGAAATAAACATATATGATATTTCAGTGATTATGAATGAGTACCACATTCATATTTTTCACTTCTGGTTTAACCGGAAATCATTTCAGCTTTTTTATCTTAAGTATACAGTATACACCCTATATATTAAGCTCAATTTAAAGAAATTTTCTTTCTGAGACATTTAAAATGATCACCCTGTACAAGCACTAAATCACTGAGGTGACTTAAATATCAAACTGATTCAATTGGATGTCAAAAATAGGATATATGGCCGAAAAACTAAACTGTTCAAAAGAATCAGTTCATTTTGTTTTCAATCATTCAAAAGTAAAAGACTAATTAAGAATAACTCATTATATGTTAGAACCATTTATTACTTTTAGACTATCCATCTAAAATACTTCATATTTTACCTACTTCTGACCTCCCAATAATCATCTTTCCTCAGAAACTCTTTGATACAACCAAAACATCGACATCCTTATAATGAATGAATTTTTAGCAGCCATAAGAAAAGAACAGCCATCACAAAATAGTCTCAACAATGTGCAATCATCAGGCCAAGTTATTTTATTTAGAAAGTCAGATAATGAGAAACAATTTCAGTGGATCTTCTTCCTGTCTGCTTTTCCATGCAAGTGTAGAAAATACAACTTTTGGTTTCTAAATCGGTTATTCAGAAATTGTATAAAGCTAGTTATGATAAAAAGCTTCTTGAATAGATAGTTTTGGGAGTACCTGCAACTGTTGATGGTCAAAACTAAAGAAGATATATTTTTCAGGCTGGTAGTTCATTATCAAGTTGAATTTTTTTTTGCAGACAATCTATGCAGTCTTAGTTTCGTCATAACACGAGACTTGTCATTCATTTTTTGCCATTTTTATGTGGCTCCTCAACTAGTAATAAAAACTACACACATCTGTCGTCGGAGTGCCAAATCCAATTTTAAATTTAGTGACAAAAATGTATTTTTTTGATTTGAAGTTGAATGTCAACGGCAAAGTTATATATTTTGTATATGTTCGTTAGATTTAATTCAAATGATGAATAAATTATGACAGATTTCTGTCTATTGTGTGTGACTCAGTGATCTTAATGTTTCCAATAAATTGAACCCCTGCTTTTTTTCATCATACTTTTTGGAACCATGATCTCTACCTCTGTTCTCTTTTAAAAGATGCTTAGATACTATTAACACTTCACACCGTGAACTACTCAAAGAAGCACAAAAAATACTTGACAAACAGGCTGAAATTTGTTTTCCTTATCTAAATTTATAACACACGAATAGATTGGACCTCTTTAACAGACTTTCTTCTCGTTAGGATATTTAACTCTTGATTATGTCAATTTTGCGATTTTGATTATCTCGATTTGTCAGTCAATATAATTTCTCCTTCAGTGTAATTCTAGCTTTTCGGCACATTGCGTTACCATTAAATGTTTTTGTTGCATGCTTGCATGAACTAACGAATTTCCCCAAATTACGAAAATGTTCAGAATGCCTAAGAATAATAAACATAATAAAAATACACCCATATAACTTTAGTTTATCGCACTTACCTTGTTACACTTGAAAATTTCATGAGGCCTGAAATAAAATAAAATAAAATACCACTGTTATTTTCCTAAATATGAGCTTGTTTATTGGATTTTAATTACAATTTAAATTCAATATTTTATTATTTTAAATTAGTAATCCATCAGGTAGTCATGAAACTTGTTTCCTTGTATTTTCCGCTCGTCCCTCGATGTTGCTAATCTCGCTCTGATTGTTACTTCAAGAGATCTAAAACAAAACAAATTTTATAGAAGACCATCATCCAGTGGTTTGTTTTAGTAAATAATAAGTGTCACAGGGCAAATGTATAGATGTCTTTCTTTTGTCTATATCGCTAATATAATATTAATAGTAACTTACCAATATTATTAGTCCAATCCAGCCTCTTCTCGTGTAAGAAATTATTTCTGTCCTCGTTGCCTGCCACGTACTTCGGCTTAGGGTTGAATTAATTGATATGCATTTTCAATTCTAATTGTTTTTCGAGTAATGACCGTACCTACAATGTAATAAATTGTATTTAATAAAATATAACCTATGAAAGAAAACAAACAAACGCGATATCGTTTCTTTCTTATTATGAAATAAAGAAAATAATTGGGGACTTACCTTGATAGGGCTTGTTATCCAGTAATGGTTACTTGTGTTAGTAATATACCATAAACCTTTTACTTTACAATTCCCAGCTTAGGTTATTATGTTGTCTGTCAAAACTTAAATTAAACTTTACGCACTACGTAGGCAAAAGTAGCTGTCGTTACGGTTGCAACGTTCTAGCGTAAGAGCGCAAGACGGTACGTTCAATATTACAGGACCGCCTTAGGTTACGGCTTTATTACTAGGCGCTAATTTTGTTATATTTTCTATTCAGCGGTACAACCAACATAGTAACATACTGCATAAGCATCCTAGCTGTTCAACTGTTGTAATATGGTAGTAAACAGTAACCATTTAATTGTTTAAAATTGTAGGCTTGTGGCGATTGAGACCTCCGGTCCTGTGTCTCTCAGGTCATGTCCTTGATACCATTTGAAGGTCGTGAACTATGTAAGATGTTAACATGACTTACGTGGTATGGGTAATTTTCCTTTGTAATTTAAATTTGTCTTCTCTAAATAATATTTTGTTTATTAGGTCTTCTAGTCTAAGAGAAAATAGTATGTGTCTCACTTTGTGGTATTATTTTAAACAGTAGGGCTTCTGTAATTTATGTTCTTCTTGACTTGGATCGTCAACAATTAACGCGGTACATCGTTCATTTCCTGGATTTGAATGGTTTTTCTGAAATGCTAGTTTTTAATATTTTTTTCTCCTTCCTTCTTTTTCCAGGAGAGCCATGTTTTGTGGATTATTAACGGGGTAGGCATTGCGTTCACACGTTCTTTATTGTGAGTTACCAATTTTTGAGTATTGGGATCAATAGTGAGTGCACTGCCGTGTTCGTGATTAGATTATCATCTTATGTGATTTAGTTAGTTTTCACGAAATTACATTTTGGGATTAACTCGTTAAGCCTTGTAGAAGTGCCTGTCGAGGAACTTCCAGTGTTTTAAGATTTGGAGACTACAGTCAAACCGGAATTTTTTTTTTTTTGGTTCAATTTTCCTTCCACCCTGAGGAAATATTTAAATAGTGCACTTTTGGTTCACCGTTTTGAGGTGTCGCCTTTTGGTTCACCACCGTTTTGTGGGACCGATTCCCGGCCATCGCATCAGAGAACATCTCCTAGCTGTGTAGCGCTCACCCATTTGGCTACAACCCCTAGACATTATTGACAACGCCGCCGCTCACCAGTCACAAGATAAGTGCCCTAGTACACACCTTTTTGTTTACTTTTTTTTTCACAGATTTATGCCATTTGTTGGATATTTGTAGCATGGATATCTTGTTTATTTTATTTTTATATACATGTATATCCTATTAGTATTAAGTGTATATGGGAACAACCCTCCCATCAGTGCGAGTATTTCTCTGTTATATTTACCAATATATGTACATATCTCCGTAAATGTCATTGCATATTATAATATACCTATATAATTTTGTAATATATCCTTTGATTTCAAACATCCAGTTTTTTTTCGTTGTTTGTGTGTTTACCACCTAGCTGTCTTACCTGCTCCCCCCGATGAGCTAGCAAGTGTGTGGTTCCTACTTGATTTTCGAACGTTTGCTGCGAGTACCGGAGAGGTATCCATCGAAGATTACTCACATTTCACCTTTTTTTTTTTGTTATTATTAAATAACGATAAATATTTTTTTTTTATTACGATTTGTACGTAGCAACCTTAATTTCTTTACACGCTCTCTTTTTTTGTAGGTTTTTAAATACCTTTCAGGGCCCAAACGACCCACTTATTACAAGTAGCTCACCATGATCCATCACAGTTACTAATTAATATTTGAATCTGAAATACAATCACAAGTAATAAAACGATCACATCGAACTTACCAAACATAACGAGAAAAATGTAAATATATAAAAACAGCGTTTTGAAACAAACAACTTTCTTCAGATAGTGCATTTTAAACGAAAATGTATTTACACTAATAAAAATATGCGGAAAAGAAAGTGTTTTCAAACGTCTATTTTAATGACATAATAATAAATTATCTCATTTTAATACCAATTCCAATTTAATAATTTCTTGTCTATTAGTACATTATCTAAATAAGGCTATTCAAATATTTCATTTATCTCACATACGTACATAGATATATACATAAAATAAATAAAATAATACATAGAGGATAAGTTTTTTACAGTACATATACGTACATATGTGGAGGCCAGGACGACAGTATTACCCGTGCGGCTAGGCCCACCTGGAAGCCGATGTTCTGGCTTATCCATGCGTGGATCGCCTTTAGTTGCTGGTGGTGGGCATGTCACTTTCCTGTACAGAAGTACAGACAGTGCATTTAAGTAAAAAATATTACAAAAATTTATTATAATTAGATGAAAGTGGTTAGAGAGAACATGGTTATTTTAAATTATACAGGAAAAAATTATAAAAAAAACCTGCTTAAAGTAATTAAAAAGTTTAATTTGAAAATTAAAATTGTATTTAGGTCCGCGGTATGGTTCGAAGTAGAAATGCGTGTCTATGCCTTGTAAGGAGATGTTGATGGGACGAGACGTGTGTTTGTAGGTGTAGAATGTGATTAAGTGATTGGGGTGTCTGTCTTTGTTCGTGCTTAGTTTACCTCAGTTTGCGTCGAGGTACAGGGGTAGGTAATAGTGTAGTAATTTGTGGGTGGGTACGTAGCCGTGGTGTTCTCGTATGTCTGTAATATGTCTGATCAGGTACGAGATATGTATGTTTTTGGTCAAAATGTTGTGTGAAGTCTGTATAATGTAGTCACGCATGTATGGAATATTTGTGTTTGTGTGTAAATCGTCGATTAGTATGTTTGTATTCGCGTTAGTAACTAGTCTGAATAATTTGTTCTGCGTCACTTGGAGACGTCTATACCGAGTGTCTGACATGCGACTCCAAGCGACGCAGCCGTATGACATTGTAGGTCATAGTATTGTTTTGTAAAGTAGCAGTTTGTTGTTTGTGTTTAGTTGTGATCGTCTGTTAAGTAGCTGGTAGGGTTTATGTAAGTTCATGTAAGTCTTATTAATTGTCTTTGTTATGTGAGGTTTAAAAGAAAAGCGTTGGTCGAGTGTGAGTCTTAAGTATTTAACTATCTTATTTTTTGTTATGGTTTTTCCGTTGATTTTAAGTGGGTTAAAGGTCTTAACGTTGATACATTTTTTAATGAATTATATTGTTTCTGTCTTGTATTCGTTTATTGTGATCTTCCAATCATCATAGTATTTTGTCTGTCCAAATGGTAATGTATTTTAGTAGTCGCTGTCTGTGCTTAAAAAGATTGTGCGTATATGGTCGTGTCGTCTGCGTATATTATAGTTTGCATCAAAAGATGGGTAGGGATATCAGATAAATCAAGGTCAAACAGCGTGGGTGACAGCACCGTACCCTGCGGTACTCCTGCTGTTATGTTATATGAGTTAGATCTGGTGTTGTTTATTTTAATTCTGAATTTCCTATTTGTCAGGTATACTTTATTAAAGTAATGTAAAACATTAGAAAATTGTACAAATGTAATAATTTGTACAGGAGACCCCCGTGCCACACGGTATCGAAAGCTTTTTGTATGTCCAACAATAGCATTTAGTGCTATATTTCTTGTTGAAGCCGTTGATGACGTCATCACCTGCACAGCGACGGCATGATATTGTGCCCTACTCTGAAACCAAACTGTATGCCTGGTATTGGATCCTTCTTTTGACTATTTTGTTGAGATTTTTTAAAAATATTTGTTCCGCTATTTTACCTAATGAATTTAGTAATGAAATTGACCGGTAACTTTCGGATGCGTACGGTTTCTGCCTGGTTTCAGGAAGGGCACAATGATTGCAGTTTTCCACGCTGTAGAGAAACATTGCAGTCGAATCGCCGAATTTATAGTATTCGTGATTTGTACCAGTCCTTTTCGTGGCAGTTTTTTAATAGTAAGTTTGGTATTGTATCTGGTCCAGGAGCTTTGAAGTTTGGAAAAGTTTTGAGAATATTTCTTATTTCTGTAGGGGAAGTAATTATTTTAGCAAGTTTTCTGGGCGTGATGGAAAAGTGGGAGGGAATGTCCTGTGCTTGTCTATCGATGTCGACTTGTTGTTGTGTATTATTGACCCTAGTAGTATAAGTCTGATGTAAGTGCTCTGCTAAAACGTTAGCTTTGTTTCTGTTTGTCAAGGCCGTCTGTCCGTTAATTATTATAGCGGGTATTTCATTTTTGTTCCGTTTTACCAGTTTAGCGATAGTCCAGAGTGTATTGTATTTAACTGATTTTAATACCGCTAATGCCATCTGTAAGTAAAAATCACTCATTCCAAATTAAATAGTTTTTCAGTTTTTGGCGAAGGAGCTGGTTATAAAGATTTTATGGTTAATATTGAAGTACGCCTAAGGGTAAAAATATGGTGAAGCTTCACCTCAAGCCTAGATTAAAGTTTTGATTCAAGTACCATGTAAAGTATTACATCACACACACACACATAGCAAGTTCATTTGTTGAGGAATTTCTCTATCAGTCGTCGTTGCACGTAATTGATTGTAGTTTTGTTAAAAATGTCGTCTGATAATGGTTGTAATTTGTTTGCAAGTGTAGCGGTAAAATGGTACAATTTAGTGTTCATCCAATAAACCAAGTGAGGCAGCCACTTGGTGAATACCATAGTCTTTTAAGGAGTTAAAAAAAATTCTAAAAAAATTTCGGAAATACATGCGCATACTATTATCAACTTTTACGTATATTTTAAATTTAATTGAACAGAATTTCTCTTGGTCTATATTACTTGCAAATAGATACACTAGAAAATACTACCATAAGAGTCCAGAACCCTGCCCTTAAACGTACCAATCAGAGTTTTCCATTTCAGGCATCAACACAGGCATGAGTTTTAAAATACAAACACATTTGAATCTTTCTTTGAGACGATGCTGGAATATAGGCGTGAGTTCTGGGTCGAGGTTTCACTATAAACGAGTACATTTACCTGTATGTGTTTGAGAACAGAGTCGTTACTTGAGTCGAAGCTTGAGGCAATGCTCCATTATGTTTTTGCCCTTACTTATAGTCTGTACCAGATCAGAAAGCAATGTTGGTAAAGATAGAGAATGTTTGTCCTTGCCTCCGATTGGTAAAATTGCAAGCCAAGTTCATGCAGAGTAAAATTGATAAATCAGACAGCTGCAGCTTTACTCAGCAAATATGTAAAATAATTCTTTAAAATAATGAATAGAGAATTAAACTTTTTTATTTATTTATTTATTTAAATACAAAATTCTACAGGCAGGAGCCCAATTATAGGAAATTATGTATAGATAAATACACAATAAACAATTTTGAGTGTTACAACAAATTTCTTGATTAAATATATAATATATACGAACAAAACATATAGAATTGTATATACACAAATAAATATACACTTGTACATATACATATATACAGATAAATAAAGAATACAATAGATTACAAAACATCCAGATGTAATACAGAGTTTTTAATTACAATTTCATTGCAGAAAAATATATCAACACAATCTTCGATTTTAGCACATTTAACATACATTTGGTATATTGGAGAGGTCAAGAAAATATTAGTTCTTGGTATGTGTGAAATAAATAAGTTATTATGGCGAGCAGAAATTCTAGGTACTTAATTTATTTGATTTAATAGATTAATACAATCCAGACGATTACTAACAATTTTATATAGAAAAATTATTGATTGAGATATTCTCCGTTTGGCAAGACTTGGTAAGTTAAATTTTTCTAACAATATATTTTGTGGAAATCCAATAGGTGGATAAGTATCCTCAAGAGTGTACACAGCAGATTTTAAAAACTTACGCTGAATATTCTCTAATTGTAATATATTGATATTATAAATTAGGTTCCACACAACTGAAGCATATTCAAGGCGAGAACTAACAAATGTTACATAGATTAAACGATGAGTGTTGATATTTTTAAAATCTTTGCAGTTCCTGATTACAAAGCCAAGACTCTTAAAAGCAGAAGTAGTTACTAATTCGACGTGCTTATTGAATGACAATTTAGGATGAAAATACACGCCACGGTCTTTAATAATATCCCGTCTTTTTAAAACAACATTATCGATATTATAATTGTACACGTAGAGATTATGCATTCGGCCAAATGACATGACATTACACTTGCTAGCATTGAGGGGTAGATAGTTATTGATGCACCAGGAATTTATGGTATCCAAGGTATTTTGCAGAATTTGACAATCATAAACATTACACAGCCCCACAAAAAGAAAAAAAATTCTGACCTAGCAACGAGACGAGTATATCCATATGTATTTTTGATAACTGATTCCGAATCCGGGATCAAAAAAAGTCATACACCCCCAAAAAATAATTTTAGAGCCAAAAAACACACCCTTAATAGGGATATGAGATAACACTCTGAAAATGATGTTATCATTTTAATCAATCGTTTTGTTTAATATTTTCGGGAAAATTTGAATGTATTACGATAAAAATAAAGGTAAATTATAGCGTTCACCCTATTGGTATGAAACGCACCCTCATAGAGGGTGAGAACCACCCTCATCTGCCACCAAACCTATTGATAACGACAATGACTGAAAAACATTTAAAAATGTTTAAGTTTCATTAGGTTTGCAATAAATTGACGTAGAATTCACGTAATACCCCTAAACTACCCCTACAGTGTTATGAAAAACAACCCTTAACTACACATGATAGCAGACTACTGTTGGTCTCTGAAAAGAGACACGAAAGAACAACACAAACGACAGTCAGTAAGAAGATCGTTTGAAAATAAAGTTAAAAGATACCATAAAAAAAAAGATTAAAAAAAAGAAGAATTAAAAGCTACTAACGTAAGAATACTTCTCACCCCCTTCAAGGATGCGTTTTATACCCAAATGGTGTTAAGATTGGTGACAAATGACTGCTAATATCCTAGCCATAAGGATCTCTGCAAATAAGAACATCCATATAATGAAATCGTTATCAAATTTTATGTTTTTTCCTTTCTTTTTTCTGTAATTGAAGTTAAGGGTTGTTTTTCATAACGATATAGGGGTAGTTTTGAGGTATTACGTGAATTATACGTCAGTTTATTGCAAACCTAACGAAACTTAAACATTTTTAGATGTTTTTCAGTCATTGTCGTTATCAATTGGTTTGATGGCAGATGAGGGTGATTCTCACCCTCTATGGGGGTGCGTTTCATACCGATGGGTGAACGCTGCAATTCACCTTTATTTTTATCGTAATACATTCAATTTTCCAGAAAATATTATACAAAACGATTCAGGGGGTGTTTTTTGGCTCTAAAATTTTTTTTTTGGGGGTGTACGACTTTTTTTGACCCCGGATTCGGAATCAGCGATCAAAAATACATATGAATATACTCGTCTCGTTGCTAGGTCAGAAATTTTTTTTTTTTTGTGGGGCTGTGTTATCAATAAATCGGTACATTTTTAAGTTGTCTGCATACAAGAGGAAGTGAACATTAATATCATTAATATATATTACAAAGAACAGCGGTCCTAGTATCGAACCCTGTGGCACGCCAAATCTTTGCAAGAAGCTATTCGATTTATGACCACGATACTGAACAAATTGATGTCGATTCTTTAAATATGACAGTATTAAAAGAAGTAACGATTTCGAGAGACCAAATTTGTCTAGATTAGAAATCAAAGCACCATGGTCAATTCTGTCAAAAACCTTAGAAAAGTTTGTGTAGATAGTATCTACCTGACCCCCCGATCAAGACCTTCCCAAAGAAATTACGTTTTGCACACAAGGTTCGTTACTGTAGATAGACCCTTCATAAAGGTATGCTAATCAATAGATATTAAACCAGATACATGAGTGTACATAGAACCGTGCAGAATAATTTCAAAAATTTTTCCGAAGTTACAAATAATAGTGATGGGTTTATAGTTTGTTATATCACCATTTTCCCCCTTTTTGTACACTGAACACACACGTGAATTTTTCCAGTTTTGAGGAAATCTCGAGGTACTGAGAATTAAATTGAAAATTATTAGAAAGGCTTTAGCGAATATAGTTGAACAATCTTTAATTAGAAATGCCGGAGTTATATCAGGGCTCATGGTCATTGTGGTTTTAATTTTCTTTATAAGTTGACATATTTTCTCCTCAGTGATGACAGATAAGTTTAAGGTATTTAAATTCAGACTACTTACATCGTCAAATTTACGGAGTGTATGGGACGTAAAGGATTTAGAGAAAAAGTCCGCAAAACTATCAACTATTACTTGGGGGTCTTCAATCATTTGATTCTTGTAAATTAGCGATAAAGAAATGGATGAAGTATTGTTTTTTGAATTATCAAAGGTCCAAAAATTGTTAGGATTGGTTTGCATGTTATTTTCAATGTTGTCTAAATATAACTTGTAAGCACTATCGATGTCAGATTTAATTTTTACTCTCAATGTCTTAAATGTATTATAATACTCAGTGTTACCAGATTTTTTATATTTGTTTAATATCTTTTCCTTCTGCTAAATAAGATAGATTATCTGTCTATTAAACCATGTGGGATGAGGCCCACAACTTTTTTGTTTTTAGGTAGATATGTATCAAAAATATCATATAATTTTAAATAAAGTGCATCCACAGCTGTATCTATATTATTAAAATATTCCAGAAAAGTCAAATCTATGAGCTCAAGTTGATTATACAGTTCTACAAAATTGGCCTTTTTGAAATTAAACTCAGTTATTTTTATCCGGAAAATTATCGTGTCTAGAATTTTGAATATCAGCCTTAATTAGTAAGGCGGGGTGATACCTATCCTCTATAAGGAGAATTTCAGAAACTTTATTTACAGAGTAGTGCCTATTGTAAAAAACAAGATCTAAAAGTCTTGCGTCTATATTAAAAATATGATTACATTGGTCTAACCCAAAAAAATTTGAAAAATTGTTAATAGCGCAGATGGAAGTAGTAGTTACATTACCATTTTCATAGTGCGCATACTCAAGAAGATTAAAGTCTCCGATTACTAGCAGGTGAGAACCATAAATACTATAGAGACACTCGGATGTCAACTAGTTTTTCATATTCCTCAGCTTTCCCCTGATGGAGAATATACATGACAATCACATATAGAGAGCGAAAATTAATTTATGTTACTAAAATATCAACTAATATCGCAAGATTTATTATCACCAACACTAATATTGTCTTTTATTGCCCTATATTTTTTACAAATTTCAAGTAATACACCACCTCCTCTTGCAGAATTAGTGGCATTAAAATTACGATCGTATCTAAATACATCATACCTATTAATATAGAAAAATTCGGAGTTATAAAAACTATCAATTAGCCAAGTCTCCGTAAGTGCAATTAAGTCGTATTGATGGATAGAGGCGGTAGAATTAATTAGATCTGAGGATTTGAAACGAATGCCCCTTTTATACTATGTTTAGTAGTAATATATGTATTAGACTTGAATATGTCACTCTACTAAACAGAGTATAAAATGGGCATTCGTTTTAAATCAAGTCTAATACATATATTAAGTATTAGGTAACTCTAGTACTGTTGAATGTGTTTTTAATAAATAAAATGTTTTTAAGTAACTAGTAATTATATTTTTCCATCAGAACTCTTATGATTTTTGCAATTTCCTTAATTGCGTAGTTTTTAATATTAAATGTAGCTATTTTCCACGTATACTACAAAGTATCAATTATTGCACCGTTTTTTTCTTAAAAAGCAAATAACTGATTAAAGTAGTTTTTTGCTTTACTGGTATTTACACGTTTTATTTTCAAAACTAGGTTTTTGAATACGTTAACTGTTATTTCTTAATATTATGTTATTTTTGGAAAAAATCGTAATTGTAAAAGTCAACAGTTGTTTTTAACACAATATAATGGTGGTGGGTTTTATTAATAATAAATAAAAAGTATTTTGTACTAAAAATATAATCGACTGTGCCTTCTGTATTGGTCAGTCATAACCTGACAAACAAGATCTATTCTGGTTAATTTTACAACAAATATAAAAAGGAACGAAATAGTTGCAGCGAAAAAAATAAATTAACTGGTTCAAATGTTGAAATTTATGATCACCTTACCAAATAGCGCTATGATCTTTTGATAAAAGCTAAGGAAAAATATGGTACGCAACATGCATGGTCCTCTGAAAGGAAAATTTATGTGTTAAGTGATAGAACAAAACAATTAATGAATTTAGAAGCTGATCTAATATTTAATCAACCTGGTAGGACTATAATGTATTTTAGAATAAATTTGCTGTTTAAAATTGATATGACATTACTTTTTGTACTGTATACTTATTTTACTTCCTCACCCCTCAAAGTGACGAAGTTATGTATTCGTGAAAAAAATTTAGAAAATTTTTATTGCATTTCTGGACGAATCTCAACGAATTATGGCGATACACAAAATTTCAGACGGAAAAAATTTTCTGTCTGTGTCTGTGTTGGCGATAGCAGCTACAGTTTTTGAGATAAAACTTTCAAATTTGGTACACACATTCTAGAGGTCAAGGAAGGGATTGAGTACGTTGATGAGCAAAATCGGTCAAAAAAAATATTAGTGACATTCCCCCAATGTGACTTTTTTGAAACGTCAAAATGTGACTTTTTTGAAACGTCATAAAATGCGACTTTTTTGTAACGTCAAAAATTACTCTTTATTATAAACTCCACCATACGTCGAGTTTTACTATGGTGAGGAAGTTCTGATCTCCAAATAAATGGCAGCGGTTTATTATCTTTTTGTTTGTTAAATATAAAAAAAGTAATAGAATAAATTTAAACTTATAAAAATACCTTAATAATTATAACACCGGCACACAAAAAAAAAGCTGTTTGTACATTTGACGCCACCTACCTCCCGACATGTATTTCGACCAGCTGAATCCGAATTTGAAGTCAGTTTGGACCGTACACCCTCAAATATCAAGTAAATTGAAAAACCGTAAAAAATGGCAAAAATTGGGTGTTTCGGTAATAAAAAAAAATGTTGTGGATCTATACCAAGCCTAATTTTTATATACTTCGATCCGCTGAATACGAATCTAAAGTATATTTAGACCATAAGCCGTTTTAAATCTAAATAAATTGTAAAAAACCCTTGAAAATTGTTAAAAATGGCAAAAAATTGTGATTATGTTGATGAAAAAAATTTTGTAGACCCGGATCGAAGAGGATTTTTATGTAATTTGATCTGCTGAATCCGAATCTGAAATATATTTGGCCCATTAATCCCTCAAAATCTCAAAAAATCGCAAAAAAACCGATAAAATAGCAAAAAATTGCAGTTGAAAAAATTGAAAAAAAAATCTATGAAACACGATTAAATACGTTTCTTTTATTTTTTTATGCATAAAATACAAGTTTAGAATCTGAAAATGTGAAAAATTGTAAAATCTATAAAAAATGACGTATAAACAGAATGAAAATTTTTTTCATCAATATAATCATAATTTTTTGCCATTTTTAGCAATTTTCGAGGGTTTTTTACAATTTATTTACATTTAAAACGGCTTATGGTCTAAATATACTTTAGATTCGTATTCAGCGGATCGAAATACATAAAAATTAGGCTTGGTTTAGATCCACAAAATTTTTTTTATTACCGAAACACCCAATTTTCGCTATTTTTTACGGTTTTTCAATTTACTCAATATTTAAGGGTGTACGGTCCAAACTGACTTCAAATTCGGATTCAGCGGGTCAAAATACATGTCGGGAGGTAGGTGGCGTCAAATGTACAAACAACTTTCTTTTTTGTGTGCCGGTGTAATTATTTTATAAAAAATATATTTACTGAGGTGATGTTAGCATATAGTTAATCTTTAAAAAAATAAAAATAAATGATTTCTTCAACAAAAGTAATGTAAACACAATCAATTGTGATTATTATAAAAACAAATACTTTGAATGAGGTAAATTTCTTAACAAAATTAAGTAGAATAACATAAATAAACCATACACAAAAATGTCTGCTTAATCAGAATTTATCAAGGAAATGTAAAACTGTGTAACGTAAGAGGTAAATCGCTCCTCGAAAACTAAAAGTGTATTTAACTACAATTATATACTGAAAATTTGAAAATATAGACTAATGTTTATATGGAGGCTTCTATAAAGCAATTTTCATCATGAAATTATTCCTCATAATAATCTGATTTTTGATAAACTGAAAAAAAATATTAGAACAATAACATTATAACTTCGTATGTGTAAACAGGATAAATAAATATCATGAACATTAACAAAATATAACAATAATGATCTAAGTAGTTACAAGATGAATTTATCATGCTAGTTTTATAGTGCAAAAGGACAAAGTGCAGGAAGTGAGAAAGCTTGGGACGCTAACAAGTGTCTAAGACCTTCGTTAAAAGTTATCGTAATAGGAAGTGAAATACTCCAAAATGTTCCTAGTAAAGCCAGGAACAAAGATATGATAAAATTAAGAAGAATGTGACGTACAAAATGATATTTTCTTTGTTTGTTATACTTGCCACTTTGGCACCCTTTAGTACAGCAGCGGTACTTTGAACTATTTATTACGGTAACGGTCTCGAGCGTCAGTTCTTGTGTAGGAACACCACTTTATTCTATCAGCGCACAGTGGTCCAAATTTAGTTGAGAACGGAACTAATATTTTTTTTTCCTTGAAATTTCTTAAAAGTACTAAGGAATCATGGGAAAAATATGAAAAAAAATCTTGGCTTACAGATATGGTTTTTAAAAGGGGTGGCATGTCGGGAGCACTAGGTTCCGTATGTTTGTAGGGTTTTTTTGACTACGACCTTGCTTTAACCATTTAAAATTATTATAATCATTCTGTATATTAAACGGAATGATTATGAAATAAAAATAACGAAAATGAATTGATAATATTTAGGAGCTTAGGGGTAGTTTTGAAGGAAACACTACACTTTTTTACAAACATTTATTTTAAACAGGTCAACTTATCACTCAATTCAAACGTAGAATAACAAAAATAGGTCAGTTAAGTAATTTCAGTCACTTTCACTGTCGTCATTTGTTGATGATACATTTGTGGTTGTATCGCTTTCATCTGCCGAACCTTCTTCCATAACCGCTACACAAAGTGGTTCAGTTTCCCGCTTAAGATCTGGTTCCTAACAGGCTTATAACCTCTGAACTAAAAGATGAGAGTTTCTTGTTCGGCAATTTTCTTGAAGATGATATTAATGGATCCGACGAAAGTAGTAACGTATTCAATAAATCTTCATTTGTAGTCACCCTCGAAAACTTTCTGGTATGAAACTCTCTAAAAACTTTTTTAAATCTTTATTCCGAGATTCCTGAGCTTCCTCAGACAGTTGCCCAATGGGTAATAGTGCAGTTCTTATTATTGCAGATCTGTGAAGGAGAATTTTATGAACTGACGCAGGCATGTAATACCATGGATACTTTTCCACGAACAGTCTGGCCGTTTGCACTGCATATTTGTCGAAAACCTCACAGTTAATCTCGTATCCACAAGATAATGCAGATAGTATAACGCCGAACCTTCTAATTATCTCTTCATGAATACCAGTTATGGAAGCCGATTGAGCTGGATCTTTAAAAAAACGTCTAGCTGTATTTCCGTCATTTGTACTTCCACTTCCACCAGGTTTCGGAATGTCTACTAATAACCCCATTTTTTTCCTGAAATCTTCTTGTAATTTTTTTTTCGCACTTCAACAATGGATTTATTTTCTCCTCGTATCTGTCACTTTTTCATCTCCAATCTGTATGATACATGTAAAAGACATTCAAAACATCGAATCCATACATGTAAAGTTGATAAACCAAATTGAAAAGATTGTTCGTCTGCCTGCTTTTGTAAAACTGCATCAATGTTAGTCATTTCAACAGGTTTTGCTTTACATAAATAGCAGATCTGAGCAGAAGATGTGTCAGTAAGGGCGTTACAAACCTTTCCGTTTATCATTGACATTATGCAAATATATCTAATTCTGATGTCTCGGTTCTGAACTGTACAATTAGTTGGCTGAAGTTCTGCTATTTGAGCTTCAATGTATTGCATTTCTGCCAAAGAAAGTTGTGTGGTTTCCTTTTGAAACTGGAAGCGAATCGGTCGACAATACCTTGTAGAGGATGGCCTAGGATTTTGCCATACAATTCGTTTTTCTTGATCTGGTTGCTGAGAATAAAGTTGAAGTGGTACCAAAGATGATAAAAATAAATCACCATCACTTAATCCCATATCCTCATCGTTGTTTATACCGTGAATGTCCAGTACTACCATCGCAACCCCATTTAACTAATAATACCAAATCCTTCGATTGTTCTTCAGTCAAACTTAAAATAACTGGTCCCTGTAATTGAAGTATACGATTTGCAGTGTGATCTAAAAGATCTTGAAGCCGAACTTCTGCCAACGTTTCCGTAATAGTGAACGTTTCTTTCGGGGGTAGCATCTTCTCTTAGTTTCCAGAACTCTATGGTAGGCGGGATAAATATCAGCGTTATGTTTTTTCCCCTCTTTTCTTAATAGTAAATACTGGTGCTTTGACAATTTTCCTTCGACAATAAGTGAAACTGATTCATCTTCATTGTATGGTATAACATTTTTCCGTTCTCTAGTCTTGAGAACGATGAAGATCTTATCTTTCCAGCACGAGTAGGAGTTGTGAACACAGCTTCTGAAGTCAGTTTAGAAGCTGCCTGTTGACCCTTTTCTTTAAGAGTTTTTTTGGCAGCAAATGTAAGTTCCTCAGCTTCATATACTGCTGCTATATTTTCCACTCTCTTTCTTTTCGCTCTTTCTCCTATTTCTAAAAATGATTTCTTTGGACGACCAGTTGATGTACTTGGTTGTGGCTCTGCAGAGGGCTCCTTTCTCTGAACCAAATCTGATTTTTCAAAAACAAATGCTCCATTTAACCAACTGTCATTCCTTTTTAAAAATAGATCCACAGTATCGAGCAATTTTCAAATTTTTCAAAAACTTTACCGCAAAAACGCTACACTCCTTCTAAAGACGTCGTTGTTCGTCAATATTACCCTCTATTTCAAAGTACCTATTGGACTAAATAATTGAGTGGATGCTTTGTTTGAATATTGCGGTTTTCTCTGGATTTCTGTCGTAAAATATCGAAAAGTTGCCTTCTCGTTAACATTTTCAATAAAGGACGAAATTTCCTAAAAATTAAAATATTAGTATTAACATTATTCGTAGCATTATTATTAAATAATTATTAATTATTTTATGCCATATCACGTTTAATGTATGTATAGAAAAATAATTCATTATCACAGAGACTCAAAATAAATTAAATATTTTTAAACTGGGGCAGTGGTGGTCCTCAAATATTTGATATGTTTTTACTAACACTTCAAGCTATTTTTTAAATATTTTTCGAGAGCGGGGACTCACGGGGATTTTTCTGTAGGTCTACGTGAAGTTTAAAATTTACACTGATTTGAGTGAGAAACAATGCAGAAGTTAATGCTTGTGAAATAAATAAATTGCTTACCTGACTAAACTGTCCAATATATATTTCACCAAAATAGTACACAAAATATTAACTACCACCTCTGAACAAACTCGGGCTACTAAACAAACTTTTATTACATTAAAGTGCACTACATAAATGATTGGGTTTACCCAGGCGTACAAAGCAGGCAGATCGCCGTAATGACCTGAAATTCTAGGAAGGGATGGTCTGGGTATTTCCGCATGCGCCCCTAAAATTTTATTGAGGTACAACAACCTTGAGAAAATGGGACTTTTTTCCGCTTTTAAACCAGATCGGAACCACTGTGCAGCGGTATGATAAAAGCTAGGGTAACTTAGTGAAGAAACAGAATGTCCAGGTGGTTTGTGTGTGTGGTTATCGGTTGCGTACCAATGGACAACTTCACCTTACCTGCTGAAAACGTTTCACTGTTACAAACAGATTTACTTACTTATATCTTTTCTTTAAATAGATGGTAGACTTTCAACTGTATTTACTCTATTTATTTGAGACTGCTTCACAAAAGAATAAAGAAATAAAAAATATACATTATCGTGTTATATGTTTGGTGTATTATTTTATATTTTAATTTATGGGATTTATCTTATTTCATCCGTCCTAAAAAGGCAAGAGAAATACAGCACTGGAGTATAAGCCGAAAATAAATTAGTAAATAATCAATAAATGAACATCAGTAAGAAAAAAAATGAAGAAAAATAATAATTTCAATAAGTGCATATTTACCTGAGTTGGAACATACAGAATAAGCTGTCTTTGTAGAATTGAATTAATAATAATAAGTCAAGAAATATAAAGGATACATAATAAGACGAATTAAAATAAAATTAATACAGAATTTAATAGTTCTATGAAGCAGAAACAAACTAAATACCTATCTGGGTAGAAATAGATTGAATCAGCTGTGTTTACTGGGAATTCCAGTTTAACTGTTACAAAGTAAGTGAATTGTACCAAGCTTTTTCGTCGACTAACAATAAAAAAACTGAACTTTCATAAACGTGAAAACTGTTATTTGATTTAATTTTAAGTACAATTGTTGGACAAACAACATCACTAAATAAACTGTACGTTATTCTAAAAGTAGGAATTGCCAATTAGCCAAAAATAAATATCAAAATTAATATAGTAATAACAACGGAAATTTATTTGATGCAAAATTTTGTATTAGCATAAGTAGACAGGGGAAGAGTAAACATTTAGGTAAGATTGAATGTTATACTGAAAACATATTTAAGTTATAATTTAATAAATTGTTTACTTTGAAAAAATATAAAGAAATTTCATTTGAACACATAGGCTGCTAAACAAACACCTATGTATCTTTGAGCATTACATAAAGGTGAGTTAAATAGTAAAAGTGAGAGTAAATAAACTTCATGTACAATAGTTCAGGAGCAGATAAGTGATGTGTCTGCAGAATCCACAAATCCTGAGAATGGTGTCTCTGTTGTAAAAAAAAAATAATAATAAATAAATAAGAAAAAAAAAAAGAAGTAAATATCAACGTGAAGGGCAAATAGTATTAAGTCATTTGGTTGTCGCCAACGTACAACGTATAAAAACATAATAATTTGACGAGCCCAACGTGGTGCATGATTTAATATTGAATAATTACGGAATATTATCTTACCAAGCACGTATAAATGGCCTGATATACAGAAATTACATCATTACGGTATTAGGGGACGTACTTCATTTAATACGAAGCTACTTCTCGGGTAGAGAACAGCTCGTAAACGTTGATAATAAATTAAGTTTACTTAGAACTATACAATATTGAGTATCAGACTGGTTTAATTTACACTTTTAAATAAACGACCTCTTTTCTATAGATACAAAAGGATCTGTAGTTAGTTTTACAGGTGATACGGCCATCCTACACAAAGATGATATGTGGATAAATTAAGAAAAAGGACAGTATAAAATAATTGCCCAACACTTGATGACATTTTATATAAATTAAAAGATGCTAAATATTCTAGTGTTGTTGATTGCTCAAATTGATTTTTGCAAGTGTCTTTAGACTTTGTTGTTTTAATACACCTTTTGGAAGATACAGATTCTTGAAGATGCCGTGTGGTATTTCCTCAGACCCAGAGGTTTTTCAAAAATATGTTAAGCAATTATATGATAATGTGGAAGGTGTAGATATTATCATTGATGATATTTTAATGTGCGGAGAAGATCTTGAGGAACACAATAATAGATTAAACACTGTTCTTAAAGTTGCTGAGAAAAATAATGTAAAATTTAATTTAGATAAATTTAAGTTCTGTATGAATCAAGTTAATTACATGAGATATGTTATAACTGATAAAGGTTTGTCACCTGATAATAACAAAATTAGAGCCATTACTGATATTGCTAAACCAAACAGAAGTAAAGACATTTAACGATTTTTAGGCATGGCAATTTATTTAAGCAGATTTATTGGTAATTTTTCTGATATCACTAAATTTCTTAGAGATTTAATTAAAAAGAATGTTCATTTTGAAAAATCTTTTAGTACAAGGTTTAATTTATAATAATAATAGACTGCTTGTTCCAAAAAGATTAAGAAATGAAATGTTTCAAAGAATACACAGTTCTCATTTTGACAAGGAAAAACTAAATCAAAGGCAAGAGAAGTGATTTTCAGGTTAACTAGTAATCACGACATGGATAATTTAACAAATAATTGCGAGATTTGTAATTCTTATAAAAGAAATAATATAAAGGTACCTTTAATTCCACACGAAATTGTAACAAATCCGTGGGAAAAAGTAGGTATGGATATTTTTTATTTAGATAATAAAACTTATTTAATTATTGCCGATTATTTTTCAAAATTTGTTGGATTGTCTCTTTTAAACAATGAGGATTCATCTACTGCAATTTCATATTTAAAATCAATTTTTTCTAGGTGTATCTGTAATAGTTTACACAGACAATGGACGTTGTTTTTCATCAATAGAATTTAAACATTTCAGTACATATTGGTTATTTATTCATATAACTTCAAGTCCTCACTATCCCCAATCAAATAGTTTAGTGGAACATACAATCCATACTGTAAAAGTATCTTAATGAAAGCTAAAACATCAAATACAGATCCGTATTTCGGTATACTAGAATTTAGAAATATTCCGATTTCAGAAATTTACCATCGCCTGCAGTTTTAGGAGCTGCGTTTTCTTATATTTATTCCAAGTAGAAGTGTGTCATCTATGACAGTGTTTATCCGTTTGTCAGTAAATTGCATATTAAAAATTTTGTTTTTATCATAATTACACCCCACTTAATCGTAAAAGTGAAGATGTCTTACGTAAATTACAATGAATATGATATGCTAGAATGCTTTATTCAAAGTAATAATAATTATGATATTGCATCCAAAATATATTTCAATCGCTCTTCAGAAAGAAGACAAACTAATAAATCTATTTTTTTAGAAGAAAAACTCATTAATTGTGGGTCCTTCAACAAGCCAAGACCAAAAAATCAGATATTTATATCTAATTTTATAATACATTACAATTACAAAATAAAACTCAAATTAATTTAAATGTTCAAACTGATATCCGTTATGTTCGTTACATAAATTACACCTCTTCATTAACACTGAATTGCATTGTAAATATGAAGATTTTAAATGGAATTCACACAGTCTATAAAATTTTGTCTAAGCTCATTTATGTCGGTATTGGTTTTCTTGTATAATTTGTCTTTAATATAGCCCAAAAGAAAAATTTAGTAGTGCTAAGTCAGGTGATCGTGGTGGCCACCTCACTGGTCCATTACTTCACATCTAGTTATTTCCAAAATTGGTATTTAATAATTCTGAAGCGGTCCTGATATTATGAGGTGGTGCACCATTTTGTTGGAAGAACTGATTCCTTGCCTCAATTAAGGGTAGATTGTCCATAAGTTCCTCAATAATTTTCTGGTTTAAGATTTTGTAGTACCGTTGGCCATTAAGATTTTCTTGATATATGTGATATGTTGTTAAAACATGATTGCCACGTAGAGCACACCAAACACTAAAATCAAAGCGTCCCTGAGATCGCACGTCAACAGTACGGTGAGGGTTCATATCAGACCAATAGTGCTCGTTATACCTGTTGAAAATTCCTGCACTGCTAATGTAGACTTCACCTGTCCAAACTGCATTTCTAGAGAATAATGGATCTTGTTGACTCCAATCGTCGCTGAAGATCAGTTGGTTGCAGGTGATGTTGTTTCCTTATTACATAAGACCTGAATTTGTTTGTCTTTAAAATACCTAAAGCTCGACGTCTTGAAGTTCCAGAATCAGCTTCAATCTGACGACTTAAAATTGAAGGATTTGCAAGCTCCATTCCATTTACAGTTATAGAAGTTTCTTCAGCACCTTCAATATTGTAATTTTTTGGTCTTGGTTTGTTGAAAGACCCAGAATTAATGAGATTTTCTTTTAACCTCTTAAAGAGCTTTATTAGGTTGTCTTCTTTCTGGACGGCAATTGAAATATATTTCGGATACAATATCACAATTGTTATTACCTTGAATTAAACATTGTAGCATATCATATTTCTCGTAATTTACGTAAGACATCTTCACTTTTACGATTAAACAAAATTATTAATACGCAATTTACTGACAAATGGATAAACACTGTCATAGTTGACACAGTTCTACTTGGAATAAGTATAAGAAAACGCAGAAAGTAATCTAATAAAAGATTATTTTCGCTATTAAATATTTATACATCAAAAGCGGCCCCACATGTGATATATAGTTTGAAAGAGAAAAAAAAAATCCTTTTAACTAAACTTTAGCCAATTATGGTTCCCATTCAAAAAATACAACTTTATGCCATAACTCGAAATTTCACCTTTTTTTAAATTTTCTCCACGCCAAAGTATTATACAGAAAAAAGTGCCTCAGGAATGTAAAAGTTGTGTTTTCATAACTTTACAAACAACCAAGATACTGACGTGTGTCTAAAAGTCGAAAAATCGAACTTTTGTTTATAACTCGAAAACAAAAGACGATATAAAATTTTTGTTTCCGCCAGTAAATTTGTCTCAATAAAAGAGAAAAGAGGACGTATCTCCCATTTTTCTGTATCTCTTACAGTTAATGAGTTACCCTATACATACATCGAAATTTGTCCATCTTGTACTATTGCGCCAACAAATTGAACAAATTTTGGTTTTATATTTTGTTGTCATATTCTATCAGTGTTACGTTTTTAAGAACATGACCGAATACTTAAAATGAGGAGATATATCTAAATCAAAATTAAGTTTTCCTGAAGACTAATGAAAAGGTCTACAATAATGAAAACTGATCTCAACAGTCAATAATTCATCCAATAATATAATATTTTGGATTCTGTTTGAGCATACATATATCCATTTGATATATTTGAAGAAATAAAATGATAAGTTAAAAGAAAATTCCGACAATGGTTTAGAACGCTCAACAGACTGGAAATGATTTAGAAATGAAAATGCATTCATTCTATGAATTATGGGGACATGATGTCACCACCTCAATTCTATTCAATGTATTGAATTTTATTGAATACTTCAATTTATGTATTTGACTTTTAGAAAGATTTATACTTGTTTGTAAATTATTGCTTACGATCGAAACGTATTATATCGCCACAGGATAGTCGTTTAACTTTTAAGTATTGATTTATAGATTAGATGAGATAAAAAGAACATAACAGAATTTAAATGTTTCTAATACAGTTAGTAAATAATATTTCTCAAGGCACATTCTTCTGGAGAAAATAGCCATTAATGAACATATCGATTAAGCATATTTTTGTTTTGGAATCTTGCCCTGAACAATGAGCGTGAGGAAGACGCCACAATGCCACAATTGCAATTACACGCTATGAATAGAAATGGTCGAGAAAGCATGACCCACACACTTCTGAATTGGCGAAGGACGTGGTAGTTTCTATTCTTATTTTATGCTTACAATTACCAGCATTATATCGTCTTCGTCGCACTTATTGCTGGATGTCAAATACTAAAATTGAATTTTGCTCAGTCTGTATATGCAAAAGAAGATAAATCTGGATTTAGTGATTTGTAGGAAATCGACAATTTAGTGCAGGATTTAAACAAGTATGATTTCCGCAAAAGATCTAATAACAATTTTGTGATCTAATATTGAAGCGTTGCAATATTCCTAAATTTTGGTCTTCAAATTATATTCTTTGATACTGCAAACTTGCCTTAACGGATATAATTGCCGATAATTGCCGAGAAATAACTCACACTGGATATAACTAGTATATACGCAGCATTCATAGAAGGTAAATGTTTGGGGGGTATTATTGAATGCCATATCATTGCACTGGGGCCGTTCTTTATAGATGAAACTTTTATTAAATGAGGTGTTTTCCGAGAGATAGATCGTTATACGGACATTCATATAACAGCTTACTAATTTTCCCGATCTTACGCCCCTCGATTTCTATTTATGGATACATCAAAAGTAAGGTTTACAGGAACAGGTCAGAAAATTTTGAGGAATTAAAAGTTCGAGTAGAAGCCGAGATGAGGCAAATACCCTACACAGTAGTGGATAATAATTGTTTAAGAAGCTTTCCAGATCGACTAGGACATTGAAAATGTTTGTTTCTAAGACCAACAAATCGAAAAAAGGAAACATACAGCAACTTGTATTTATGTGTATGATAGGAGAAAATAGTACAATTAATTGTAGAAATATTTAATTTAATTCATTGTTTTCTTACCAACTGTTCACATCTGATACTCTATCAATGTGTGAGTTTATGGTCAAAACTTGCAATCAACATAAAAATTCTTACACAAGACGTGCCATTGCAAATATGGAACATACTAAGAGTTAGTGATTGAGCGATTTTAGTGCCTGAAGGCAGGACCTACTATCAGGAACTCTATACGCTACATACGACTACGGTAGACAACGATGTTGAAAATATCATCTTTACAGACCACAATGAATCCCTCGGTCTCCAACTTAAACCTGACAGACCTTAGAAGGGCGAATAACATCCTGGTAGATAAATACAGTGTTTCCATGTTCTTATACAAGACACCATGTTGGAGTTTACAGATGTGCGGCCAAAACAGATTTCGCTGCTTGGCAGTCCTAATTCGGGCTTTCAGGTAATTTGAAGCCTAACAACTGATTACGTCAATACCTCGCCAGCCCATCGTCTGGTGTCGAACACGAGACTAACTTCATCCGCAGCTCATTTTGCGGCATTTAACAATTCTACGCCCATTTCTGCATTTTCATGATGTTTTACGAACCGCAAGGAGGAATCCAAGCTTCTTAGGGTTTTACACACTATATATCCAGGCTCAAGAGTCCTCATCCCCCGTTAACGAAGGAGGTACGCATGAGAAACGAACGATCTAGAATGAATAGTTCTGTGAATATTCATCGTCTCAGAGAATTTCCTGCATGGTCCTTTCTTGAGGAAGACGACTGCACATTTGTCCAACTAGTACTCCATACCAATTTTTGCCCACGTGTGTTGTTCGACCACCCTAAGAGCTTTTTGTAGTACGCCCTCTCCGGAGCCATAAGGTTTAAGGTCATCCATATAAAATAGATTGTTGACCGTATGCCTCCGGTCGCTGGTTGGTCTGTATTGTTGGTGGAACCCAACAAAAAACAATGTCAGTGGGATGAAGAGTAGAAGAGGATTCAGAGAATAACCCTGGAAAATTTCTCTCCCGAATGCCACTTTCTCCGCCGTTGTGTATATGATGTTATAGTGGAGTGAATCCTTCAGAGCGGGGGCAGCTGTTCTATGCATCTAATTAATGGGACACAAAGTAATCGAGCAAACAAAAGCTAGTGAGCTCGTCAAATGCCTTGCGGTAATCAATACACCCCATTAAGAGTTTCCGCTTGTGCTGTACAGAGTCCTAAGCAATATAGTGGTCTATCAGCAAGTTGTTCTTTCAACCTGTTCAGGCAAATGATCGGCCTGTAATTTATCAAATCTGAGAGATCTCCTTTGATGAACAGGTATGGAATCTGTTAACGGTCGTTCAACCATGAGTTAAGAACTCGCGCCAGACGGCGATAAATGGAAAAAAAATTTCTTTCACCATCAGTTTATTATGCCGTCTGGCCCTGGGGCAACGAAGACTTCCTCTGTACTTCTCCTGTCTCTTCTAAAAGTTAGTTACAGAAAGCCTCAAAGAGTGCAATTGCTGAAGTGTCGCCGTTAAATAATGCGAATACAAAGCCGAAGCTGTCCAGAAGGAGGTTACACTTAGAAAAACCATTCCCACCGACATTGCCAGAGCCGGCGGTGGAACTCAAACCCGCACCTACAATAAACAGATGTCTAGTTAGATTGCCGTCGCGCACTCCAGTCGACTATGCTACCGAGCCGGTAAAAATGTTGTTTCGTAGATTCCCTCCCAGAATATTTCTCTACAGTCGACGGGGATTATCGACAACACTCTTAAATGAGGCCGGAAGGATTTGTAGGAAACAACGTGTCTTGCTCCATACTCCTCACCCCCTTTTCAAGATTATTTAATAACAATGAAGGCTCGATTTCTATGTAGACAGTGTTGCTTGATGGTTTTTATTCCTATTAGATTTAAAGTGTGCTGTCGGCGTTTTAGTCTGGCTGACATGAGCCGGAGTTTCGTTGTAAATGCCATACTTGATGTTATATAAGATAGACGTAAATAATAGGGTTCAATAATTTTATTTTGCTAATAAAGGTATAGGTAATAAAAATTAAAATACCAAAGTATTCCAACAGAGAGGTAAGATTAATTTACAGATAGTAGAAAATACTAAAAGTAGTACATAAATAAGGTACCAAAGTTGCAAACTTCTCACTTTATTTAATTGAATAATTAATAAAGTTGTTACACACACTTCTTGCTGATTGCCCACTAGTAAAATATTTTTACCAAATAAATGGAAATCATTCTTGAAGCCATCGCGTACACCCTTTGAATCAGAAGCGGGTTTGCGAATTATATAGTGGACAATCGCAATTAAATCTTAATCACTTCTCTTTGTAAAATACAAATTTATAAATCATCAAGAAGTGTGTATAGCAACTGTATTCAATCTTCAATTAAATAAAATGAGATAATTATGACTGTTAGCATTTAATATTAACTGTACATTTTAATTTGGTTTCGGTAATATGTGGTACTTTTTGAACAGATATTTCAGAGAGACCCTGCTTACCTAGGTTTATGATAACTAATTTCATGCCTATTAAATTTCGTAATGCATTTATGTTTACATTTCATTAAATTAAACATCACAGGTTATACAACCCCGTGTATCTTTAGGGCAATTTTGTTCGGGAGGGGGCTACAGATTTAGAGACAACAGACACACATCCACCCACGTATGCTGGGATATATTTTCTTTCGAAAAAGCTCCATTTCTTTAGCCAGGAGTTGACCAAGTACCCCATTATGAGAGGTAAGATTATCTAAGCATTCGACCACGTAGTTATTTATAAAATGATAAGTTACTAATTTGGTGAATATGGAAAACTAAAATATAAAAGGATTAGTACCCTAATGGTGATTATCAATGTGCAATTGCTTCGTTGAATCCTTTTTAAGTAAAAAAGAGATTCAACGGTGCAGCTGCACATTCAATAATTACTATTAGGGTAGTGCGGATAAGTCCTTATACGCTGTGCCTTGGAAAATAAGTATTAGTGTAAGGGAATATCCTATTAACTCAACATATAGTACGCCTAGAGCTGTATGTATGAAGGCGTGGAAAATAAATATTTATTGTTAGTGCCTGGAGAGCTTCTAAAAGCTTTACATAATAATGTTTCTAGTAAATCAAAATCTGAAAGAGAGATTCCTATAAGAAAAAACAAAGAAGAGAATTATTATAAAATATGGATACAACTAAAGGGATGTATGTGAAAACTATTACAGAAAACATGTTACGCAACAGCTTATTCAAAGTTTATATTTATATTTTATATATTATACCGGGTGTAACAGGATCGTGGTACACCCCTTTCCTTCTTTAGTTTTAAAGTTAGTTTATTGAAATTTGAGATATCTTATATACACAATAAGTAGTATTTTTTGACGTACAAGTGATTTTTTTCTTTCACTTCCGGTTTCGCCTGAAGTGACACTAACTTTTGATTTTTAAATGGAACACCCTGCATATTACTGCATTTTTGAATTTTGCATATTTTGCTGAATCCAACGATACCAAATAAATAACGTTTCAAACGTCAATATTTTCTTATAATATAATTTTTAGTTTTCTATTTAAGTGTGCCATGATAGTTCCGATTTATTCTAAATGACCCATGTAATGCTAGAAAAATCGAAATCCCGTAAAAAATACTAAATTACGTGATTTCTGAGCAAATAAAGTTCATCAAAATAGTTTTGGGGCCAAATTCAATTTTTTCAAATGGAACAATATTAGTACCGTGGTATCATTTATTAGTACTATTAATAAGGAATTTATTCATATGTCGTATTAAAATGTGCGATAAATACAAACAAAATTACAGCTAAAAGAAAATAAGAAAATACAAATTTGTTCTAATTAAATATGAAGAAGTAACTAATTAAGGTGGCTTTGAAAACAAAAAAAATATTTAGCTTGTCAAACATTTGCTGGTTTACCGGTGTTTTTATTATGTTGTTTAAAATTCTTGTTAATTGTGTTCAAAATGCCGCAAATTTATACAAGAGATAAAAACGTGGACATGTTAATTATTTATGGGGAATATAGAAAAAATGCCGTTGCGGCTAGATACTTTTATGCCGAACGATATCCTGATAGAAAATGTCCAGCGAAAAATTATTTTAATCATCTTGAAAATCAATTCCGCAGTGAGCCCAACAATGATCCCGAAGAAAATTTCATTCTTGACGAAGTAACGGAAATTAATGTTTTGGCTCGAGTAGAAGTTGACAAGACTGTTTCTTTAAGGCAAATTGGGTTTGAATTAGAAATCAGTTACCAAACAGTAAACCGCATTTTGCACAAATACCACTATAAATCTTTTAAATACCAATTGCACCAGCACTTGCACGAAAATGATTACGAACGTAGGATGGATTGCACTTGGATTTTGCAGAATAACGTGCAGCCAAACAATGATTTTTTGGAAATGATATTATTTTCGGACGAGTCTAGGTTTACAAATTTGGGATTATTTAACCGACAAAATACAAAATATTGGTCACAAGAAAATCAAAATTTATTACGGGAGGATAACTTTCAAGTGCGGTTCTGTTTTAACGTTTGGCTTGGAATAATAGGTAGTAGAATCATGGGTCCAATAATATTTGAAGGATCCCTGATTGGTGCCAGATACTTGAGATTTCTGCAAAATGAAATTGTGGATAGTTTAGCCGAATTACCTTTCCATTTGCAACAGGGAATGTATTTCCAACAAGTTGGCGCTCCTCCCCATAATTCAAGGATAGTAATTGATTACCTTCAACGGCAATTCGGAGAAAACGTAATTTCGACGAATGGTCCTGTGAGGTGGCCTCCTAGGTCATCTGATTTAACACTATTTGACTTCTTTGTTTGGAATCATTTAAAAAATATTGTCTACGCAACCGCCGTTACAACCCGTGAAGACCTGAAGCTACGAGTAAGACGCGCAATTAATAGCATAACGTCCCAGAAATTGGCGAACGTTCTTTGAGAAACAGCTATGCGAGTTCAGAAGTGGATTGACGTTAATGGACAGCATTTTGAACAACTGTTATGCGTGTGTTCATTTTTTGTATTCCAAAGCCACCTTATGTATAACAAGGTAATTAGAACGACATATGAATAAATTCCTTATTAATAGGACTAATAAATGGTACCACGGTACCAATATGGTTCCATCTGAAAAAATTGAGTTTTGTCCCAAAAACCATTTTGATGAACATTATTTGCTCAAAAATCACGTCATTACTTCCTCACCCCTCAAAGTCAGAAAGTTATGTATTCGCGAAAAAAATTTTGAAAATATTTACTGCATTTCTAGACAAATCTCAACGAATTATGACGATCCAAAAATTTCAGACTGAAAAAATTATCTGTCTGTATGTCTGTCTGGTGCGCGATAGCAGCTTCAGTATTTGAGATAAGGCTTTCAAATTTGGTACACACATTCTAGAGGTCAAGGAAGAGATTGAGTTCGTTGATGAGCAAAATAGGTCCCAATATCAAAAAAAAATTATTAGTGGCATCCCACCAATGTGACTTTTTTGAAACGTCAACGTGACTTCTTTGAAACGTCAAAAAAATGTGACTTTTTTGAAACCTCAAATATTACTGTTATTATAAACTTCACCACACGTCGAGTTTTACTACGGTGAGGAAGTTCTGATCCCCAAATTATTGCAGCGATTTTTAGTATTTTTGACGGGATTTCGATTTTTCTAGCATTGCAGGGATCATTTAGAATAAATCGGAACCGTCATGGAACACTTAAATGGAAAACTAAATATTGTATTATAAAAAATATTGACCTTTAAAATGTCACTTATTTAGTATCGTTGGATTCAGAGAATGATGCAGAATTCAAAAATGTAATAATATATAGGGTGTTCCATTTAAAAATCGAAAGTTAGTGTCACTTTCGGCGAAACCGGAAGTGAAAAAAAATCACTTTTATGTCAAAGACTGTCGCTTATTATGTATATAGGATATCCCAAATTTTAATCAATTATCTTCAAAACTAAAGGAGAAAAGGGGGTGTATCATGATCCTATTACACCTGGTATATTATACATAACCATTTGTCGGCCAATCGTAAAATATTCGCAAAAATGACAAAAAAAAGAGTTGTATATCGTTCTTTTATCCCTACGTAGTCCTTACATATTCAACTGCTTACTATGTAAATTTCATAAACGTTCCGGCGATAGTAACATGAGAAAAATGAAATTTTTTATTAACATAAAAAGGGACCACTACCATTCAATAATGATCACTTTTAACTGATGCTATTGCATTTATTTTTACGATGTCTGCTAATACTTTTTTGTATTTTTAAACAAAATGGTTTAGTTAACATGAAAATATTATCACCAGAGTAACTTCACACTGGAACTGTAATTATTAACTTTCAAACCTAATCTAATTTTCAACTTACATCTGTGTAAAATTGCTTATTTCTATTATTATTCGTTAATTTAAGAAACCAATTTCTTTCGGAGATGTTGTTTTTTTAACACGCTTTATATTAGCTTCACCTGTATATATCTATGTATGATCTATCTATGTAACGGAATATTTCAACGTAATTTTCACCAATTTCAAGACGTGTAATTAAATTGAAAATGTGCACATGTATTAAGGACCGATGACAATACAAAAATTTGAATGCGTATCGACGCATTTTTTCTTAAAAAAAATTCAAAACGGATGTCAAAGTTGTGCGATCGACGCATTCGCCAAAATAACGGAATTTTTCAACGTAATTTTCACCAACTTCAAGATGTCTGATTAAATTGAAAATTTGCACACGTATTAAGGACCAATGACAGTACAATAATTTAAATGTTTATCGACGCATTTTTAAAAAAAATTTCTAAGTGGATGTCAAAGTTGTGTGATCGGCGCATACGCCAAAATATCGCATCCATGATAAGTTGACAGAAAGTTAACCACTAATTGAATACCGTAACTCATACTATACTTGAAATACAAGATGAACTAGTTACCAATTTACGATGAGAATGTCTTTTTTTTGAAAGCATTTAATTCTTTCGTTTTGTCAAAATATACACCAATTCAACAATAGCAATACAATAATTTGAAAAAGAAAATTAAAAAAAAAAATCCGAAATAAATTCAAATCAATAAATTTTGAAAAAAATTTTAATTAAAAAATTTCGACAAAAATTCTTGAAGACTATTACATATGTTTTCGTTTCATGATTAAAAAATAAAAAATAAACTATAGTTTAAAAAACTAAAAAAACACGCTTTAATAGCAAACCGAACTAAAAAGTAAAAAATAAGAATGACGTGACAAAAATTGGGGTACTTTTTACTATATCTTTATAGTAACTCTACTTTTATTAATAGCTACCAATAAAATATTTATAACAATTGATATCAAGCACCCCACGCTTTTTACAATAAAATGAATTTTTTTTTGTCAATCACTTCATTCTAATTTTTTACTTTTTAGTTTGGTTTGCTATTAAAGGGTGTTTTTTTTTAGTTTTTTAAACTATAATTTATTTTATTTAAGTTTTTAAGTTAGATACACATTAATAAGAACCTTCATCTCAATATCCGACAAGTAGTCCTTTTTCATATGCACGTACACGATATTATAGTATAACTGAATAAATCTATATCGTGGTAATTAAAAGCGTTACACACAGCCTTACCTCTTTATATCTATCAAGCTATTCAAGAGCTTCCCGGCACTCCTGTAGGCTGACTTCTTTTCTTAATAACCGCTTTCGCTACCGCCTGACTGTCGGAGCATGTGTATATTATTTGCTCCGTGCTGTTCATAACTTCTTCTTTACTTGACACGCTAATATGACAAAAATTTCGGCCTGGAAAACCGTAGTGTGTGATCCTAGCTCAACATTCTTGCACGAGAGCCTCCGTCTAACATAACAGTGAGTCTGGCGGAAAGTTTTTGCCTTTCACTCTTCTCTCTAGGATGGAGGTAAGTATATCAAATACGAAAATATGTTTTTGTTAACACTGTAACGGTTCCATGTTTATTTCACGTTACAAGGTTTAATAAATGACAAATTATAAAATGCTTTCCCAATCTGATTAAAGAACTGTGTTATTTTTACCACAAATTTAAATATTTTAAACTAACTACAACAATGCCTAGGCAAGTGTATGCATGTAGTAAGCATGAAATTAACGATTTCGTCGTATTTACAAATTTCAATGACCGTTTGTCTTTTCATATTTATTTCTGTTAAAAATCAAAGTTCGTGGGATTTCCAATAAAGGGTTTAAAGTCAGCAACTATATGTTTGCATTTAATAAAGATAGTAAGCAAATTTCTTGAGTTATTTGAGCCAGTGTTGTCACCCGGAAATATTCGATTGTCGACATTTGCCGTGGAATTAGGAACACAGATCTTGAGAAAGAAGCGAGAATCGCGAACCCTTTTGTTTCTACCTGCTTCATAGAATGTCGCATACACATTAACGTGTTTAATTAAGTCATAAATAATATTTACCGATTGCGTTAAGTATTCATCATAGCGACGGCGATTCGTGGGTCAAGAGATAGGGAGGTCAATTAGAAAAGTTTACTGTATTACCTACCTTTTAAAGTGATTTAAATTCCAAGTCGATCCTCCGGTCTTTTTGAGATGCAAAGTGGTCAATTACTTTTTCATTAAAGTCTTTTATCTTCTTTATTAATGCCCTTTCTATGGTTAGCATAGCTAAAGAAGATAACCTTTCCTGACCCATGGTATTTCTTAAAAATGTCTTTATTCTTTTTAAGGTGGAAGAACAACGTTCACTTTCGACGGTAGTCATAGGGAGAGTACACAAGAGTTTTTGACACTTTCAGAAAAAGTATTGTACAAATTATTGTTAATAAAAAGCTGTAACAAAGCAACTGCACCTTCACTATTGGAAAAATCTTCTCGGCTATATAATGCTTCTAATTCAGTTTTAAGTTTCAAATGATTTATGACTGGATACTCCATTTTAACTAATTTAAACATATCTTGAGGAAAGATTTCTTTTATAATCTTTAAATCGATCTGCGTGAAATAACTGAGACACTGCTAAATGATTACTGAAGCCAAACCTGTTTTTGATCTCAGATGTAATTATATCACAAACTTCTTATGAAATTCTCCTTTTTGATTCTTCCGTTTTACATCTCTGAGCAGACTGCATGTATGTCTCCTCCAAATAGTTATTCAAAATTTTATTTCTGATGTCTTCAATTTTACTATTAAAAACGCCAATACACTTATTTACTGTTATGACATCGATATTACATTTTTTGTAATTGATTGAACAATACATCACAATGAGGCATAACTAAATGAAAAAAAATTTAACCAGTAAAGAGAATGTTCATTTTGTAAGTAGTTTTTTAAACCAATAGCTTGGTTTAGAGTGTTGTCTTCAGATTCATTATCAATGATTTTTTTCTAAACAATCTAATAATTCTGTTCGATAGGTATAAACAGTCTCTATGCACTTTGTATTAAAATTCCATCGTGTTGGAACCGCTTTAGGTAATCTCACCTTAACAACATTATCTAACACGGCTGTTCTTTTTTGGCGAATTTCCAAAGAATGAAGAAAAGCTATGTAAATTAGCAAAAAAAAATTTATGCTTTTATCCTTGATGCTTTTCCTGGTAGATTTGTAAAATTTAATATTCACTAGCCTATGATGATCATAATATTCACAAATCAATTATTTAAAAATAAATAGATAAAGAGGATTGTAACAAGACGTAAATGGTGCAACTCTTTTTTCTATTCAACCGTTTCTCTATCTCTGACGGTTTACGAGATTCCAATGATGAGGAATTAAAACTGGTCTATCCTGTATAATGTGACAGTAATAGTTGGAATTTTGAAAGAAATATATAATGAAAACAAATAAAAACTCCAGAACACGATTCAAATATATATAAATAAGTGCCTTATTCACAAAATGTACATTTAAAAGTACTGTTTTAAAAGATTAGTTACTTCCGGTATAAACGTCTTAGCTAGGTATGATCAGGAAACTAATTCATAAAGCTAAAGCAACCATGACCGTAATAAAGTTTTTATGTGTCAGTATAAATCAAAACGGCAATGAAAAATAAGGCGGGAATTTTCATTACTGAGATGCCTGTCCACACCTAAGAAGTTTAGAGTAGGATTTTTTGTTTATTACGGAAATAAAATTTGTGATTTTTCTTTATTACTTTATGAAAGACCATATTTATTTTTTATTGTTTTTTTTATATACTAGAAACTGTGAAAAGATAACTTTTTCGAAGTTATTAAAAAAACGGAAATAAAAAATATCTTATAACATCCTCAGACTTCTTCATGCCCTTCATTCTGGAAGATTATTAAATTGAAACTTTCCTCACAACAAATGACTTTTAAATTTGTTTCGAAGCTGATTGTGGAATAAATAAAAAATGGAAATAAAATATTTTTACTAATTTCGTACATCTGAAAATAATTGTGTATTTAAATATAATATAACCACGACATTTGTATAGGTTCTATAATGGATTACTCCATATCTTCATCAAATTTTAATACAACCTCAAAGTTAAAATTTCGGAGTATTTTTTTAAGTAAATATTGAATTTCTGTTTAGATCTTGATTCAATAATTTATATCAAATATGTGTGTGTATGGTAAATAACAACATATATGTTTTTCAATAATTGAAATACCTTGTATAATGTAAATGTATATATTTACAACATTCGATAACAGTTTAAGAGATGGTATCAAAAGTACAAAACAATTATATTTGTACTAAAATATTGACTACAGGTTACATGTTTATGAATCGATCCATGGAGAGAAGAATAATAATAAGTTGGTAGAGAATTTGAAAATCATTTTATCTCATTTAAAAAAAAAATAAACGAAAGCAGTTTGTATTTATATTATATGTTCAAGACGACGATTTCTAATTTACGAAAAACTGGCTAAAACTCCAGTTTTTCATATAAACTCACCGGAAAAAAAGTAAAAACTGTCAGCGTAGGCTAGGGCATCAAAAGCTACCAGATGACTTGAAGCAACATTTAATTTAAAGAAAAAAATTAGAATTAAATTTGAAATACGTATTGTTCGCCAATGGACTGTGAAAATTTCAAAATATTCCCAGAGATGGCGTTACCTGTACTAAAACTTAAAGAACCATGATAGTCTGGACTTATAAAGAAGGATCTATAATTGTTCAAAAATGATCAGGAATATTGAAGACATTTTTGGACTCTACATAACAGGATATATAAAGCGTACAGTGGGTCAATGAGCTCGGTACTGATTTGGAATTGTGCTTGTAAAGAAGAAATAAGTTAACGATTAAAGCTGTAATTTCTAAACGTACAACTATGGTTATTGTTAAGTGAATCATTAAGTTACAGTTATTAATTTATTAATTAGTTAATATGTAGTGAGTGAGAATATTGTGAAGACAGCACACATGTGTATTATACTTCTACAGATTTTTCGACAGGTTTTCAGCGATGTTGTACAACTAGGGAAAAACCTTGTGTAAAATTATGTTTTTGTTAAACGTAGATATTCGTCGTAGGACTATTATTATTATAAGCCTACGATTCGTCATTGCATGGACTTCTAAAACTACTAAAGATCTTGATGGGGAGGCACTTTGAATTATTGGAATAATGTTGTTACAAAACTTCAATCATAACTTACTAAGCAGAATTTCATTTCAGAAACATTTTTGAAAAGGCAACTAGAAACATTGAAACATTACTTTTAATGTATCATTTTCGGTTTCAGAAATGTTGTCGAAATGTGAAATGTCTTACGTTTATTGAAATGTTTCATATAGTACATAAAGTAGCCTTTCCGAAACATTACATGAATATTTGGATATATTTTGGAAACATTTCAAGAGATACCTTTTATAAATGTTTTATTAGACAAAATATAGGAACATTTTTGCTACATTTATCTATGTTTCAGGAACGTTTCACATATGTTTCCTTCTCATGTTTCTGAAACTTTTTATTAAAGCTGCATCTTCACTAAAGGTATCATTCAAGATAAAATTATGAAACACTCTTAACGTTTAAGAGTCCTTTATAATTTTATAATAGATACTACCTGATAAAAATGCAGCCTTTTTTCTGCTGTTGCGATAACCAAGAATAAAAACAAATATATAAACAAAAATAAAATAAAAAAAACATCTTAAAAGTGTAATATCACATTAAACAAAAAAAAATCATCAAATAAGAACTGTCAGAGAGCCAGGAAAGCTGTACTCACTCTGAATCTTTGGTGACATAATTTTTTTTGTAGAATATAGTCCAGTTTTTAGAATTTTAGAAAAAAAATAACAACTGGCTCCACTACCAAAACAAACCTACCAACATTTTTTGATGTATGGATTTAAAGTAAAATAACGGTGACAATTACATTCCTGTTAAATATTACACACTCTAGAATCATATTTAAAATGTTTACCAGCAACAAAACTAACAAAACTTTGTTTTTTACAGCAACATTTTTACTTATCTTCACTATAACAACCATAAAAACATATTGTTACTTTCTTATATCTAATATAAGGAAGTATAGTAATCGTGATTTTTTTTGAGCTCGAGATTTTAATTGATATATACGTTTTGAACCCTCCTGAATTCATTCTATTTTCCGAATAATGTCTGTCGGTGCGTGTGTGTGTCTGCGTGTGTGTGTGTGTGTGTGTGTGTGTGTGTGTGTGTGTGTGTACACACGATAACTCAAAAAATACTAATGGGAGACTTCCCAAATTTGGCAGTTAAGATTTTCAACAACATTTTAGGTGACACATTAAATTAGGTGAATGTGGTACTACCAGAAGAGACATTATCGATGAAAAAAAAAACAAAGGTACAATTTAAGAAAAAAAAAATTAAAATTTGTATTGCATTTTTGGACGAATTTCGACGAATTACTGCGAAACAAAGTTACTGACCATAACTGACTAGCTTATTGCAATGTGTGAATATAAGAATATAGATGCTTTTTTCTTTAAACCTATAAGCTTTAAAAAAATAATAATATAATTAACCCGTAAATTTACATCATTAAAATAATGTATAGAATTTGGTAACAGGGCCAGTTATTATTTTATAACATTTCTTAAAAATAGTCACTGGGCCCTAATCTATAAAAAAATCATGCCAACAAAGATCCACGTACTTCCTAGCTTATTTAGTACAAAAAATTCGTCCTTTGAACATTTTGTCAGTTGTGTGAGGAAATAATTTCCTCACAGCATCTAAAAACATCCAAGCGTGTTACTACTTTTTACATTATATATTATTTCGAAGAAATAATTATTTTAATTATTTATTCAAACAGTATTTTTAAATAGTATTGGAAAACTCGCTCATTACTATACGTGTTACTTAAAGCAATTCTTGTTAACCAATTTTTATAATTGTTTGATGAGACTGCACAAAAAAAGTTTTTTATATCCACAAGATAACTAGGACACAAAAAAGCTGGAATATTGCCAAGTACAGTTGAGGACAATAAAAAATGGGACAGTTCTTCTTGCGAATTATAAAAGCGAATTTAAATTTGAGCCAATCTGGATGTAACGGTATTATATAACTTATTTATTAATAATAATCCTAACACAAACAACCAAATTTTAGCAAAAACTGTGATAAGGTTTGTCCCATTTTTATTTTCCGTCAACTATACGTTTCTGTTTGAAGAGTAAGGTTAGAATTCAAATGGTAAATGGTTATTTATTTCTAATTTGGGAATTCTGGTTGGTATAAAACTTAAATAATTATTACTGTAAATACTTACAGATTCAACCATCATTTGACGCGTACAATTTTAAGCAATTCCTTCCAAAAGCTTTTCGGCATAAATTACTGACATATCACATCGACACATAACACATACAACGGCCGCATTAAAAGAAATAAATAGTGAAAAGAAATACGAGAAGTATCAAAACATACAGGCCAGCATATGGCGGTCACATTTTTGCAGTTATAGTGGATATTTTTTACATTAATAAATGCATTCTTTTAAATAAATATTTTTATAATGAAAATTAAGAACTTTATTTATATTGTATATGTTATAATTGCACGGAATTGTCATGAAACTCAAAATAGTAGTTTCTTTTGAAACATTTCAGGAATTAAATACTGTTCAACATTTATTATGATACTAACAGAAACGTTTTACGATATGTTTCAACTGCAACGTTTTGCGGTACAAATGAAACATTTCCCGAATGTCGACTAAATTTAGGTTATATTTCCCAAACTATACAACGATGTTTCTGGTAAACGCATCCAATGCAATCAATTAGTTAATAATTGAAATGTTTCTTTAATATTCATTGTTTAGTGGGAACATACATATTACGCATTCCGATAATTATGAAGAATCATATATTAAATTTTAATGCGTTATATAAAATAACTAATTATTGCTGATTATCATTATTTATTAGTAATAATTTTAAGTGGAAACATAAATAAAAATGTTGTTCTTTTATATATTTATATGATAACTCCAAAAATATAAGTTATTCAATTAGCTTTTTTTAAGAAATAAAAGTTTATTACACAATATTGCTATTTAATTTAGTGATGAGTAATATATTGTCCTACCATTGTTTAAAATTTCAAGAGTAGCACTCGAATTAAAAAAGCTAGAGATTTTTGACACGAGAAAGGCGACTTCGTTTCATAATATATTGGCCCATAATTGAAATGTTTTATTATCAATACAGAATGTATTGATAATAAAACGTCCAAATTGCTCCTGCCTCTATTCTCCATATAAAAAGTAAATAATATTTGGCAACAACAATCTATGAATTTTTTAAAAAAGATTGTTATTATAACAATAACATGCTTTTATTCACAATAAATTTGACTATTTACAACACAAATATTTATCTAACTAATGAAATTATTCAAAGTAATAATAAATTGCCAACGTCTTTAAGTAGATACTAAAGAGAGATTTCATTAAAGAATCTTTCCCGGCTATTTTAAAGTGGGCTCCAGCACTCTCATAAAATCATTCATTATTATTCTTTACAAAACAAATGATTGGAAAGGTCTGTTTCAGATAACGTAGGATACTTCAAGATAAGAAAATGTAATTTACGTTCACCTGCTGGTCGAGATATTAAATCTCAAGGCCGGAATGAGAAAATAAATTCAGAATTCTTTAAAAAACATTACACATCATATAAAATTCCATTCATGTTCACGGAACGAGTTTCACAAACGAGCTTTTGATTTCCAACTGCTAAGGGATTCAAAAAATAAACGGTTTATGCCCAGCAGGGAAATCCATCAGAGGTTGGTAATTACGGTGCATTCCCTTATTACAAAAGATTCCCTCTCTGATAATAAAACAACGCTCTCGTCCTCCAAATTCTTTTTCACCTATCAACAATCTCGTGTGTAGTCAATTTTTCCATTTACTCGTGGAAAACTTATAGCTCTCACGGGTGAAGATCAGCGCATCTGAACGTCGTAAAACAAAATAGGCTTTCTTAAGATTATAACCTTTTTTATTTTCTTTTGTATTTTTGGTTTTATACTTATAAACATTACTTGAACCGTAGGCTTGGAATATATGAATGGCAGCATTTTAAACGAACTAAGATTCAAACTTGCTTGTATCTCTAAGCACATACATCTACTTGACTTGAATTGGTTATGTTATATAAGTAAAATTATTTACCTATTTACCTAAAAGTAAATTTATAGGGTGTATAATTTTCAATAAAATTGAAAGGTAACTTGACTGCTAGTTAATCTCTTATACAGTGCGTAATAAAAGAATGGAATAAGATCATTTTCGATAATCGTACAAGATTAAAGAAAGAAATCTGGTTTACGTTAATTTCAGTCTCAGTTGCGCATCTTAGGAGACTTAAAAATAAAATTACGTCAGGTCATGACAAAATTCTATGTTTTTTGTCAGAGACTATGTATATATTTTGGCACAAGTGTCCTTGAGCAAGATTTTTAATTTAATACAAAATAATTTGATAACATATTTTCAATTCGCGAGTGGTCGGCAAAATTAGAATTAAGAAATCCAATCAGTCCAATCTGGATTGAAACTAGGAAACTTTTTGGAAAAACACCATTTTCCCTGGATAAAAATTCCTAGAAAAGTTTTAGGGAACAGATAGGCGAGGGTCATACGAAAATCAAAAAAAGAATCTCTTGTGGATTGTTAAAGAAGATGGCGGCATCTCAAGACAAACAAGTGAAGAATTAAACAATTTCAGATTTTAAAAAATAGAAAAGGATTTCTAAACGAGGAACGATGATGCTTGATGTTGGGATTCTTTGTCAACAAAAGCGATATCAGGAGGAACATTTTTATTTTGCACCAATTTTCGGTCATACTCATATAAGGAAACTTATGAGTGAAAGAGGTGTTGAAAATGTGAGTCTGCGTATTAGACATTCAAAAAATGTGTCTATAAATAGGAATAAAAAAATAAACCAAAATTCTTAATAAATCTACAACGAAGAAATGCTAGATTTTTCTGAGTTTTTACAATGAACAATTATTGTGAGGCCAAGCAGAATCGAATGTAATTGCTGCGAAGAAATGTTGTGGTTAGTATAATAGGAAAATCCACCCATCATCCATCCATCGCTACAACTTGTGCTCCGAACAAGTGATTCGAAAGTAATTAAAATCCTCGGGGTCAAATCCTGTAGGATAAACGTGAAGACAAAAAAATTTTAAATCATATATAATTTCAGTCTTCAACATTATAGTGTAATTCGAGAGTGGTGAATTTTCACTTATCGAGAGCTCTGTTAAATTAGAATTTTAACTTTGAAAAAAAAATTTTTTTTTCGCAACCATCTAGAAAGTTAATTATTTTTAATCAAATTTTTTAGTGGAAAATACATATTTACTGTTCCTGCACGGTAAAGTGGCATAAGGGATCGGTAAATTCTTTATCGATTCCGTATGTCACTTTTGGTTGACAGCAGTACCTGATAACAATTTGTAACGAAGTGATTTTTTCTTTACTAGTTTTCTATTTTAATCAGACCTAAATGGTTTTTTCGTTCACTTTGGTACATCCTGTATACGATAGCTTGTGTTATTATTTCTTTCAAAACCGTTTTGAACCAAAGTTAAATTTATTTTGCAAGTTCAGTATTTGAAATAATAATTCATGATAAAAGTAAACAGAAAAATTCTCATAAAATTCCTTTTATCAATGTGACCGGTTTCGTGAATAAGTAATTACTTCACATCATCAGACACAGGACTACAATAGAAAATGAGTATGGTGGTTACATACATACATAAATAAATGTTAATAAGTTAATAAAACTTAAACTTAACATTTATTTATGTATGTATGTAACCACCATACTCATTTTCTATTGTAGTCCTGTGTCTGATGATGTGAAGTAATTACTTGTTCATGAAACCGGTCACATTAATAAAAGGAATTTTATGAGAATTTTTCGGTTTACTTTATCATGAATAATTACTCATATGGGATCAACCTACCTACGTTACGAAATAATAATTATTTCTCTAATATAATTGTTTCAAACCGGTTTCTTTTCAGGATAATCTTAGTTTGTTTATTATTCTAATGATAAATCTTTTATTGTATTTGTACTCAATCAAGGAAGAGGAAAGTAGTTTAATTTAATTTAGTTTGATTTTCAAGCAAGTTGAAATTCATGGTAAAAAAGTGTGTTTCTATTTGTTTAATAATTTACCGAATAAGTTACTAATTGATTTAGAAATTATGAGACGGCGATTCTCAGCCTTAGTATATTTTATAAATATTTGTTTATATGAACTAACGCACGGAATGATGCGCCGAGATAAGCTGAAATAACATTTGCTACGGACAGCAGTCACCACGCGTGTGAGTCGCACAGATCTCCGCCATTATTTGGCAAGTGTTCTCGTATAAATTGATTGACACCCCGTGAAAAAATCACTTGCCTGCGACTTCTTCGACTTGTTTTGTTCTCCAGTGACCGTTCCAATAAGAAGCACTCAGCTACCAATGTCCAGTGCACTCCGCAATCAGATAGTGGTAAGAATTACTTTGGCTGTTTTACTGTTTTTATTTGCATTTCCATCATTTACTGTTTGTACTCGAATTTGCTATTTGTATTCGAATGTACTGTTATGCTATTTTGTCCAAAGTACCTGTTGTCCGAATAAACCAGAGATATTTAAGAAAATTCGCGATTCATTGATAGAAGTAGGGTTATCTATTTAACCGCTAGCATCGAGAAAACGCGGTTATCATTATTTGTTGCACTGGCGGTTCTTCTATAGGGTCATTTGGTCAATGACCTCCCATATACAAATAAAAAAAATAGAGCTATTCATTTTCTGAAGTTTAAAAATATATAATATATATATTTTTAATATTCTTAAAAAATATATTAAAGTTTCTAGTTCATTCTATGCACAATACTATTCCAATATCTAGATCATTACATTATTCATTTATAGAACTTAAAAATCTTGGGTCAATCCACAACGTGTCCTCAAAGCTAGCTACGGACCGAATTTATAACGAATTATAGTGAAATAGACTTATGTGCGAATCGTCAGAAATCAAAAGAGACAGTAAACACTGGAGCGGACAATGTCCCTGACGACCCTGACACGGTAACGCACGAAATTTAGTACAGCAGTCGCTAGTCAGCAGTCTTAATGTTGACCACGCGTTGGTCGATAAGTTTTATCGCGTTGTTTTTAATGTTTTTATTTGTGAACATTTTATTAGTAAATCTCTACTTGTCGTGAAATTAAGTAAAACAGTGTTTTTGGTGTTTACTATTAAATATGAGGGTTGTACAAAATATATTAAAACTGAAAGATGGACATAAGTTGGGTTATGAAGACTGAGTGAAATTCAAAGGTGGTGGCCGTTCAAAACCTAATATGACGATAAAGCAAACATCTCTTGATAAGAAAAAAGAAGTTAATAGGTATGTTTAATTAAAAAAAGTTATCCTTCAGCAAATTTTATTCATTGTTACGCTCATCAACTAAATTTAATTTTACAAAAAGCATCAAGTCAGGATAAAAGCATAAAAATTTTTTTGCTAATTTACATAGCTTTTCTTCATTCTTTGGAAAATCGCCAAAAAGAACAGCCGTGTTAGATAATGCTGTTAAGGTGATATTACCTAAAGCTGCTACAACACGATGGAATTTTAATACAAAGTGCATAGAGACTGTTAATACCTATCGAACAGAATTATTAGATTGTTTAGAAAAAATCATTGATAATGAATCAGAAAACAACACTCTAAACCAAGCTATGGGTTTAAAAAACTACTTACAAAATGAACATTTTCTTTACTGCTTAAATTTTTTCCATTTAGTTATGCCTCATTGTGATATATTGTTCAATCAATTTCAAAAAATGTAATATCGATGTCATAACAGTAAATAAATGTATTGGCGTTTTTAATAGTAAAATTGAAGACATCAGAAATAAAATTTTGAATAACTATTTGGAGGAGACATCCATGCAGTCTGCCCAGAGATGTAAAACGGAAGAATCAAAAAGGAGAATTTCCTTAGAAGTTTGTGATATAATTACATCTGTGATCAAAAACAGGTTTGGCTTCAGTAATCATTTAGCAGTGTCTCAGTTATTTCACGCAGATCGATTTAAAGATTATAAAAAAAGCTTTCTTCAAGATATGTTTAAATTAGTTAAAACGGAGTATCCAGTCATAAATCATTTGAAACTTAAAACTGAATTAGAAGTATTATATAGCTGAGAAGATTTTTCCAATAATGAAGGTGCAGTTGCTTTGTTACAGCTTTTTATTAACAATAATTTGTGCAATACTTTTTCTGAAAGTGTCAAACTGTTAAAAATCTTGTGTACTCTCCCTATGACTACCGTCGAAAGTGAACGTTGTTTTTTCACCTCAAAAAGAATAAAGACATTTTTAAGAAATACCATGGGTCAGGAAAGGTTATCTTCTTTAGCTATGCTTACCATAGAAAGGTCATTAATAAAGAAGAAAAAAGACTTTAATGAAAAAGTAATTGACCACTTTGCATCTCAAAAAGACCGGAGGATCGAGTTGGAATTTAAATCACTTTAAAAGGTAGGTAATACAGTAAACTTTTCTAATTGATCTCCCTATCTCTTGACCCACGAACCGCCGTTGATTTCTTGTAGTTAACGTAAAGATAGAACTCTAAGGCCTCATGTGTGGATATAGTTCCGTCTCAGTCATAGTTTAACTACCAGGAATGTTCTAGGACCTCGTCTGTGGATAGGACTTCACTAGGTGAACGCGAAGTGGCATAAGTGAGATTTTAAAACCTCGTGTGTGGATAGAATCTCACGCCGTGCCCCAGAAAGTCATGTATTAACCAATCCGTCCGTCAGCCGTGCTCACTGAATTTAAATTGTAAAGAAGATAATCTTGAGGTTGATGTGTTAACCTATCGCACTGAATTATAAGTAATTACCGAGCGTTAACGTTTATACATCCATGCATATCTCTAGTCTAGTTAGTTTAAGGGACAGTTTATACTAAAATACGAGTCAGTGAATTAAACTACAGTGCTATTGAGGTAGAAGAGTAACGGGAATATTCGGTTCTTATTATTTGTTGTAGTCGACGTAAAGATAGAGCTCTAAGGCCTCGTGTGTGGACAGAGTTCCATCTCAGTCATCGTTTCCTTATCAGTAAAGTTCTGAAATCTCGTGTGTGGACAAGACCTTACTAGATAAACGCGAAGATGCACAAGTGAGGTTTTACGGCCTCATGTCTGGCCAGAATCTCACGAAGTGCCCAGTGGTGCAATGTGCGGTTCTGTCCGACACACGTAGCCAATAAACCCCAAATCATTGATATGAGGCTCTAATCTTAAACTATAGCACGCTCGCGATTATACAGTCAAATATCCCGTCTGTCCCTGGACTGACCTGCTGCACTTGTGTCTTGCTAGTACTCCGTAACTGCTTACCACTAAATATATTGCTGCACCTACCGCTTAGCGTAATACCACTTCATTAACCGCTTGCTGTAGATACCAGTAGTAGTAGTTGCCGTACCCTTGCTTTATTTTGAATCACCGCTTGCTTGCTTGTGTACATGCTTGTAGTAAACAGTTGATAGTAATACCATAGCTTCCATAACTTAGCTGTATTTGATATAACATAACCGATCACCGCTTTTTACATTTTCGTATCCTCTTGCTTGGTCTCTTGGTTGCTTAATGTAAGTACTGTAAGTGAAGTTAAAGTTCTGTCTTAAACCAAAACTTACAAACAAAGATATAAGTAATAAATTTGTTGGTACACCGAGAATAATTTTCGGCAGGTAAGGTGAAGTTGTCCATTGCTACGCAAACGACAACCACACATATAGACCGCTTGGCATTCCGTTTCTTCACTGAGTTACCCTAGCTTCTATCATATCGCTGCGCTGATAAAAAAAGTGGTGTTCCTATTTTTTAAAATAGGAACTGGGGTTCGAGACCGGTATCATAATAAAAAGTTCAAAGTACCGCTATTATACTAAAGGGTGTCAAAGTGACATGTCACACACACACAAGTAAGCATTGTAGTGGTAAGTACGTCACAAATAAAAAATTATTAATCCAATCTTCTTTTAAACTCTGATATCTGTTAGTTGGATCTTATGCTTTTTTTGCAAAATAGTTTAAGTTAAAAAGTTTTTTGAGACTAGCAAGAATGGTTTCAGAAAAAAAATATTTTATGCAATTCACCCGGAAATTACCTTTATTGGGTTCACCAGCTTTCAAGGCCTCGCTAGCAATCGTGCCGGAAACGTTCAGATCGCCCAGTGAAGAATCACTTGCCGGACATATTACGTAAATAACTATTAAAATTAAATTCAGTGGAGGGATTTGACTTAGATAGGTGAGGAATATTGACTTGAGTTAATTTCCTTGCAACTTGTTTGTGTATTTAACATCTGTCTTTGGATTCTTACTTACCGTTCCTTTTTAAATCAAGATAAACATATTCTAAAACAGATTAAGTATCATTTTCTTGGTAAAAGTTTAAAATATAGAATGAAATGAAATATAATAACGCTAAAAATGTTTGCTAATTATTATTTATTTTTCATTGATTACTTTTGTTTTATTTATTTTTGGTTTTATTGAACAGAGTAGTTATAATTAAAAATAACAATATTGAGTTAGTCGTACTGAACATAATGTGCACATTATCTTTTTCATAATCCAAGTTTCAGCGTTTGGCAAATGGCCGGGAAAATAATTGTTTAAAAACATACATGTTATACTTACCTGCGATAAATGTTTGTAAAAGTTAGAAAATAATTAGCAAAAAACTTTTTGCGTTATTATATTTCACTTCATTCCATAAAAATATTCTTTGATGTTTAACTTCAATTGTTATGTTTACATTGTAATTGTTAGAAGATTTTACATTGTCGGTAAATCTGCGGTGGTTACTTACATTCGCTCTGGCGTAGGAAATTGTTATTGTAACCTGATAATTTGAACCATCGATAAGCGATTAAGCGAACTAACTAGCTTCCGTAACCCTTAACAATACACAGCTGAACTAGCTGATCAACATAATATGCCACGTTCAACAATCCACTAAATGTTAAAAAAATAAATAAATTACACCCCCTATAAACTTAAATTGGTATACGAACTCTGAAGACGACCCAAATCGCATGTTTCTTATATGGATATATTAATAGACACAGTAATCGGTATTGTAGTATTGTAGTAGTGGAAATATCCTCGATTTTAGAGAAACTCATAGACAGATTGTATATGTATACAGAGTGGGCAATAGTGCGTCCGACTTCGATATGTCGAGTTCTATGATAGCTAGAAACTTAATTTAAAAACATAAATAAACTAGACAAAGAGTCTATAACAGGAAATTGTTTTCGAATATAGAGGGTGAGCCAAAATGATTCTACAGGGTCAAGTAACATTTTTTTTAAATGAAATGCCATGTATATCACAACATTTTTTGAAACCTCTTTATTGCCTCCTTTCACTCCTGTATTATTATTGACTTTCTCCCAACCACTTGGATGTAATGATTTGTTTTGTTGAAATTATACCATTTACACGTGTATATTAAAAATATCACTACTATCACAACTATCGATTTTAAGAAAAATATGTTAGTACTAGTTATACTAGTTATGTGACATCTGTGTGATGACACTTAGCCATTTTTTACTTCCTAAAACTATACAGGGTGTTCAAATAGGATTTTTAAATTTACAACTTTTTGAACTGAATGTTCTCAATTTTTCCAAATTTCTATTGTTGAATTTGGCAGTTATTGTTCAATAAATCGAAAATGGTTACAAATAGGGCAAAAAATGTTCGTTTATCAATTCTACATCACATCGTCCTAAAATATACAGGGTGTTTCATTTTAAAAAATTGAGAAAATTCAGTTCAAATAGTTGTAAATTTAAAAATTATTTTTTGCCACTGTATACTTTTAGAAAGTGAAAATGGTGAGTGTCATCACACAGATCTCTCATAATTGATACTAATACATTTTTGTCTAGTCTATTTATGTTTTAAATCAAATTTTTAGCAATCAGAGAACTCGACATATCGAAGTCGGACGCACTATTGCGTCATCCTGTATATGTATATTATACTTATGCATTTTAATACGTTTTTTTGTTAAAATTCTGAGGTTTATTTTTATTTTGTGAATTCTTCGGAAATAAATCTAAAGCTGTATCAATTTATCTGAAAAACACAATTAAAAATCATCATCCTTTCATGGAATGTTCTTGTTGTAAAACATTTTTTATTGTGAAATATTGCTAGCAAAATACATTTAGACTACAGTACTCTGTAGTATTCACGCACCATCTAAGAGGTACTTGAGTTTCTTAGTGAAGGACGAGTACGCCATTTCTGCATTTTTTTTTTGCTTTTTTTGTTTTTGGTAGGACCGCCATCTATGCAGTGTTGGCTGTGGTTTAGAATGCGTTTTTATCAAGTATCCAACTTAAATCTATAAATCGCTGTTAAAATTGTTACTTTGTTAACATTAAAAAACGAAAGCAAATGGTTCATCCTAAATACCATGTAGATCTAATTTATAAAATTACAGGCAATACGATACGTATTTTTTTTATTAATAGGAAATACGATTATTCAGTTTTATAAAATGACACCAAATAAAATATAAGTATTTCCTATTAATAAAGAAAAAAATATAAGCATCAGTATTGCCTGTAATTTCATATATATTATTAAATCCGCATGGTATTTAAGATGAGTTAACTGTTTTTATTTTTTGTTTTCATCAATAAAAAAATTTTAACAGCGTGATAAACCTAGCGACGAAGGCATGCTATCGCAGCCTTAATCCATTATTGTTCTTCGAACTTTTCATCACCAAATAGTAAGCTTTATTTCTCCCTAGCATCGTTGGTCACTGATGAAATTTATATATTCTTGTGCACTTTACAGATCGAGAACAAAGCCTCTGTTGGCATCGATTACTGCCTTGCTTAAGGAGATTTGCCGTTACCACTTTAATGCTGTTGAGTGTTGTCACGTGGGTAGGCTGAATTGTCAACTGACGTGCGTTTATTATAAGGTTTGCATGCTAGATAAAAACTGTAAAAAGAATTAAAAAAAAACATATGAAAGGTTTACCAGTCGTGAATTAAGTCCGTAGTTACAACCAATACAATTTTTTTTGAAAGTGAAAGGAAATATTATAAAGAGTATTACACTTTTTGACTGTGGCAAGATAAGAGAATCTAGTATAATACTGACTACATATTTCTAGGAAACTAAACATTTGGTATACAATAAATCATAAGGCTTCTTTTGTAAGAAACTCAAGAGTATGTCCAAGTGGTGATTCAGTATTAGTGTGCTCTGATTGACATGTGTATATTATGAATCGCACAACAGAATAACCACGAGCCTTGTTCGGTGTGGTCGTTATTATTTTATCTTTGTATTACGTATTTATTTATGCTTTTAATATATAAAAGCTAACATCAGAAGTGGGATCAGAATTCAAGTGCTACGTTGGGCCCCCTTAGCATTTTTGTCATTTTAACATAAAATTTTGTGATTTTAGATACAGATTTACAAAATGGCCGCCAATAGTGAGCATAGTGAGTTTGCTACCCAAAAAAAGTGTACTAACTGCTACGATTGGAGTACTTAATCAATTTTCAAGTGCCGCCGCAACTAAAAGTGGCAGAATTTAGGCGCTTACACGACCTAGTGCTCTCTAGTAGAAATCACACTTGTATACGTTAGAGTGTTAATGCTTGGGCCTAGTGCTTTCTAGCGGATATCACACTTGTATACGTTAGAGTGTTGATGCCTGGGCCGAGTACTTTCTGACGGATATCGCACTTGTATAAGTTAGAGTGTTGATGCTTGGGCCTAGAGCTTTCTAGTGGATATCACATTGTATACATTAGAGTGTTGATGCTTGGGCCTAGTGCTTTTTGGTGAATATCACACTTGCATACATTAGAGTTTTGATGCTTGTGCCTAGTGCTTTCTGGCGGATATCAAACTTTTATATGTTAGAGTGTTGATGTCCAGGCCTAGTGCTTTCTGGTGGATATCGCACTTGTATACGTGTTAGAGTATTGATGCTTGGGCCTAGTGTTTTCTGGCGGATATCACACTTGTATACGTTAGAGTGTTCTAGATTGGGTCTAGTGCTTTCTGACGGATATCGCACTTGTATACGTTATAGTGTTGATACTTGGGGCCTAGCGCTTTCTGGCGGATATCACACTTGTATACGTTAGGGTGGTAATGTTTGGGCCTAGTTTTTTCTGGCAGATATTACATTTGTATAAGTTAGATTGTTGGTGCTTGGGCCTAGTGCTTTCCGGCGGATACACCATTAAATGACTATAATCATATTTTGATCAAGTTTTACAATATTTTGCTTGTTAGGAGCTGGAATCTCCTGCAACTTCTATCCCTGAAACGTACATGGTAGTCAAGATGAAACCGAACCCTAATATTGGGTCTAAAACGTCCCATGTTAGGCTGGCCGTGTTAACGCTAAGTATACCGTAATATTACATGTCCAAATGTGGTAATAGTGTGCTCAGTTTGACATATGTACATTATGAATCGCACGTCAGAATAACCACAAGCCTTGTGGTCGTTATTATTTTATCTTTGTATTACGTCTTTGTTTACGCTTTTAATATATAACAGTTAACACCACTGATTACAATTTTAAACTGCATATAAAGAGAAATATTGAATTAAGTTAGGTTTATTATATAAATTTTGTACAGTTTCTCAACGAAATTTTTTTAATAGAAATTACTGACTTTTCCAGAAGATGTCAATTTTTGACTAAATTCTAATTTATTGATGTATTGTTCGCATCTGGCATTCTCAGAAATGAATGATTTAACACTGGAAGAGCCAAATATATTAATTTAATTATAATTTATGATATAATTAAGAAGTAGGAAAACAGAGATAGAACAAGAGACCAGTTCAGACGTAAGTTCTGAAGAGAATAAGAAATGAATTATTCCTTAGAAGACTTTCTGTAATTCTTTGTTTCATTTGACTTGTTCTATTTGGCTCTCACAATCAGTTTAAATTTAAATAACTTCATACTCTGGTTGAAATAAATACCAGGTATTAAATATGGAATGATATTATTTTATGTATCTATCTTTATTATAAAATTAAACTAAAATATAATTATGGGTAACTTAATATACAGTTAAAATTTTACCCAGTTAAAGTACTGGTGCCATTGGTTTGATTACTATAGTTATAATTACCTCTTTAACGCAGGTTTCATTAGATTAATATGTCAAACTTATTACATAGAAAGTTTTCGGTAATGGTAATTATTGTAATAGTCAGTTAAATCATATAATAATTATTAATATCGAAGACTTTAATCTATAGAACAGAATATTTTGCGTAATGCTCCCAATCGGTGCAAATATAAAGAAAAAAGTCAAGAAACCATTTCTCTTTGTGTGAAACTATAGACACTGACATATAGTAACACACAATACGTCTTCGTCTATGGAACGTTAATGTTAGCCGATCCGCCACATATTGCACAAAATAGTTTATCATACCTTCCAAAATAATGTCGCATATTAAATATATTATTTTGATCACTAATTTCAGATCCTGGCGGAGATCTACGTTATGACATTATAGCATTTCGAAACGATTAATGATAAATGATAATTTATTACTCTCTAAAAGATACAGAGCGATCCACTAATAAAGTCTTTCTAGCATATATTTTTTAGTAGGAAAACTTAAAAGGTTAGTAACGTAAAATTTTTCAGTTTCACAAAACTGCAAAAATCAGATGAGTGATATTTGTGGGGTTAGTCAACTTGTCCCCCACTGTTACTTTTACACCACAGTTTTACTGGCACACAAACTTTAGATCAAGCATAGCCTAGCACAATTAGTTTTACGCCTAGTACACCCTTATGTAATAAATAAATAAGGGTTGTATTTGGGGGGCAGATTGACGCTAGTCCCACCATTTCACATTAAGTTTTGGAAGCTCTGGCTCAAATAGCCTATAGTAAGCAGAATTTGGCACAATCACTCCCAATGCTAGCAAATTTAAACGGTGGTCATATAAAGGATTAACTGTTTCTTCTCAGCCTACTAATCATGTCCTATTTGTTTAAAATTTAGGAACACAATTCCCATACCAAGCATAGACTAGCACAAGAATGCTAACATTACGGCATCTATACTTCAGCAGATAATGGTGTCATTTTGGGGAGGGGGTAGATTGACGGTAGCGCCTATATATAATTTCTTGTAGACGTGGTAGTTCTGTAAATGGTTGTGCAAGTCTATGTTTGCTGTGCTCTGTTTGTGTATGAACTGAGAGGGAGAGACTAGCGTTATTCTGCCCTCCATGAAATGACGCCATAATTTTCTAAAGTATCGATTTCTTAATATTCTTAATTAGTTCATAGATAAGTATTAATAAATCCTTTTGGAATCGTTTGTTAGCAAGGAACTCGTTAGACGATAGAGAAGATACTCGCCTATAAAGGGCAAGGAAAATCTTACTAACTAAAAAATACTTATTTAAAAAAAAATATAATAATAAGTTTGCGATTCGAACCCTGGACTTACCGCGTGCTAGGCGAGTATCTTCTCTATCGTCTAACGAGTTCCTTGCTAACAAACGATTCCAAAAGGATTTATTAATACTTATCTATGAACTAAGTTAGGCTTTCCCTTTGTGTTCATAATGGACTTGTCTAGAGAAAATTCATGGTCGCATTCTCGCGCATGTCTTCTGGAGCATCAACGCCAATTGCAACCTATCTGTAGACGCTAATGTACTTAATACGCAATGCAGGATCGTTTTCTGAGGCGTCGCTGAATTACTTGGAATTTGGCCCGGAAATTTCCCAGAACTTGAAATTTATTAGAAATGTAGGTGTCTTTTATATTTCTAATGTTTAATCAGCAATTGCCGTTTAGTTTCCTTTTTTCCGGAGGCTCCCTTACAGTTTCCAATAAATCTAGTATCTTGATTGTGCTACGAAATAGTGGGAAATCGACAACATTTTCCGTTAGGGATGGTCGTACTACACAAAGAAGCACTGATACGCTTATATTCTGGCGTCGGTGATTGGCATTGGTAGGAAAATAGACCGACGTAAATAAATGTTTTGCTTTTTCTTTCTTGAGACCCACCACCACGTAGAATGATTAAAAAAATATTTACAATGAAATAATTATTAATTACTAATGGAATGATTTCCTATCAAAGTATATTTTCAGTTGCATCGGAAAAGAGAATTAATAATCCGCTCATTAAAACATGTTTATTACGTAGCTGGGGAAATTTCTATTAGCATTAAAATATTTAATTAGTAATTACTACCCTGTAAATTTTAACAGCATATCTTTCTGCTCATCGAGTTATTAGGAATTAATAATGTTAATTATTAAAACTTTCACACTCATACATAAATGCATTTTTGTAATAAAACGGCAAAGCCTTAAGGAAAAAAATGCATATTTTATAGAATTTTATGATCTTTAGTATGTTTTACTTCTATTTAGCAGTAGAGGCTTTTGCCATAGTTTGTAAGTTAGCGCTACCTCCAAAAACGAGAACGAAAAAAGTTGTATTTAATTTTTCGTAAAAATAATTAACACAATATATTTGATTTAATTGGTTATAATTTATAATATATAATTTTCCAAAAACACTGATCACTTTAGGTACCCACGCAACCCGATGCCGTTGCTACCATTCCTATTTATATTAGACATTAACGTTAGTTTGCAGACAACCGGCAAACTAATTAGTTCTATTGCAATTCTGCACATTAACGAGCTCTCAGCCTCTCCCTACTTCATACCAATGTATTCCATAAAGGTTCAATAAGTTTCAATTCAAGTGCAACCTTAATAGCTTGGTAGTATCTTCAAGGCTCAGGGCTTTAGCTAGCCCAGTTTTTTGCACTTATACGCGTATGAACGACATTTTTGTTATCGTAAAAATGAATTTTAATAGCGGGGCCCATCTGCAGTCGATCTTCCACCGACAAAATAGAAATAAAAGACTAGAAAGGCCTACTCCGAATTTAAAGATATAAAACAATCCGCTTCCAGGAAAAAAACGAACCTTTAATAGAACATTTGTTAATTTTGACATTTAGAATAAAAATACATAGATTTGTGGTTGTGATGTGAAAAATACGCCTTTTGCCAATGAAAACTTGTTCAAACATATGATGGTACAGCAGTCATGAGCGGGTCATCTAATAGGGTGCAAGCAACTTAAATTTCTCAAGAAATTATGTTATGGTCATAATTCTAACCACATTAATTAATGTTGTTAGGAACAATGACGATGGAATTTTAAAAATCAGTTAAAAATAAACTCTAATTCATACTAAAACACTTATTTATTTGTTTTATATTTCGATTGCTATTGTATAGGTTAAAATTAAAAAATAAATAAATAAAATGTCAGTATAACATTTTAAATAAAACAATTTACTTTTGCATTTACAATTTCCTTGATTTGGCAAATTTCCTTTATTTGGCACAAAGTGATAGAATTAAAACTAAGATGTATGTTGCATAACCATGCTAGCCTTCCCCCAATTCTGCATATCACACTGTACATAAAATATTGGTGATGTGGGTACAACTCCATCTGTAAAGTCTTCCCTTAATATTTATTATCAGAATTTACGTGCCTCAATACAAAATCCATGACATTGTAAATGCTTCTTATATTTGTCAGTATGAAATTGTTGCTCTCATGGAAACGTGGATCAGCTCTCATATTGCCGATTCGGAAATAATGTGTAACAGCTGTAATACTTTTAGATCGCACCGCGACTTCTTAAAAACTAGAATTAAGAGGGGAGGTGGCGTTCTGATTTCTATAAGTAAAAAATATAATGCTGTCTAGACCTCGGTGATTTACAAAGCGCAGTTACCCTAATAGACGTTGTTGGTGTCGAGACCCTCGTATACTTTCATAAAGTATTTACATTTATTATCTGTAGTGTTATACACACATACAATCAATGAGCCCACAATAATATATTCTATTTTTTGAAACTCTTGAATCATTGCAATATTTAAATAACAAGGATATTGTTACGTTTTTGCTATCCACACAAACACCAATACTCGTAGATTCGTTGATTGAAAGTCCAGGTAACACTTACTCACTACTTTATTTACTAATTAACAATTAACAACACACTCATAGCTCGTACTCTCTGATTTGATTGTGTGGCATCCCTATAGGCAGCGTCAATCTCCAGTGCATGTACTAAAGCCTCACTACTAAGCTTATGCCTGGCCATCTTAAGAATTCGCCTAACTTCCTGGTCCCTTACTCCATTAATAAATGTACCAACTGCTAACTGTTGTTGAAATTCCTTTGGTGCATCAGGATAGGCTAGATGGGCTAATCTTTCTACCGCAGCCTCGAACTCCTGGAAGCTTGTCACCTAAAACTTACCCTCTTAGGCAACAGTAGAACAGCTGTCCGATGACAGTTGAGTATTCGCCGGCCGCTATCAGTGGAGACGGGCGGGGTAATAAAAATTATATATATATATATAACGATATTCTTGTGGGCGCCAAGTAAATTAATCCACAACAAAATACTCTATAAGGTCCCAATAATCCCCCAATTTACTAAACAGGGATTAAAGAAAAGACAAGTCTACGTTGTCAAATAATAACCGTATATTGCAAATATCAAAAAGAAAAAAAATTGTATATAGTTCAGCAGTTTACGGTGTAAACTCTATTTAACAGAAAAGTTTAAATATTACTGTAGGTATTATCACCTACTTGTAATCGCAATGACAAACTATTTAATTAAGATAACATAACCTACTAATTACATTTTATGAGATGATTATCAACCACAAAAAAAAAATAAAATAAAATAAAAGGAAAGCGAAAATTCAGTAGGTAAATTTTGCTCTATTCACAAGCGTCGAAATTTAAATATTGTGGGTTTATATTGTGTCGGTTAAGCTTAACGTACACGCAAATTCACCACCTATAAACCAGGAAAAATTTTCATAGTATGTTTACCATAACCAAAAAAAAATATATACTAATTTCCGCTGTACACTTTTTTTTACACTCAATTATAATAACCATGCAAAATCTATCTAGATATTCAGTAACTGGTAACTGGTTATTTAAGAAAAATAATAATGGCTTATTTAATTAAAACACTCGGTGTGACATGTCCGGTTTTTAAAAAAAAGGACAGAATAAAGTCTCTAAAAGACAAAAAAAAAATAATCAGTTACCTTGTTACTGTATTTAATTAAAAATAAATCAAAGAATGGATCCGATCCACCCTGTATAAAATCAGTAATCCTTAAAGTGTAAATTTAAAAGCAGAATAGAACAATGTTCTTCTTAACAATACTGTTGATAATTCTTTTTTATCTAAATAATATGTTTTATCTTAAAAAAAAAGGCACAAAAAAAAATATGGAAAACTATGAATTTCTAACGAAATTATGCTCTAAACTAAATTAGGTAGAATATGACAGGCTATACCTGGTTGAGTAGTTTCTTTACGTAAACCAATTTATACTTATTAGATCACAATAAGTATACGTACAATTATGTTTAAAAAAAAATTACTAAAGAAGTTTTCAATTTATTAAAGCTCTTATCTGCACTCCTTGGTTTTCCTCTCCTGGCGAGTCGATTGGTTCCAGGTAGAAAGCAACTCCAGAATCGGCGGCGTCAGGGACAGCCGGTGAACCAAGTCCAACCCATAAAAAAGAATGGTCCACGGAGGAAAAAAAAGGTTTCTCCCAAAATTCAGTCTCACTTAGTGGCAACGAACGACGGAGGTTCCGTCACAACCAGCCCTCCACTAACACCCTTAGAAAATGAAATAAAAAAAATAAGTACCTATTTATTTAACCAAAAAAAAAAGAGTAACTTTTAACATACCTTCCTTGAAGGGTGTTTCACTATATTCCACGAAAATATTAGATGGTATGGTGGCATAAGACGGTAGAAAGCGTGAAATAATCGCTATACATAAAGAGAAAAAAAGATACAAATTTATAGAATCACGTGGATGAGGTGTACTTACAGTTTGCCGTATTAACTACTCCTAAATAGGTGCGATTTCGCCAAAGCACTGCTATTCACCAAACAATATACACTAGCACCATTCGAAATCACAATTAATTTCTACACAAAGATTAATCCCAAAGCGGATGATCGCAGATCAAAACGTCTTCGTGTAGACAACGACAGCAATTAACGCCAAATGACACCTCTAATCGACGGAAACCGAGAGAGAAAACACATTTCAAGATTCATTAAAAATCCTATTTGAAAAAAACAGGCTAAATCAATAGAGAACCAATATGTTCATCGTCCGCTATTAACTACCGTAGCCAGTTCAACCCTTGTCCACTAGATGGCAGTGTAAGCACCAATTTGGAATTTTTCTAGGATTTTTATTAAAACTGGTAATTATACGTAAACTCTAATAACTTCTTACTCATATATTAGACATATACACAAATGACATATATCTATATTTACAATAGAGGAGACTGTCTGATAATTGAACATTATTATTTTAACGGGAAAAATAAACGTAACAGGCTTTCTCCACCTCGTTGTCTGCGTAATTTGAGCTGAGCCTGATATACTTGGTCGAGATGTTGGTCGCCATATCTCAGTTCTAACGCTGCCTCTAAAATGCTAAAGTTTTGTTGCTGTGCGGCAGCAATTGTTTAGAGCAGGTCCAATGCTTGGCCTCTTAGTGCTAATACCAATGCTGTTGCTTTTTCCTCATCGTTCCAGTTATTTGAACATGCAGCTGCCTAAAATTGTCTCTTATAAGTTGACCATGAACTTTGACCGTCGAAGGAAGGTGGTTGTAACCTAGCACCAGACGACAGTACTAATTGGCCACCCTTCTCTCTTAATTGTTGTTTGAGTCGCACTACTTCTCCACTAATTGTGCAAAGGAATGTTCGAGATTTTTCATGAAATATCACTAATAAGTCTTGTTTTGAGTCTATAACACGTTCCCGTTAACAGGGTTTACATATCTTCTGTGGTTTCCAAATCGAATGTTCTAGAATTGTCACTAAAAATCACTTATAGTATTGTTTTCAAGTCTACAACACGGTCCCGTCGACACAATTCACGTATCACCTGTTGTTTTCAAATAGAATGTTCTAGAATTTTCCCGAATTTGCATTAGTAGTCTTTTTTCTCAGTCTACAACACGTTATTACTAACGGCACTTGCGTATCTGCAGCTATTTCTAAATCGAATGTTCTAGAAACTTCTCGAAAATCCACTTTACAGTCACTATTGAATCTAGAAATAGTTTTCAAACATTGTCCAGTAGTTTAATTCTTCGTGTCACCACTAATTCCTGAGAAGAACACTGTAGAATCTTTTCGAATATTCCAGAAATTCCTCTTCCAAACCACTTTCGACACCAAATTGTTACGTGTTTGCTATCCACACAAACACCTATACTCGTAGATTCGTTGATTGAAAGTCCAAGTCACACTTACTCACTACTTTATTTACTAATTAACAATGAACTACAATAAATTAATTACTGTATTAACTATAATCACACTTGAACATGTATAAGTCTCTTTTTTTTATTTCTTCTTTACTTGTTCACGTTCAACTTAAGACTGAGGCTCGGCCCACTGTGTGTCTTATTTATACATCCATTCACACGGTCTAGGGCATTCCAGAATATTCCCGGCCGTTCGCGTACAATTCCAGTCTCATCTAACCACTCTACACATTCCAGTGGCGTAAAAATATGTAATTTCTCGGCGTTAATATTCCCATATTATATAAGGAACAGTACGAATACAATTCTATTAAAAACCACACAACGGTTTTATATTCTTTTTTAAATTATCTTGATTTCTCTCAATACAACTTTGTTGCAAATTCAAATTTATTTAATAGGCTATTAGATCTGATACTATCTAACAGTATATGTGAAGTAGACAAATCTAACGATTCCCTGCTAAGGGAAGACGGTCATCATCCTGCTCTTATTATAACCACTAATATTATAGAAGCTACATCGTCTCACCCTATTCCTAACAACGATCAGCACTTATATAACTAATTTTCCTCGAATGTACAAGATGATATTTAATACTGATTGGTCATTCATCGATAACTACTGTCCGATGCAAAAACTGCCTGCGATCGCTTTTATGAAGTATCAAATGAAATCTTTTATATGTGTGTACCTAGATATATTCCACGTAAGAGAAAGTATCTACTGTGGTATAACCGTACTACTATATGGGATATAGAGAAAGAAAATAAAATTCTAAAAAATACATAAGCACACCGATGAGACACTTGCGTTCAATGAATTCTAACATCTCCGGTCGAAAATTAAAAAAGATATCGACATCGCATATAAAAATTATATACACTTAACTGAATCTGCGGTTGGCTGCTTGTGAAACATTATTAAAATTATTAAAAATAAAGAAACTTTTTTGCTTTTAAATGTTTCAAAAAATATTTTATTAAAACTCCACACGTGTTTCGGCTTTTTAGGCCTTTCTCAAGAGTACAGATGATACTTCGTATCAAGTTTCTTTATTTTTAATAAAAATTATGTAGTATCCAAAATAATATTAAAACAGATGTTTAATCGTTTGTCAACTCTAAAAAAGCAACTACTGCCATCCCAAACAAAGTTCATCTAAGGGATGAGACGTACGACAACTCTCAGGATATACCGTACTGGTTTTTCGAATTCTTCAAAGAATCTTTTTCGCCGCCGTTCGAAACAAATATGTATTTTAATAATGAAAACATGCGCACAGCAAATAACTTCGTACATTCTGACAGTTTAGATATTAATACAGTACTGTAAGCATTAAAAAAACTAAAATTCAAACTTACCAAGGTGCGCAATTGGATACCTTCTTTCATCAATAGATATTGTGCTTATATTTTTGCTGCAGCTCTTACCAAAATATTTAATTATCGTTAAAGTTCGGAAAATTTCTAGAAACATGGAAAAGTTCCCGCGTTTACCTGTTCTACAAAATAGGTTGTAGGGGTAACATCGAAAGTTACCGGGCTATTAAGTAATCTGCAACTTTGCTAAAGTTTTCGAGTTTGCCTTACATTGAGGGGCAGATTACAATATATCAGCATGGTTTTGTACACGGTAAAATTATAACAACCTATCTGTTTCCTGTAACGAAATTCATAGAGGAAAATTTAGATGTCAATATACAAGTCGCCGTAATTTACACCGATTTTTTAAAAGCTTTCGACATACTTGATCACGGAATCCTACTTAGTAAACTTCGAATTGCAGGTCTCTCCCCTTTGTTAATAACATTTTCAAAAGTTACTAATAGAACGCAATACGTAGAATACTGTGGTTTCAAGTCTGACAAAATTTATGCTATATCGGGGGTGTCTCAGGGCTCCATCCTGGGCCTCCTTCTGTTCATTTTATTCATTAACGATATAGTAAGAGACATAAATGTTAGCATATTGCTGTATGTTGATGATGCAAAGACTTTTACCGCCATAAAATCATTAGCTGATTGTGAAGTTACAAAATAATCTTTTTACTATTAAAAAACGATGTGAAGAAAATGCCCTCCCACTTAATGTAGAAAAATGTAATGTTATGTAGTATAACAGAAAAAAATATCAAATCCTCTATGAATATAAATTGGAGAATATTGCGCTGACTCATATCGAATTTATCAAAGATCTCGGTGTCACATTTGATGACAAGTACAAGTACACATTTAAAATCTATATCGAGCAAATCATACAGTCTTCGTATAGAAACTTGAATTTTGTTATAAGAAATATTAAACGTTTTACAGAAATTTCCGTATTTCTACTGCTCTTTAACACTTTCGTGAGGTCAAAATTAGAATATGCGTCTTTAATCTCAGTTATTTAGATATGTAGACTCGCTAGAAAATACTTTAAGGCGTTTTCTAAAATTTATGTCTTATGTAATAGATGAGGTTTATCCTGAAGTAGGGATCCTACAACAAATGCTTCTAACAAGATTTGCTGTAGAAAGCCTCTAAACGCGTAGAAGTAAACAAGCATTGCTATTTTTATTTAAATTAATACATAACTAGAAAAACTGACTTTTTCTCTCCAAATATTCAGTCTAGACATCCCAACATCTTCTATCTTGCCACAGCTAAGACAAATCTCTTACAATTTTATTTATAATACCTAGAACTCCATACAGAACAGATTTGAGATATTTTATACAAATATAAAAACAATAAAACATTTAAAATTGTAGATGTTTGTAACTAAACATTATCATTTTTTGCACTTGATTTTATTTATACACAATTTTTACTATTTGGCACCACATTATGCTTTCTAACTTTAATTTTATCGACTGTTCTTTTTTTGTGCTTTGTATTATCTACATTTTCCCCATCCTGTAATTGGTACTTGTACTGTTTAATTGCGTATTTCTAAATAAATAAAATAAATAAATAAATTTCCTAATTGCTGCACAGAAAAAACCAGATTCCTCTGTGATTCTTGTCTTAAAATAATCTTCGTATATTTAACAGCATTAAATTATTGGAAATTACACAACATTCAAAAATTGTACTTCTCTTAACAGCCAAATCAGAAAAAAATAAGTGCTGCTCCCCATTAAACAAATATTAAAATAACAAGATCCAATATATCACCCTGCATTAAAAGAACCTTTTGGTGTTTTGTAATTTTTTTCTCTGGAAATTGTTCCTAATAAATACAAAAACAAAACAAAGAATATATTTTTCCAATCAGCTCGGTAACTTGAAGTTTAAAAACACCAAACTTTATAAATATATTTAAGTGTTCCACTTTCTAATAAAGGTATCAGTAGAGTTCAGATACTGGCGAGCCATAACGTAGATATGTGTGAGAAAATCATTGACGTTCTGGTGCCTTTAAAAACACTACATAATTTTCAGGCTGTAAGAATAATGCAAATGCTAATTCTCAGTTTGCTAATGCAAAAAATATGATTTTTTAGAGGATATTCGAATGCCTATGCAATTAACTGCACAATTCGCACACATTACTATATTATTAAGCCAAATTTGATTTTTTAGATACATAGAAGGTTTTTTAAATTACATGATTAATGAAAATGCATAAATGAATTAGTTTTTGTATGTTTATATAAAAAATGATACATGGTAAACAAATTCACATGACATATTCTTGCATTTCTTAACAAGCTTCCTTCAGACGGTACTGGAATGACTCGCCGATATCCGAACTCTACTTATCAGATTTGTTTCATCTCTAGAGACGTTTTTATTTTTCTTTAAATTTTTCATAGCAATAATTTTGGTCAAAACTCGCATAATGCACCAATGACTCATCCCGACAGAAAAAGCAAATTAAATATATTTATTGCTAATTCTTTAATTACTTTTAATATTTTGTCTATCTACGTTTTATAAATGTCGGTGCTGTTTATTAATTTAATTAAAATAGAAACACATTAAAATAAATGTAAAAATTATTTTGTAGTTGTCAGCAACAATTTTGTACATTTATATAATTTGTTCACCGATGAATAAAATAATTCATTTTTGATAGAGGTGATGCAATCCGACAGTTTCTGCATTAAATATATAATGAAACAATATGATATTTATTATCAGCATATATTTTTGAAAAATAAATAAACTTTCAACATATAATTAATCATTACAAACAATTTTTTTGACTATTTAATCCTAAACAGATGTCATTTTTTACTAAAATACCTTACAATATGTAACATTTGTTTTAAAATTAAGGAGCATTTAGGCCATAAACGAAACCAACATTAATCGTTCAACATAACATATTGTTTCCTATTTAACTATTCTAAATTAAAGCAGTAACACACAGTTCAGTCATATTACATACATGTTGCAAAATATGATATGATATGTTTAATTTTTGTATTGTTATTAGCACTATAATAGTTTGGTCACTTCACTTTAACAGTAATAGTTTGATATCTTTCAGATATGGATCGTTCACTATATTTATTTATTTATTTATGTTTATTGGATATGGCACAGTTCACATTATTATTGGTTCTAGTGCTGCTTCCAACTGTTTGCCTTGTAGTAGACGTCCTTGTACATACTTGGGCACTGTTTTCCAACCTGGAAAAAAATATGACATTAATAAAACTATACTAATAAGAGAAATTGTGTTTTAAATATTATATTTTTAGATATATTTTTGTGTTTGTTACAACTCGGTTTATGTATCTAAAGGACAGAAAATATACAGTGTAACTCCATATTTTAACGCATGTAGAAAACAGACATATAAGATACTCGTATTTTTTTAGCCACTTTCACTAAAAAATTGTATTATGCTTATAACCTCAAAACCGCTTAAGCGAACTCCTACACATTTGGCACAGTACATAGGCTTATTAACATCTCTTTATCTGATTAGCTATATGTTCCATAATATATAGGGTACTCTCGGTAAATTAATCCAGCGACAAATTAGAATGCATTTTTCCCATGTTAATTAATTTAAATTAGACCTTCTATCCGAAGCACGAATGAAATATCTCAAAAAGTGTTTTTCCAAATTTTTCAAAAAGTAATAAAACATGAATTCTTTGTCAACTTTCTACACCTCTAAAGCATCAGTATATAAAAAAAAACGAGTCGCTTATTTATCTGTCTTTTGCATGAAGTTAAAATTCGGTCCTTTCTTTTAGAGTCACCTATATATTAGATTGTCCTGAAAGTGTTAATTCATATTGTTATATAAAAAGGCAAACGGAAATATCTAAGTGTGAAGGAGGGTAGTTATCTATCTACTGTTGTTGTTTAACACAGGTGTCTTATTTTACAATATCTCTTAGCTCACAAACAAAGTTATAAAAAAAGTTATGTTTGCTCATGGAATATTAGAACGTATTAATAGATATAACAGACGAAAACGGTAATTCTACCTTTCAGTTTCCTCTTAAACTGGATATGATTGTATTTTTCAATTTTCGTCATTATAACAAATTAAAATACCATATTCTTAAGTCATAGAAATATGGGATGTTTAAAAAAAATTAGTCAGATATAATTTCGAGCCAAACCGATAATCAGATTTTAAAGTGTTTTATATTTTATGAGGAGGTAAAAATACCACATCGTCTAGTTTACTAAATCTGCTGAATGAACCATAAATAAAGCACAAGTAGGTTATTTCCCGTTATATCGCAGGGGGAATTTTTATATATTTTGTGTGTTTTATTGCGTGCTTATGTGTAATGTGTTAAAAATGTTACCGTTTAGACACATTAAATTATATCATGTTCCGAAAATACTGCACTTGTAGATCACTTTCTACTAAATCAGATGTAAATTGTGGTCCAGTAACTGATACTTAGAGCAGGTGTGAAGCACTACATGTAATAAAATAAATTTTATAATTTGACGTTTTTGGGCATACCAGATTCATTTGATATTCAATTATTTTTCTGTTTCTAGAACTACGTTCTTTGAAAAAAATGCTACAAGAAATCAAATGACTGGATTAGAGCTTTGAAGCATCCCAGCCCTGGGCTACTTCATCGTGGATATTTTTCACATAAAGCTAAATTATTTCCAAGCATTATATTATTAAATTCCAAATTAATCATTACCTAAAATGGTCAAATCATTTTCTTATAATTTTCGCAAGAAACGTATTTATTCAATAGCTTTAAAACCATAGATTCTAAGTATAAGTAAATCTAGTAAAAGAACACACAGTATTCATTTAAATGTTTTAAAACGTTGACGAAATTGTACAAAGTCTCAAGGCGTTCGCCAGCCGAGAATGTGTAAAACAGATAAACAAACGTAAACGCGTAGGATTGTAGGTTTACCTAGTATTGGGTCGAAAGCTGATAACGATAGTGTCATTATGTCATTTTGCAACTTAAGTACTGTGGGTTAGAGTCTCGTTCGAAAATCACAATTAGAGACTAGCGTATTGCTATCTCCGTCGCGCTTATTGACTAGATCAGCGAACTCCCTCGAGAGAAATCATATAAATACGCGAGACGGCGTAAAGCCGTGTGCATATCTCCGACAGCCCAAATCTATACGTTTTGGTTCTTAGGAATCGGGAGTGAAGAAATTGGCAACCTCTACGTGGCACAGTTGTACTCCAGATTACATCTCTGACAGCCCTAGGCAGTACGATTTGGTCCTTAGGAATCTGGAACGAAGTGGGTGACCCTGTCTCCGAGCTATAGCTATCCACCGGCACAGAGAGCCGTGCCTCATTAGCGTGGAATAATCATCGATGCCGCCGACGACATGGAGACGAATAACCCAGTGGCAACTCAAGAATCCAGGGGAGCAGACTCCGCGGAATTCTTCGTGTATCCACGAATAGGTGAGGATGGCATTAAATAAGTTTCATACCACCTTGCCATTCTCTACTAATACGAGTTCACTAAATTCCATTAAATTCAACTAATTTCTTTTGTTACAAATAAAATGGCAACCTTAATCCAAGTACGACTCTATGTTTGGGGTTCGCGGTTTTCATAGGCTTTGCACGGTGGTACCAAATGATTAACAGATAGAAGCGTTTTTAAGTTATATCTCAACACATTTTGCATCAATAAGTAGTAAATTCAATATCAACTGAAATGAGATGGGTATAGCCAAGGGTAGATAACTCAACATGCTCTTTCATTCTGTCTTCTGGGGTGTTGACCACCGAACTTTGTCTCGCGACAGGGAGTCTGGTGGTAAACACCCAGGGGGCGTCGTGTATTGTTTTATGGCTACCGCCTACGTACGCGTGCTCTGGAAGCAATTGACGCCTGCCAACACTACAAAATACTACAAGGTAGTTCGTTTCACTTTGACTTAAGCCTTGACGGCGGGATGCAACAGCAAGGCTAACAAATCTGGACAGTTTTTCACAACGAATATTTACAGTGTTATTTGTATTTAGAGTACTGTTTTATTGCGGCATCGTGCCCGCTCGTTTTCTACTTCCTATAGGGGAGTAGAAAACTTTTTTGTCGGGTTGATTTAATTGCCTAGTGCCACGTGATCTGCCCGTATTAATCGGTTTAGTTTGATTGCAGTTACGATTTTTCTGCCACTAACTTTATTTCTATATAGGTCATGGAGTTCAAAATTGCATCTGCGCCTCCAGATTCCATTATTACATAGAGCTCCGACAATATTGCGTAACGCCTTTCGGTCGAAGGTAAGTAGGCAATTATTGTCGGTTTTGTTGATGCTCCAAGCTTCTGAAACATACATTATACAATAAATAGAAAGAATCATTGGCGAGGCCCACAAAAAATGGAATCCGTGGACACGTGTTTCTGACTCACTAGTCTTCATCAGCACAGCCACAGCTAAGTTGTAAGGATGGGCACAACTTAGGCAAACGACACAAAGGAAACCATATATTATACTATCACAGGGATTGTTGATGTTTTATAGATCCTTATTTTTGTCATTTGGACTGCCGCTTCTTGGAGAGGTAGTTGGACAGTCCATAATAATACTTACTGACCATTATTATGCGTCTTTTGATATTATCCGAAATATTGTTATTTGGGTTGACCAGTGTGCTCTGGTAGACAAATTTCCTGACTGTTTCTAAATCATAATTATCGATGATTAGTTTCTGTTCTGCGTTTCTCTTGTGTGCGACGTTGTCGGCACGTATTTCATCTTAATCTGGTTTATGTGCAGTTACGTGTTCTCTGCTGCAATTGCTAGATTGTAGAATGTTTCCGTAAACTTTCTTGTAGTTCTTGATGGTACATGTGGTATATGTCAATATTCTCGAGCCTTCTAGAGAATTTGGCGAAGGGTATGAATCCTGTCTGGTGTTCCCCGAGGCCGGCTTCTGTATATGGTTTCAGTCTTTCATTTAAGATATTTAATAAAATTTTATGGGGTGTGTTAAAAAGGGTTATCCCCTGTAGTTTCAGCCCTAAATTTAATTCCCTTGGCATTTGTTCCTGTGTCTAAAATTTATAAATAATATCATACATGGATTTGATTACTTCTTCTGCGCCATGTTTAATAGTTCTATCGGGATATCAACGCGACCGGGGATTATTTGAGCTCAATATTATAAAACTCCTGCCCTGCTTAATGATATTATACCATAAAAATTATGTTATTTGTTATGAAAATAGTTTTTTTATTATATATAATTTACTCAAGAACAGTTCATCGGAGCAACATGAAACAAGAGTACGTTTCGATGGTGTAGCGCACACATATGGTAAATGCATATTTGGGTAAGAACGAGTTAGCTACACTAAATAAGTGCAAACACTTTCAATTGTTGTTTAGTGTATTTGACTCATTTTTTACCTAAAAATACACTTACCACATGTGTGCGACACACCATCGGTTTATTATTCAAGAATTGATTAGGGGTGTCAAATTCTTAACCAAGAATGCAAAATTTGTAAAGGTAAAGTATTATGAATAAGAAAAAAATTAGTGGGTACCCACCCCTCAATTCTCGGACTCATTTTTAGAAATTGTAAAGGTTTTAAAAACAAAGACTGCTACATAAATCTATATGTCGCTTATGTTCGCACAAAACTTGAATATAGGTCTTATCGCTCGGAAGTCGCAGAACTTATTATTCATGCTTATTTGTGTACAAGCTTACGAATCACTTAATCGATTGTCCTGAACTGTTAGCTCAACTAAATTTCCACACACCTCGTATTAACAGCAGAAATGAACAATGTTTTTGTCTTCGTACTCCTAGAACAAATATAATGGCAAAAGCGCCTATATATTCTATAAGTAACAAATTTAACCAGTATTGTAGTTCAACTGATATTTACCCTCTTTCAATCGGAATGTTCAAGAACATCATTAAAAACCAACTTGCACCAGTATAACAGCCTCTGTAACCCCTCTCTCTTTTTTTCTTTTTTTTCTCTTTATATTTATCACTGTATCATAGTTCATGTCCCTAAATAAACTGTATATTTTGTGTGTTAGGTTTGTAATAATAATAATAATAATAATATATTTTTTTTTGTAATAATTGTTAAACATTAGAAATACTTATTTTGCAACCTATTTAATTACGGTATTATGTTTTATATACTATGTAATTATTTCCATGTTTTTTCTTCTTTTTTTTTATAGTTTACGCTACTCTTATATTTACACCTATTGTATTTGTCCTGTAAGTGGGTACATCACCTGTTTGGACAATAAAGAATTTACTTGTTTAAAATTATTTTGTTCAGGAATAAGCCCACGAGAGATTTTCAAATTTTTTTAAAACACCATGCATACAAAAGTGTTGTAATAGAATTAATTGATAACAAAACTGCAAAAGCACTTTTCAAATAGAATTTGTGAAAATAAATGTGTAATTTGTATTAAAGATCCTTCTTGTTGGCTAAAAATTTACATTTAAAATTTGCGACTGATTAAATATTATCTACAACAAAGGATATGGTACTATGGAATAAAGGAGTAAAACACAATCTTAAACTTTTTACTGCGAAAAATGAATTGTTCTGGAATCGCACATAATAAGATTTTGCAAATTGATGTCTCTTTACGTAATTCAATTTGCTTCTGATTATCTTTAAGTGAAGCATTAGAAAGCACAGCCCAGGAGAATTTTGAATTCACTAGTAATATTTTTTTCACATTAATCACATTTTCCTTTATTTGGAAAAGAATTACTAAATAAACTGACAAGATTTAAATATAACAATTATTTGCATACGTTTTTTAGTTTAAAGAAATACGCTGTTTTTTTAAAATTTTAAACTTAGAGATTAAGGGAACATAAATTAGATCGCATAAAAGGCGGGAACTATTTAAATGCTCATCATTGGGATCTCGGAAATGTAGGGATATTTGATACAGTTCTGGAGTTATAATAATAATGATAATAATAATAAATCTTCTTTGTTTATTGATAGAAAAGGACACAAATTAATTAAGTACTTAATAACAAACAATATCAATCAATGAAATGGAAAAGTGTCAGCCAAAGGCTGATTATCAACTTAGCCAAGTAAGTAAATAATGCATATGTAAAATATTACTTAGCTACTGAAAAAAAAAGTAACAACATAGATTGTGAGCTATAAAGGATATAAATCAAATCAAATGAAGTGCAAAACTAATTATTAATAAACTAATAATAGAAGCAATTTTAGGTATAGAAGTATTTTTAGAGATTTAGCAGGACTGATACATAATTAAGCAGTTAACGAAAATAGATCTGACCTAAGGTTTTTTTTTAAATTATATATTGAGTAATGCCTAAAATCACAGGACAAGTTATTATATAGATTGCTATCATTGTAAGAAAAGCTACGTTTAAAGATGACAGAGGAATGCATATTTGTAGAAAATCTCGTTTTCGGTTTCGGGCATTCATATTATTACAATCTAAACAGAAAAATTCCCCAAATAAATATGGAAAATTTTTTGTGACAAGTATTTTGTGTGCTAGACAAAGATAATGCAAAGAGGGAATCTTACCTAACTTTAATTAACCAACTTCGGATATTTTATTACTTACTCGGTCATACTTACGCAAACCGGTAGAAAATCTCAGGCATGCGTTTTGTATTAACTGAAGTTGTCTAGCATCGGAACAAAACAATGCAGGATCATAAACTGCATCCGCATATGATAATCTAGAAACTATTAGACTTTTGCATAATTATAATTTTATTTTAGAATCTAGAATATCTTTTTAAGAAAATAATTTCTTTAGTGTGTTGTAGGAGATTTTACATAAGTACTTAATATGCTCAGTGAACCTTAAATCTGAGAAAATCCATAAACCCGCATTATTATATTCATTGACAATAGGTAATTATTGTTTTCCATTCAAATGTATGTATACTCAAAATTTGTTTTACAGTAAATATTTCTTTTTTCTTTTGACTTATTAGCATTTAGCTTTAAATTGTATGCCAATGGGATGTCGAACAATGATTTCAAATCATTATTAACAGTTATCTGTCGCAGAATTATGATTTTCACAGAAAAAATCGAAATAAATCTGTGTATCATCAGCATAGTAATGAATACTACACTTTTCTATAAATGTAGAAAATTCGCAATGTAAGTAGAGAATAATAGAGGTCCCAGGATGGAACCTTGTAGAACTCCAAAATTAGCAGCTAGGTAGAGCGTTTGATACTTGATCGTTTGAAGTCACTCGGTATGTTCTATTTTTAATGCAATTGTAATTGTAAATGAGACAGAGTTATTATCAAAAACGAAAAAAAGATATTTTTTACAGAGCAATTTATGATCTAAAGTATCAAATGCTTTGCTACAGTCCAGCAGGTAAGGTGAAGTTGTCCATTACTACGCAACCGACAACCACACACACAGACCGCCTGGACATTCCGTTTCTTCAATGAGTTACCCTAGCTTCTATCATACCGTTGATATAATAAAATGGTGTTCCTACACTTTAAAACAGGAACTGGTGTTCGAGGCCCTGCCGGAAATAAAAGTTCAAAGTACCGCTACTGTACTAAAGTTATATGCCACAAAGTGGCATATAACACAAATGCCATTTTATACGTCACGAGGTTAATATAAATAAATATAATAACAAGTAAACACCACAGAAATTATACAACCCCGAATCCAAAGCTGAGGATGCCCATGCGAGGGTTACATTGTGGAAAAAAACGCGGACTCACAACCAATCCCATCGACACTGCCAATGATGTTGGCAGGATTTGAGCCCAGAGCTACAATAGAAAGATTATCTAGTTACGCTTGGCATCGTGTGCTTTAGTCAATTACTCCACCGAGCTGGTGTTCTTATATTTATATTTAGAGATTAAATAACTTACTTTAAGGAAGTTCAATCCTCAAGTATACCAGATAGCTGCGTTCGAAGTTTATGTAACTCTGCACTTTCTTGCCGTAATGTTTATAGAATAAAATTGATTCATATTATTATCAACACATAACAGACCTCCCGATGTTCATTATGTTTCCCCCTCAGATCGTAGATTTTTTTGGGTTTGGTAGCGATCAGTTTGTGATCTCGTATAGTTGAAGATTGGACCATAATGTAAGTTGTTTAACTCGTAATTATACTTCGATAGCCCTGTCCTCGAGGTCACACTGTAGATGTTAAAAGATTTATGATGTCATCTGATCACATTTTTAAATGTGTAGTAATATTTAAATGTGTCCCATAATTAATTAACAATAAAAAAACCGAGATTTAAAAATTCGTGTTAAATATTATATGAACTTAATTTGATTAATTCGGTGAATACTTATAATAATCATAATATTCTTATGCTTAAACAGTAAAAGTAAAACGCTTACTCTAATCGCTACTTTTAGTACTTTCGTTATTAATTATTAAGTGTTTCACAAACTGTGAGTTTTTTAACACAAGCCTTATTATAGAATTTTATAATAGTATTAGATTTTTCACTCCCGCCGTGCGACTGATGTTTTCATACCTCGTTCGAAAACTGCAGAAGTGGAAGGATGGCGGGTGCTATGTGACTTAAAATTTTCTATGTTCACACCCCCTAATGGTAGACCTTTTTTGATCTACTCTGATACGGTTTGTGCCGTGGCTGATTGATACGGTTTTTTAATAGTAGTTAATAGCTGATCGTGTCTTGCTCTAATATCATTAGTAATTATTTATGTATTATTTTAACACAGATGCTATGCATAGGTTTGGTTTATCGTAAAAATAGGGGGGTTATTTATTTTACGTTGACATTTTCCAGAGGCTTATTTCTTTATAATATTTGTAATGTTTATTTCAAATCGATTCTCAAAGTAAACAATGTTAATTTATTTAATTTTTGTCAGGGTTTGAAGTCTGTGACTTGAGGTAAGCGCTAATAAATCGATTAGTTTGTAGGTACATTTTTCCAACGTTAGTGAATTAAGTGGTGCTAGTGTATTCAGATACGTTAATACTGGGTTCGGATCACTTGATCCAAATTGAACTTTAGGATTTGATTTACGCGCCATTTGCGTTGTGTGAACGTTGAGAGTTTGCATTTATACACTTGGTATCGAAACACATTGCAAATTCATCATGGCGCCGTATACTGTACAACAACGCATAAATATCGTACAAATTTATTATGAAAACAAGCGATCAGTTACGATTACATTAAGAAAACTTCGACCACTTTTTGGACGAAATAATGTGCCAAGTGAGCATTCAATTCGTGATCTAGTGCAAAAGTTTGAAATAAGTGATGATTATTGACAAACCAAGGGTCTGGTATCAACGCAGAGGTCGTTCAGATGAAAATATTGCTCGCGTAAGTGATAGTGTGCGTAAGAACCAACCACGTCAATTTGTCGCCGTTCGCAGCAATTGACTCTTTCATACGGTACTACTCAACGAATTTTGACAAAAGATCTGCATTTAATGGCGTATAAAATTCAATTGATACAAGAACTTAAAGAAACAGATCACCAGAAACGCCGTACATTTATGAACTGGATTTAGGGAACACAGAAGTTGATGCTGATTTTTGTAAAAAAATCATAATGTCCGATGAAGCCCATTTTCATTTAAATGGCTTTGTGAATCGCCAAAATTGTCGCATCTGGAGTAGTGAAACTCCCCATGTTATTAAAGAAAAACCAATGCATCCACTAAAATGCACTGTCTGGTGTGCATTATGGGTTGGAGGAATCATTGGCCCATACTTTTTTGAGAACGAAGGTGGCAACGCGGTTACTGTCAATGGTGTACACTATCGGGAGATGCTAAACGGTTTTTTTTCAATGAAACCAACGATTGAACTAGAATGACATGTGGTTTCAATAGGATGGAGCCACATGTCACTCAGCACGTGAAATAGTCACTTTACTTCAAACCAAATATCCTAGTCGTGTTATCTCTCAGAGGGGTGACATCGATATCCCACCGAGGTCTTGCGATCTAACCCCATTAGACTTTTTTCTGTGGGGCTATTTAAAGGAAAGGGTTTATGTCAACAAACCTGCTACGATTCCAGAACTAAAAGAGAACATCAAAGGTTCAATTGCTGAAATAGAGCCGCATTTATGCGAAAGCGTTATGAAAAACTTCGCTAAAAGAATGGTATCATGTCAGCGAAGCCGTGGAGGACATTTGGCTGACATCATATTTCATACCTAACTGCTAAGTTTGTACTTTATACTGATAGTAATAAAATTCGGATTTTCCCAATATTTTGATTTTTATTCAGAAAGCAAATCCTAAAGTTCAATTTGGATCACCCTTTATTTTGGTAATACAGGCCTTATTAAAAAAAAAACTTTTTATAAATCGTGCAACTGTTGGATGCTCTGCATTTTATTAGAGAACTTTTATAGCAGATTTATGAGGACTGAGTTCATTGTAACTTCCGTTTGAGATAGTTCCCTGTTTCGAAAATTAATGATCTCAGTTGCATCAACATCAGTACCCTTATAGTACGTCTTCCATTTTTTTATATATTGTTTTGTATTATTTTAACATACTGTCAGCTAAGGAAGAATTTATGATATCGATGGCGGTTTCTAGAACTCCTTTTCTAGATATGCTTGGTGGATAATATTGCGGTGTCAGGGTAAGGATATTCCCCATGAGGTGTGGTCCTCTGAAAAGAGATAACAACAGTGGTTGATGTGGAAATCTAATCAGTTTGGAAATCACAAATTGCTCTATTGTTGGATACCCATGTTGGGATTTGGAAATAGAATATACTAGAGATCTTTTACCTTTTTCAATTCTTATTTTGTTTACAAGGAAACGGTGGAAAAGCATAAAACATGTTTAAGACCAATTAAATGTAAAGGTGTCCATGGTATTTCATTCTGGATCGGGGTGCCAAGAAGTAAATATTTTGTATTTTTTGTTTTGATATGATGCGAACAAGTCAATTGGGGGTCAATGAGGGGTGCCAACCATTTTATGATTCCTTTAAAGGCAGTATGATGTACAAATACTCTGTTTCTATGCTCCTTTGCCGAGATTGCTTGTCCGCTACGTTGTTTTTTGTGTTTATGTGTGACGCAAAATCATAATTTTATGGTTCTTACATCATTTTCAAATTTGCCGGGTTATGTCATTGAAATCGAAGCTCTTTATACTCTAATTCGATTATTGTAAGAGATTGTAGTAATGTTATCTATTCCCAATATTTGGTAGTTTTCACATTCTTTACTAAAGGAATTTAACCCAAGAAATGCTGCTAACAGTTCTAGGTAATTTATGTGAAAATTAATTTCCTAAGAGTGAGTTATGGAAACCCCTGTTAATTTTGTTTTCATACGTTGAGCCCCACCCCGAACCACTAGCATCAGTGAAAAGAGTCAACAAGTATATAACCTTTCTTACAAGCTCAAATTATAATGGAAAGATTGATTAACCGCCATGAAATTAGTAGATATTTTTGTTTTTTAATTTTCCTATTGTAGCCTCGGGAAATTTCTAAAGGTATAAATTTTTGTCTTCCAAAAATTTCTTCTATTTTGCGTTAAATATAGGTTACTTTTTTTCCATGGTTTTCTGCGACGGTCGTCTAATAATATGAATTTATATCCGTTTACGCAGTCTAAGTGATCTTTGTCTTGGGTGATTAATTCCCTCTAACGTCGGCTTTGTTTCCCGTATTTGAAGGCTGTCGCCTTCCTGTTCTTCGTCGAGAATCTCTTGGTTGTCTATTGTATGCCACATATTGGTTCCCTTTCCTCTTTTCTTCTACTTTTATCCTCTCCTTGAAAGTTGGGCGCAGGAAGTTTAAATTATTAGCCGATACTTGGAGTTTTTTGCTAACTCCAGGTTTTAGCAAATTCTTGGCTGTTTGTATCCACAGAATTTGCCAACTTGCATTTTTCGGCGAAGTTGGAAAACAGACAGAAGTCAATTTTCTGTCGAGTTGTGATTTTTTGAACCAACTCATTAAAATACTTGTAAAGTTGGTATTTCCTATGAGTGGATATTTGTGAAATATATCTGTCAGTAACTTTCCAGAATCTACCAAGGTTTATATTGCCTTGACCTTGAAGTGGGTTGGAACCTTTGCTGTGAAGCTAACACTGATGTGTTAATTAATTGTGTATCGAGAGCATGCTATTAAATTAAGCTGCTTAATTTACCAAAATTTAAAATATTTCTTTATGGCGTTGAAACCTAATTTTATGAGTGAAAAATTATATTTCTTAAATTTAAAATATATTTTTATTTGCGGAAGTCTGTTTTCGTGAAATTGAATTTAGATTTCGTTGGTGTGAAATTTGTTTTCGTTAATTTGAAATTTTATTTCAGAAGTGTGGAATAATATTGAAAATGGTATAGTTATCAGAATACCGAGTTTCAAGTTAAAACTTTCAGGACAGAGTTATTATAAACAAAAAAGTTTTAACCTTCAGTTTCTTCGTTATAACTTTGAAAGTATCCCGAATATTCTAAACTTTTTGGCAGAATCCTAAGGAGCATTAAATTAACTAGCTTTTTTCTAATTTAATGAACTTTATATCTATTACCATTTCCGAGATTTCAATGGTGAGCGTTTAAACAGTTCGAACATTGTAGAGGTAAAACAACAAATTAGACATTATTGCAAGAAAAACTTAATTTACATTTCTGTAGCAAATAATATTTTTTTAGTTACTATGTTAAGAAAAGTAGTTTTATACCACATTGAACGTAAGAAAAAAATATTAATAATCAGACTTTAAACCTATAGTTCAGGCAACGGGGATCTAAAAACGGGCGTGCAAAATGTAAGTGAATTTTGAAATATGGAAGTTTAGTAAAGTTTGGTATTCTTAACAGGTAAGCAAGTTAGCAATCTCGTAGTGTTGCCGCTTATGTCACTATATTGGCAAAATTTCTCTTCTTTTGTCATCTATTTTCGAATACCTGCTAGAATAAAATATAGTTATTACAAAAATTCTAGAAACTATAACTTTTACTTGAAACTATTTTTGTTTAAAAAAATTTTGTTTATGTTAAAATAGCTTATACTTAAGGAATATTTATTTAACATGATTTTCATTCGAATAGTAATTACCAAGTAATAGACAATAATTATCAAATAAGACAATATTACTCCTTTTTACATCATCTCTTCTGTACAATTTTGCAATGGTGCTGGAAATTATTTTATACAATCGAATATATTTGTCCACAAAGAACATATTATCGTCATGTCAGCATGGATTCATGTCTAACAGATCTATTATTACGAACCTAGTGTCATTCAGTCAAACCATGTCTAAAGTCATAGACGAACAGGGTTAAGTAGATACTTTGTATACGGACTTTACCAAAGCCTTCGACCGCATTGATCATCAGCTACTGCTACAAAAGTTGGAAAAGTTCGGATTTAACCTAAATATACTAAACTTTTTTCCATCATACTTAACAGAGAGAAAGCAATTTGTATTTTACAACGGACATAAATCATCGACACACTTGGCACCATCCGGAGTACCACAAGGCTCCAATCTCGGGCCCTTATTATTACTATTATTTATAGATGATCTATGTATTGAACTACATTGCGATTACCTGATATTTACAGATGATTTAAAAATTTTCAAGCGCATAAGTTCCGTAAATATTTGTATAAGTCTTCAAAATAACCTCGACGCAGTCAACAATTGGTGTATTCTTAACAAAGTTGCCATCAATGCCACCAAATGTAATAAGGTAAATCATATTATCTACAACTACAGAATCATTGATACTGTCCTAGAACGCACAAATAGAATCAAAGATTTAGGCATATATTTCGATCCTGAACTCAGCTTTGCCGAACATACGAACATTAAATCTAAAGAAGCAAGCACAATGCTAGGCTTTATCATAAGAAACTGTAAATCATTTACTATCCCAACATATCTAAAATTATTATACTACTCTTACGTACGATCAAAGATCGAGTATGGAAGCATAATCTGGACCCCTATTACCTTATCCACAAAAATAAGCTAGAACAAGTTCAAAGAAAATTTCTAAAATTCTTATCTTTTAGAGCTACATGTAATTATCCCGAGAGAGGGGTAGATAATAGGTATCTACTAGCTAGCATTAATTTTGAGTGTCTGGAATTTCGACGAATCTGTTCCATGTAAATTTTTCTCCATAAAGTACTACATAATAAAATCGATTGTCCTCAAATTCTTTCACAAATCAATCTGCTGATTCCTAGAGTGCATTCTCGACAAAATCTCACATTTTACAATATTCGAGACAACAGTGATATTAAAATCACCTATATATTGTATGTGTTGTAAGTTTAACAAAATATGTCAATACTGTGATATAAACACTTGTATACAAAAAGAGCTATTGAAAAATGCTAGACAAACTTTTGAAATATAATCTTAATCTTTAGAACCAAAATCTTCTTTATACCTCTGCCTTTTTATTTTATTTATTTACCTTCTTCAAAACGCTCAAATATTACCTTACACGAATTAATTATTGTCTTGTTGTGTATTATTTACTTGTCTTAATTATTATTATTATTTCCCCTCCTTCCCAACTATATCTGAACTACTTTAATGCCTAGTGAGATTAATGTCCACTATCCGATTTACCATATTATATACCATATAGGTACTTTTACTTTTAATATAAGTCAGCTTCAAATTTTGTATTTTTTTTTATATTATTAATTTAAGTTTATTACCTAAGTTAATAAGTTTATAGTTTAATATAAGATTTAAGTATAATATTTTACTGAAACTTTGTCCTGTAAGTGGGTTTACCTGTTGGGCAAATAAAGCATATTATTCAATATTACACCGCGTATATTATTGCATTTTGAATTCTGTATAATTTTCTGAATCCAACGACACCAAATAAGTGACATATCAAACGACCATATTTTTTATAATACAATTATTAGTTTTCCATTCTAGTGTGCCATGATGATTCCGATTCATTCTAAATGACTCGTGTAATACTAGAAAAATCGAAATTCCGTCAAGAATACTAAATTACGTGATATATGAGCAAATAAAGTTCATCAAAATGGTTTTTGAAGCCAAACTCAATTTTTTCAAATGGAACCATATTGGTACCGTAGTACCATTTATTAGTACTATTAATAAGGAATTTATTCATATGTCGTATTAAAATGTGCGATAAATACAAACAAAATTACAGCTAAAAGAAAATAAGAAAATACAATTTTGTTTTAATTAACTTGTTATACATAAGGTGGCTTTGGAATACAGAAAATGAACACAAGACATTACAACAGTTGTTCAGAATGCTGTCCATTAATGTCAATGCACTTCTGAACTCGCATAGTATTTCTCGAAGAACGTTCGCCAATTGCTGGGCCATTATTCTATTAATTGCGCGTCTTACTTGTAAGCTCCAGGTCTTCATGGGTTGTAACAGCGGTTGCGTAGACAAATATTATTGGACCAATGATTCTACTATCGATTATTCCAAGCCAAACACTGCAACCGAACCGCACTTGAAAGTTACCTTTCCGTAATAAATTTTGATTTTCTTGTGACCAAATATTTTGTATATTGTCTGTTAAATAATCCCTAATTTGTAAACCTAGACTAGTCCGAAAATAAAATCATTCCCATAAAATCATTGTTTAGCTGCACGTTATTCTGCAAAATCCAATTGCAATCCTACGTTCGTAATCATTTTCGTACAAGTGCTGGTGCAATTGGTATTTAAAAGATTTATAGTGGTATTTGTGCAAAATTCGGCTTACTATTTGGTGACTGATTTCCATTTCAAACCCAATTTGCCTTAAAGAAACAGTCTTATCAACTTCTACTCGAGCCAAAACATTAATTTCTGTTCCTTCGTCAAGAATGAAATTTTCTTCGGGATCATTTTGGATCACTTCGGAATTGATTTTCAAGACGATTAAAATAATTTCTCGCTGGACATTGTCTATCACGATATCGTTCGGCATAAAGATGTCTAGCTGCAACGGCATTTTTTCTACATTCCCCATAAATAACTAACTTTTTCATCTCTTGTATAAATTTGCGGCATTTTGAACACATTAACAAGAATTTTAAACAATTTTTAAAGACACACCGGTAAACCAACAAATGTTTGACAAGCTAAATATTTCATTGTTTTGAAAGCCACCTTAGTTAGTTACTTCTTAGCATTTAATTAGAAAAAAATTGTATTTTCTTATTCTCTCTTAGCTGTAATTTTGTTTGCAATTACCGTGCATTTTAATACGACATATGTATAAATTCATTATTAATAGTTGTTCCGTATTCCCTGATCTCATTTTATTAGCTTTTAGTATAAGTTTTTGAATATAATTTTTCTTTCATTATCGTTATCCTAATGCCATGAAATAGGTTTAAATTATTATTATTATTATTATTTGTACTCATGTCGCGCCAATACTCGGTTTCACAAATCCCTACCTCTTGGCTATTCTACGTGGATGCCGAGTCGACACGAAGAAACACTTCGAATTTTGAATTCACTCTCTCAACACGTGTTCGTGTTTTTCTCGAAAAAAATTAATTATCTCGCTCGCCCTTTTCACGGAAATTTTGTGAAAAGTGACTCAATCTCTCAAGCTTACGAGTGTTCGACTTACATCACACAGAAGCCCCCTACAGTCCGCTGCCACCTACCAGAAATCAGGAACAGGCCCACAACATCAGGCTAACAAAGGTAGGAAAAGTGTTAACCGAGTTCGAACATTTTGTTTAATAGCTTTTTCTCAGTTTTATCTCATATTTTTACTCAAACCCCTACAATAGTACTAATAAATGGCACCACGGTACCATTATAGTTCCATTTGAAAAAATTGGGTTTTTCCCCAAAAACCATTATGATAAACTTTATTTGCTCATAAATTACGTAATTTAGTATGTTTGACGGGATTTCGAATTTTCTAGCATTACACGGATCATTTAAAATAAATCGGAGCAGTCATGGCACACTTAAATGGAAAACTAAAAATTATAATATAAAAATGTTGACGTTTGAAATGTCACTTATTTGATATCCTTGGATTCACAAAATTATGCAGAATTCAAAAATGCAATAATATAAAGGATGTTCTATTTAAAAATTTAAAGTTACTGTCACTTCTGGCCAAACCAGAAGTGAAAAAAACTCACTTGTATGTCAAAAAGTGCCGCTTATTATGTATATAGGATATCTCAAATATCAATTAATTACCTTCAAAACTAAAGGAGATAAAGGGGTGTACCATAACCCTGTTACGTCCGGTATATTGTCGATTAAATTTTATTTTAATTACTTACTTGTGTCTGAAATGTTCCCAAGCCATCCTGACTTTCTAATAAAGAATACACCCTAAACTTGAAATTTTTTTGTTGGTTGAAAAATTTATATCATATTGTTTCTGAACGTTAAATTTATAGCGAGAAAAAATGTATATAAATATAGATTTATAGTAGTCTTGAGTAATTGAAATTTCTTAAACCCAAACAAATGCTTCTTATGATAAATTTATGCGATAAAGTAACTTGAAGTCATGTTACAACGTAGGTAATATATGTGTATAATGGGTTGTTTGTTGTGGGTAATGTGAATGTTTAGACAGCTGGCTTAGGATGATTTATGATAATCTTATTGTCGAGTAACAACAGTGATTATGTTCGGTTGATATTAACAAGATGAGTTTAATATATGTAAGTACATTGTTGTTCCCTTAATGCCTCGGTTAAAATACACCACTCAAATTTTAATTTTATCGTTACATTATGAACTTTCTTTGGCATCTCTCCGCCATGTAATTTAACTGAATTATTTATCTGCCTACAGGTATGAAAACTCGTTTAAACCTAATAGGCTACACAACAGAATAAAGATAATAAAACATATACTACATTGACCAGCAAAAAAGACAAATCAGCTTTGTGGGGAAACACTGAAACTTGTAGCAGAAATTCCCTGGAAAATTTAGGGATTTGATCAAGTTAATTAAAGGATTAGAGGTCCTAGAAGGTGTTAGCCAAATATGAAGCAAATTTTAACTTAATTCTTAAGCTGGATTTATCCGGTTTGGTACTGACAATAGAATTGTATCTAGTTTTACTTGAAAGTACAACACATTAAGTAGGGTTTGCTTAAACAGAGAAAATACAACTTCTGGAGAAAGATAAAAATAACTGTAAGTATTTCGCGTCAAGTACCTGTTCTGCTGCTGCTTCTTTACTAACTACAGAATCAATGAACATCTGCCTGTACTGTGTTCCCATCTATGCCAAAATGTTCAACCATCAGATGCTTAATTTAATTTTTTTTATTTATTTATATTTAGTTAAATCCGTATCCATATATCTCACTTTTAAAAGTGTATCAAATTTTTCGAGGCCCTTGTTAAACTTGAAGTTTTGAAATCCATAGACTTTCAACCATTGATGTCAAAAAAAAATAAAAAATGATTTTACTTCATCTACTTTTTTTACTGTCGCCTTCTGTTGACGAGTTGTTATTGGTTTCAACAGATTACTTTTGGTTAAACTTGCTTTATAATCAATTTGGAATCACATAATTTACAACACTGAGAGAAAAAATGAATACCACTATTTATGAGATCATACAAGTCTTGTTCTGGTAAAGTCCGTAAATTAAAAATATTTTCGAATAAACAATTTGGTTATTGTTAATAGTGTATGAGTAAAAAAGCAATCCTTTTAATGACTGTTCTATTATAATTATTGTACTGGATTGTGTAAGATATACGAACACCCATGCACAATGGTATGCTACAAAAATAAGTAGTAAATAAATAAAAATACAAAATTTAATAATTTATAACAACGTCATAATGACATTATTAACAAAAGTCCAAATCTATCACGAATCTGTATAAATGGCAGATAAAAAACCGTTATTTCACGACCAAGCTGATATACATACATAAACGAGACATTTGTGATTTTATTCAACTTGTGGTTAGGATTTATGACAAAAGGGGTTGTTTCCATATTATCTATATTAAAGAAAATATATCTAGCGGCAATCTAAACTGTTATTGGCTTGTATGAAGTGCTACTAAAAAAACGGCGTTACCTCTAATGAAATAATATTACACTCAACAATGTTTTAGAAGAAATCAAGCAACACAGAGTGCTACAATAAATTTATTAATCTAGTTAATAAAATGTCAATAATTAATACAAAAATAAACAAAATAAATAAGATAAATAAGATAAATAAAATAAAATAAGATGAGACAAATGAGAAATGAGATAAACGGAATAAATAAATGAGACCAAGCATACAAACGAGATAAATATGACAAATGAGCCAAATTATACAAATGATAAAAAGAACAAATAAAGCAATTGAGATAAATTAGACAAATGAGTCAATAAGACAAGTGAGATAAATGTGACCAATGAGAAACGGAACAAATGAAGCGAATGAAGCAAATGAGAAATGATATAAATAAGAAATATGACAAATAAGATGAGATTAATGGAATAAATGTGACAAATGAGATAAATGAGTCAAATGAGACCAATAAAACAAATGAGATAAATTATACAAATGATTAATGAGAACTGAGAAAAACGACAAATCAGGTGATTGAGGTAAATGAGACAAATGAAATAAATTGGTCAAATGGCATAAATATGTCAAAATAGACAAATGAGATAAATGAAACCAATGAGACAAATGAAAATTGCGATAAATGAGATAAATGAGAAATGAGGAATGAGACAAAGGTGGCGAATGAGGCAAATGAGACAAATGATATAAACGAGACAAATGAGAGAAACGAAGATAATAATAATAATAATAATAATAATAGTAATATTTATTCACCAAATCAATACATTTTATATTTACAGAATAATTTACATAAGTAATATTAGAGTTAGTAAACAAATAGGGAAACCCACAGAAGGTAATTCTTGGAGGTGGGTACATACAATTGAGTACTAAACTGCTTCTTTCTTAGAATTAGGAAACTTAGGAAAAAAATACTTATTACCAGATGTAATTAGAGATTATAACAAATGGTGTATTCCGTGACAAAATTTAAATTTAAATTTGAAAACGAAGAACAATACATAATGTGATATTTCTAAAATACATTTATTCTTAATTCATTTAAACATAAGTGCTTAATATTTAGTTTTTGTAACAATAAATATGTTAAGGTTACATATTGATGTATTTGTTGTCTTGGTATGTTACTGATCCATTTTTTTATTTTACTTTTGAACAGATTATCAGAGTTTAGCTGTTTATTTTCAGTTGAAACTAAATTATATAATTTAGGGCCGAGATACAGATAACTTCTTTGTAAGATGTCTTTTTCCGATTTTGGAACAACGATTGAATTTACTTTATGTCTAGTGTTATAATTATGTTCAATCTGAAGCAGTTCATGTTTGTTTTTGTGTTGTCTTATTACCGTTTGAATAAAAAATGATTGTCGGATATCAAATAATTTTGTATCTGCATAGAAGTCATTACTAGGAAAAGTATAGGGTTTCTTATAAATAACTTTTAGGATCAATTTTTGAATTATTTCTAGATTACTTATATGGTTAATCATTGCTGCTCCCCATGCGACTATTCCGTATGTAAGATGACATTCTACTAGTAGGGCACTGAAGGTAGATAGATTTCTTGATAAGGTGTGAAAGAAATATACTGTTTTTTTTTAAATTGCGGGTTAAAAGTTTGTTGTTAAACCACTCAATTATGTTTTTAAAATCATTTTCAGCAGTTCTTTTTAATGTATCCCTATCAGAAGCTTTATAAGTCAGCAGTGTCATCAACAAAATTTGCTATGTCTCCTTTCACCGAAACGTTGTATAGATAATTTAGGTAGATATCAAACAAAATCGGTCCCAACACTGTTTCTTGAGGAGCTCCATATTCTAATATCTCTATATCACTGAGGTTATCACTGATTTTAACACATTGTTTTCTATTTGATAGATAGCTACACATTAACATATATGGAGTACCTCTAAAGATGAAATGATGAAATAAAACAAAACAAAATAATTTATTTTTCATTCATTACAAATTGGATATGATGAGAAATTATTGCCACATTTTTTTTAATTAAATGAAATTAATTTTAAATCTTTTTCTCAGTAGCGATTAAACTTACGACAAATTTTCAAGAGTTCTTTTTGACATATTTCCTCATTATGAACAATTTTTATTTGATAATTTTTTTAATTTGGCGCAAAAAAATTTTTTGCCCTCCTTAGACATGTCCTTCCTGGTGCATCGATTTCACTGATATTCAATGGGGTTCGTCCTTGGACACATTACATGCAAAATTTCAAATATTCACGTTGAGACGTGTTTGAAAAAATGCGACCACAAAAAAATTACCTGCGACACACCAATTGGGCTAAATTTTCTATTTTGCGGTTTCAAAAGGTTCGTTTTCATCATACTCTGGAATTTGTTATTGTCACGAAGTCAATACTTTCTCTATCAGTATAGGTAAATGAGAAAGTAAAAATGTAGGAAGAAACTCAAGAAGTATATGAATAGGATCAAATCAGGAAACACCATTTTGAGAAAACGTAAATATCGTTCATTAAAGTACATTCTTCATCAAGATTTGTACGAAGGTGACTAATTGAATTTTGCGAGTGGATAATTAATAAACTATCAAAGAGACAATACCTTTTCCTTCAACGTCCACTTTTTTCGATGAATCTTGTGTCACAAATATTGCGATATTCAACCATCAGAAATGCAAAGATTATTGGGACAAGAGTAGTTTTAAGAGAAAATTTGGGATAAATATGTACAAGGAACTTTTATGGAATCAGAATCATTGGACCAATATTGTTCCAAGGTACGTTGTTAGGATAAAGATATCTTGGATTTTTTAAAATAAAATTTGGCAAGAAATCAAACAGATTCGTCTAGCGTAACACCGATTGTTGCATTTCCAGCAAGACAGAGCACTACTCAGTGGCGTACTCAGCAGCACAACTCCTGAAGACTGCAATATTTTGCGCCCCTTTCGGTTATGAGTTTTTATAGTTATAGTAACAATACAAGCAAACACACCACAAATAAACTTTCTTGCATCACAAATATATTATAATTTGAAACTTACATATGAGGGCTACTCAGTAATAAACAGAATGTAATAATACCTACATAAAAAAGATTAAATATTGTTCCAACTTAAAATAGAGAATAAGTAATAAGATTTTATTTCCATTTATTTTGTTTTTAAAACTTGAGTTATTTGCCTCGTTTGGTCACTAAATACTTTGAGTCCCAAGCCGAAACTACATCGGTTTGTAGGGTAATACGCCACTGGCACCACCCCATAACAGCCGCAATATTATGAATTATTTGGATGCACCCTACAACCACAATTTATTACAAACTACGGACACATAAGATGGTAGTTTTACCTGATCTAACTCCTAAAATTTTGTTCTATGGGTTTATATCTAGGGACAGGTTTACAAAACTCGATGATTATCGAAGATTTTAAAGGTAAAATAAGGAGAGCTCTTAACTGCGTTCGTGTCATTCAATTTTTTAAGTATTTAATAGTGTTTTGGTATAATTCATAACGATTATAATTTCCTAAACATATTAGTATTATTGAGCAAATTTCACTATTTATATGATTTTTAAAATAATTGATATGTTCAGTTTTCGCAGCTTCTTAGAAATATAATAATGAAATGTAAACGACATTGGCATTTTTTTCTTCATAGGTAGTTAGTAGTAGTATAAAGAGAACTATGCTAAGGTTTAATAAATATTTTGAAAATCAAGCCTTTGTTATTAATTGCAAAGATATATGGTTATCAGTGAATTAAACAACAAAAAAATAAATTTAGTGAATACTAGCCAGTACCTTCCCATTTGAAAAAAAAGTTTTTGATCAAAAAGTGATTTGTACAACTTTGGAGGCTTCATAAAAGCGTACTAATAAAATGAAAAGGAGACTAATAACTTTCCTTAGGAAATCACCTCCCATAGAACGGATTTTTGGGACTCCAAAGCACTCTAGATGCAAATCTTAAAATGCTTGAAAAACTTGAACATGGGCTCAAAGAATCACGAAACTCTCATTGTATACTCAAAATATTGCTCTGATTCGAAATATATAAAAAGGTGTTCCATTTTTAAAATCTTAAGTTGCGGTCATTTTCAGTTAAACCGGAAGAACTATCATATTGTTTGGTATTCACGAAAACACGTTTTTAGCATTAGTTTATACTACCCCAAACTTTACTTCGATAAGTTCAAATGTAAGGGAAATATAGGGGCGAGCATTTGTGCTGTGTCACTCGGTATGTATTATATTGTTGCTAAAGCTTTATTAATTTTTAACAATTTCCCATGCTATCGTTTTTATTATTAATGTTATTATCGATCTTCGTTTGATTCACGGTTAAATTACGTTAAAAAAGTAAAAACCCTATTTGTCCGTACAGAAAACAATTTAATTTGTATTCTTAAAAATGGCGAATGCGCCATTGGTATGTGGCATTCATAAAACAACAGTAGCAGGTAGCAATCCTCATATACAAATAATCAGTTGTTGTGAGTTACCATGTGTGTTAACGTTTGGTCATCATTTGAAAAGTATTTACTAGGGGACTAAAGTCAATACTAGAGTAAGGCCCCAAATGAACTCCCTCAAAAATTACCTCAAAACCATCCTTAAAGGCAAGCGTTTTCTTTTGCATTTTTTCTGTTAGAATTTTTCTGCAATATTTTTTAACTTTATCAAGGCATGATTATTAAGTACATAACACTGACGTAGTTTTCTACGAAACACCAAAACACTATATACTGCATCGACGCGAGTTTCGCCAACCAAGTTGGCATCATCTGGAGAAGATTAAAACTAAACTTATGCTAATAATCTACCCTATTTATACATAAACTATTGCCATGGTTCACCGAATCGACACGATTCGGTGAACCTTGATCCACTAACCAATAAAGCGGACTATTTGGGATAAGCCCTCTGTCACTATTCATACTATTTTTACACTTTATGATTTCCAAGCTTACAAATGCATCCAGCTGTCTAGTATTTGTTACATTCCTAATTAATCTTAAATTGCTAATATCTATTTTATGGTTGTTCCCAAACGCATGTTGAGCTATAATAGACTTATATGTTCTACCATATTTGAGATGGGCCATATGTTCTTTAAATCTAGTTTGAATTGATCGTCTAGTATGTCCAACATATTTTTGATTACAGTCCTTACAGCTCATTTCGTAAATCCCCGACTTTTCGTTTGTGTCAATTTTGTCTTTTGGATTGCCCAAAAGTTGTTGTAGTTTATTTCTCGATGAATGAACCACTGTCATATTTACAACTTTAAAAATCTTACCAATACCACGGGTAAATCGAAGATCGAATGGGACCGATACGAATTTCGGATTTTCTCTTTCATTTTGAAAGGTCGAGGAATTTCGAAGCGACTCTTTAAACTTTCGTTTCCTAATTATTTTATCAATTAAACTTACAGAATATCCATTACTCGTAGCTATATCCTTAATCAATGCCTATTCTTTTTCAAACCTCTCCTTATTGAGGGGGAAGCTTAATAGACGATGGACTAGCACAATGGTGAGAGTCCTTAAGAATATGTCTTAGAGTACTGGTATCTTTTCTGTATAAGTCAAATTCTAACTTATTTTCACTATTTCTAATTATTAATATATCTAAAAAAGGTAGCTGTCCAGAGTTTTCTGTTTCATATGTGAATTTAACTGACATGAAACGACTGCTTAATTTAGACACAAAGTTATCAATATCAGCGACTTTTGTATCGAACACTGCAAAAATATCATCCACATACCTAAGCCAAACCCTGGGGAAATACTCGAATTCTTCCTTTGCTTCAGTCTCGAATCTGTTCATAAAGGGACTGGCAATAACTGGTGACAATGAGTTACCCATTGCTGTTCCTTCATGTTGTTCGAAGAAATTATCGTTAAATCGGAAACAATTTTGTTTCATGCAAAGTTTAGTAAGTTTAAGATATTCCCTTACTACATCTTGACTAAAAGTGTTTAATTTGAGTAGATCCGTAAGGTAGTTCAAGGTCTGTGGTATCGGAATACTTGGAACCAATGAACAAACATCAAAGGAGATCAAAATTTTATCTTCTTGCAATTGAATATTTTTCACCTTGTTAATGAAATTATTGGAATTAATCACAGAGAAACTAGGTGGTGCACTAGGTAAATTTTTGAACTATTTTGTTAACAATTTTGATAGGTGGTAAGTCGACGATCCGATTGCTGAAACAATAGGACGTACCGACTTTCCTGGTTTATGTATCTTAGGCAAGCAGTACAATCTAGGTACACTTGGGTTAGATACATGTAACTTCCTATTTAAAGCTGGAGTAATAAAGTTGTTGCAGGATTTAAGTACATTTTTTACTCCAGTAACCATTTTTGGTAATAGATTTCTAGAAAGTTTTTTATAAGGACAATTACTAATTAGATTGTCTACCCTTTCATAATAGTCCTCTCCATCTAAAATAACAACTTTATTGCCCTTATCAGCTTTTAAATAAAAACAATCTTTTTCACGCAACCGTTTGATAATTTTTCTGTCTTTTGTAGATTTTGACTTTTATTTACTTTAGTGATAATATTTGTCGAGATTTGATTTCTGCAAGCTTCTTTGACAAATCCTTTAGAGGAATCAGGAAGGTATTGAATTGAACTTTCAACACTTGCAACAATCTCATCTAAAATGCCTTCAAAATCAGATAAAATAAAATTTAATCCCTTGTTAAGGAGATTAATTTCTTCTTTATCAAACGACTGTGAGGACCGATTTTCTACAATGCTGAGAACTTTTTGAGGAACACTTTCTTTTGACGTACTACCGTTTAATCTTTTGAGTTTTTTATTTTGTGACGACATTTTCTTAATAAATTTCGCGTTAGTTGATATAAACATGTTCCTCTGAAAGTCACACCATTGTTCATGTTCTAAATTATTTAATTTATAGGTAAGCTTTTTGGGTTTGGCTTAGGTATGTGGATGATATTTTTACAGTGTTCGATACAAAAGTCGCTGATATTGATAACTTTTTATCTAAATTAAACAGTCGTTTCGCGTCAGTCAAATAATTTAAACGAAAGTTTAAAGAGTCGCTTCGAAATTCCTCGACCTTTCAAAATGAAAAAGAAAATCCGAAATTCGTATCAATCCCATTCGATCTACGATTCACCTGTGGTGTTGATAATATTTTTAAAGATGTAGGTATGACAGTGGTTCATTCATCGGGAAACAAATTACAACAACTTTTAGGCAATCCAAAAGACAAAATTGAAACAAACGAAAAGTCGGGGATTTACGCAATTAGCTGTAAGGACTGTAATCAAAAATATGTTGGACAGACTAGACGATCAATTCAAACTAGATTCGAAGAGCATATGGCCCATCTCAAATATGGTAGAACAGATAAGTCTAGTGTAGTCCAACATGCGTTTGAGAACAACCATAAAATAGACATTAGCAATTTAAGATTAATTAGGAATGTAACAAATACTAGACAGCTGGATGAACTATAATGCTTGGAAATCATAAAGCGTAAAAATTGTATGAATAGTGACAGAGGGTCTATCCCAAATAGCCCGCTTTATTGGTTAGTGAGTCTCGGTTCACCGAATCGTGACGATTCGGTGAACCATGACAATACTTTAGGTATAAATAGGGTAGATTGTTAGCATAAGTTTAGTTTTAATCATCTCTAGATCATGCCAACTTGGTTGGCGAAACGTGCATTGAGTGCAGTATATAGTGTTTAGGTGTTTTGTGGTAAACTACGTCAGTGTTATCTTCACATCAAAGGTTCCAACCCACTCCAGGATTAAGTACATATTATGTTATATTCTAATGCACAATGCATTATTATAATGTTGCCCTTATTATCTTAGATATTGACTGATTCATTATTAAAGATATGTTGTGTTTTTCAGAGTAGAAAAAATAATTTCATTATTTCGGAAATAAAACTAACGGATTATTGTGTATAAAAGCATTACAAAAAGAATACATCTCGCTGTGATATCAAATATCATATGTCACATTTTTAAGTAAACATGACAATAAATCTAACAAATTGTCTGAATAACCCCAGCTATAGCAGCTTATTTTTAATAAAGAGCTAGAAGGAGACGTGACGGTAATAAGCTGAATTTAATTTTGATACGATAATTTTTCAAGGGATGCAGTTTAATAATGCAGTCTGAGGATTAAGCTGTCAAGAGCTGTACTAGGTTTATTAACAAATTTTTATTCAGAAAAACTAGTTTATACGATCAGACAGCCTTAAAAATTCAATATTGTTGTTGGAAATTAACATTTTGTTTTAAATAATTAAGGTAGAAAATAACAATTTATTGTTATAATTTTATCAGGATCTTCCAATTTTAATTTGTACTTGTGTCTCTGACAATCCATTTAATAATTGCTATAAATTGCAAATTCGATTCGACTGATGATTGTGTGTACGTATGTAGATATTTTGAATAATCCATCATAATGTGTCAATAATTTCCAAGCCGTATTGATTTAATGGCCATAAACCAATAATAGTGCATATTATTTAGCTAATATAATAAATTCTATGTATTTCAACAATTAATTCAAATAAAATATTTTGTACTGGGAAATCTTATTAAACAAATTAAGACAAGAAAAGAACTTCTCTATTCTTTTCTTCATGGGGTAAGTGAAAAAAGTATTGTGTTGGATTTCAAGACCATCTGAATACGTTTAATTTTTGAATAAATTTAAATAAAAAAATTTTTGTAGCAAAAACTGCCATAAAATTGTTTTTGCAAGTTATCCAACATAAAATTATAAAGGAGCAGCAAACCGAATAATGACGGTAACTTTGTAAATATTGCTTATATCAATTTCAAGGTTAACTTTTGCTTCGAATTTTTTTTTACTTTTTTTAAACAGCAGCTATGTTTCATGACATAAGCGGATTTTTGTAATTAGGGCTATAAATATTTTGTATTATCCTATAATAAATTTTTTGAAAAAACCAGTTGAAAATTGTCTTACAAAAATTATGGACTCAATTTTTATTTTTTGTAGATGATTATGATATCATTTATAATAACGGTGATGTTAGTCAAAATGACGGGGTAGTAGCTTATATAAAAAATGTATAAACTGCATTTGCGATATTACTTCAGTTGGACGTATCTCGAGTTCTACAAATTAAAATGAAAATAAAAATAAAACTTTGTTATAACAGCTATACATAAACCACCATCCACCTGCATAGAACATTTTATTAAAGATCTAAAGCATTATTTACAGATAACTGATGCATTAAACACTGATTATCATATGTTGGTGATATAAGCATAAACGTATTACATGATAATGATGATAGGGCAAACGACTCTTTAAATGTAATGTACGAATTTTATTTTATATTTGCAATAAACACAATTACAAAGCCGTGAGGAAATTCAGGTAAAGTTTATTTTAAACTTGTTTGCAACACAAAAAGCGTCGGCTTCTTTGATGGTGGTAAAGGTATCAAAGAAGCCATCGTTTTATATATTTTAAATAAGTTTGAAAACTGATCATTTTTTGCTTTATTTAGGATACCAGTGAATATTTTTGAAAATGAAACAATTATTAATAATCATAACCCAATAAAATGCATAAATTACAAAGAATTTAAAACAGATTTAAAAAACTGTAATTGGAACTAATTTTACCGTATATCTAATGTAAATGTAGCGACGTCAGTAATAAAAGGAAGTATTGAAAAAAATTACCGATAACAAGAAACTGAAAAGAAAAGAAATTAAACGAAAAAATTGGATTTCTAAAAGACTAGAAATATCAATTAATAAAACTATTGACATATAAAAACACAAATAAAATCCTGATAATGTTATATTAAAGAACGAATTACAATAATTCAATATAGAAACTTCTTAACAAACCTAATGAAAATCACAAAAACAAATTATTATAAAACAAAAATTGAAAAATGCGGAGAGTAAAAATGTGCCGAATGTTGTTAAAGAGATTAGTAATGTAAAAACAGATAAAATCAAAAAATAAAAATATTTTACAGGTTGATCCTTTTGTCCTTAACATCGGAAAAGATCTAGCTGAAAAAATTAATATGCCTCCAACTCCTCAACGGAAAGCATTTTCTTTATCACATATCATTAACAAAACAGTAGAGACTGGCATCTGCACACCAGAATTTAAATCTGTCGTGTACAAGCATTATTTAAAAATGGTAATAAAATTCAAATATCCAACTATAGGCCGATTTCACACATCGAATTTAACTAAAATATTTGAAAGAATAGTAAAATGTAGAATAATGAAATATCTATATACAAATAATTTATTATCATATAAATAGTTTGGATACAGAGAGGGCAAATCCATCGAAAATGCGATTTCATTACTAACCTCAAAAATTTACCAAGCTCTAGATAATAATAAGGCGTTATTATGCATGTTTTGAGATCTAGCTAAAACTTGTGATACTGTTAGTTACCCACAGTTGTTAGAAGTCTTGGTAGATCTTGGTTTTAGAGACAATAATACTACAAACTACTTCAGATTGGAAACAGGTGATTATGATTAATTCCAAAGTATGTGAGGAGCAAATTGTGCTGTATGGAATGCCGCAAGGAACAATTCTACATCTAGTTCTGTTTGTGATCTACATAAATAGTTTACTGAAATTAAATACTCATGGATCGATTCTCTGTTTTGTCGATGACTCCGTCATTTTCTTCAAAGACAAAAATTGAGAAAGTCTAAAAGATAAAGAAGGAAACGATTTAGGATGCATAATGGACTGATTCGATCACAAACTTCTCACACTAATTATTTCTTTAATAAAAAACAGAAAAATTTATTTCCTATTTTTATTACTAGAGGACTTCCAGCCAATACCAATAGACTTAACAATAGAAGCCATACAAAATAAATGGAATGATATCAAACAATTTACAAGCATAGAGGAAAAAGAATTTATCTCTACCATAAAATTTATATTAAATTCAATATACAACAAACAGAAGGACTAGCTATGGGCCAACCACTTTCAGCTGTATGTGCAAATTTAACTCTGGAATATCTAGAAAACCAACTAATACCGACACTTTCAAATAAAATTGCATTTTATAAACGATACGTAGACGATTGTCTACTATGCGTTAATAAAAATGAAATACAGTACATATTACAGAAATTCAATGAACAACACAGGAAAATAAAATACACATTAGAAACAGAAAATGAAAATAAAATAAACTTCTTAGACCTGACTTTAATTAGATCTACCAGTAGAATTAAAACCAATTGGTATCAGAAAAGTATCAGTTCGGGACGATATACCAACTTCCAATCAAAAACCAGTAATAAATACAAAATTATCGTTATAAACAGCCTCGTGGACAGGGCCATTTTACTATCAGATAAATTGTCTCACAAAGAAAACATAATTAAAATCAAAAACATTCTTTTAAATAACTTATACCCGCCACCTTTTATGAATAAGTATATCCAAAAGAGAATACATGTAATAAATAACAAAAGCAATAAAAATCAAGTTGACATAGACTTACAACCTAACTGCTTTGGACCCATATTTAACAACACCAACCAGGACAGAAATCAAAACAATCCAAATAAAGACAAAATATACATATCGGCACCATACATACCACAAGTATCAGAAAAAGTTCAGAAAGAATTAGGTAAATATAACATACAATTAGCATACAGAAATGATAATAGCATAAAAAATAAATTATATTCAAAACTAAAAGATCCAATAGAGAAATTAAATCAAACCCATGTTATTTATAAAATTGATTGCTCAGATTGCGATAGGTGTTACATTGGACAAACCCAACAATATTTAAATAAACGTATAAATCAACATAAATTGTCTATTAGAAATTCCATAACAACTCCTAATTATTCATGTAGCACAGCATTAACAGAACACGCCATAAATAAGTCACACAGTTTTAACTTTCCGGATACGACCATACTGCATAAAGAAAGAAATACCAAAAAACGCATGTTTTTGGAAATGGCCGAAATACAAAACAACAAAAAAACAGTAAATTATCAAACAGATATAGAAAATCTAAGTAGCATATATCGCAATCTTATTCAATAGTAAAAATTTTTTTAACATCCTGTATATGTGCTAACTGCAAAACCTCTTCTCAACTCCTATCCAATATCATGTGAATGTTTACAATAACTCTGTCACTCGGACCATAAATATACTTCAGCTGTTATAATTACCTACTCTTAAAAAGAAACACATCAACGACCACACCAAATACTGACCATTCTCTGCCTAACTCGTCGAACTACACGTACATCACATACCCATCAAATAAAAAAAATGATGAAAAACAAAATAAAACCCACCCATACAGTGAAATTAAAATAGGTAAGAAAACACTTTTTTTAGATATGCATTCTGTCACTAATCTAATTTACGACTTATGTAAAACCATTATTTTTAATTATTTTTAGCTTTTAACCTTGAAAAAGTCCGGAAACTCGGACGAAACGTAGGACAAATTGTTCATATACTTGGCTGGAAGTCCTCTAGTAATAAAAATAGGAAATAAGTTTTTCTGTTTTTTATTGAAGAAATAATTTCTACCTTAACAGCCAACAACTTGTGTAAAATATCATCTATTCTCACACTAAATTTGTAAAAGACATTAATTCTACTGTTTAGCTGTTATATAAATAGTTTACCAAATTACAATTCCTTAGAAATAAATAATCACGGAACATTGATAGAAATATTTTCAGCTAGTCCACTAAATTTAGGCATTTTAATTGATAAGCATTTGAAATGGAATTCACATGTTAATAGCATCTTTATAGAACTCTAAGGAGTATACTTTAAATTTAAATATTTAAATGAAATATTAGAGATCTTAAAAAAATCGTAAAAATATTGTTTAAAAGATCTAATATTTATCATGAACTTTTCTCAAATGCAAAGTATTATATTTAATCAACGTTTAATAAAAATAAACATAAATGATCGTTTTATCATCAATATAAAACTAGTAACAGCATTGGAACCAACAGCATGCAAAACAATAGGACAAAGATACCACACATACGAGTATCTATCATCTAGATTATTGATTATATAATTCACTACTGGTAGATCTAAAAATCTTAAATTCCATTGATCAAGAAAGTAGACAAAATAATTTATATTAAACAAGGCAAGAAATACGTAAAATGGTAGATATTAAAAATGAGACCATAGGTTTTCTATTGTATATAGGTGTGTGCGTGTATCTTCCAATACTTATGTACCTATGAGGACTTCTTTTTTTGCTCTTCAAAAAAAATTTTTTGTTTATTTATGTGATTTATTTTAGTTATTTATTACTATTACAAATCCCTTCCAAGGAAGCGTAGGACCTTGATGAGGTGAAAAGGCTTAAGCAACTGCGATGGTTCTGAGAACAATGTCAGCGGGAGTCTTTTTTACACTCCTGGTAGGGTCACCCATGCCCGCAAGGTCGAGGATGAGTAGTGAAAGCCAAGCTAAGGTGTAAGACATCGTGCCGAGGGCTAAATGACCGCAGGGTCTAAGATGCGGTTGTTTACGATTCCCTGGGGCACCAGGTGGCACCCCCCTTGTATGCACACCTTACTCGGTCATGCGGGGCTCTGGCCGAGGTGACCAACACTTCCTTTGCTTTTCGTGGGAACTTATGAATAAAGCAAAAACAAAACAACAAAAAAACAGAAACAAAAAAAAAGGTTACGCAGTCTAAAAGGCCAGAGGCGCAACCAGGAAGCCAAACGGCTGTGGAGGCTGTAGGGCCAGAAACACAGCCAAAAAGCCAAATGGGGGCGCTGCAGGCCAAAAGGCTGCAAACCGTAACAATCAACCACAAGGACCAAGAGGTTACTGAGGCTGCAGGGCTAAGTACATCCAAAGAATCCAAGGAGAGTATCAGGGTCGACTCGGTCGAAAAGGTAGACCTAATGACAAACGAGGAGATCCATACCGCACGTCTGTCGGGAGCCTCTAAGAGGAAACTACAGGATCTGTTTAAGACTGGTCGTGACTACTTGGAGGCCAAAAGGACCATAATCAAGGACAAGCTGATCAGATTCAAAAAGGCCAACTACAGACTAAAGATCCCGGGAAGGCTAAAGAAAGGCCCAGAGGGAAAAAACCAAGACAAGAAGACATACAGGAGACCGTCACGCCTCCCAGCGGACAGAGGCAGAAGAAAAGAGCCAAATTAGAGGAATTATCCTTCAAGGAAGCCCTTTCTGCTGAGAAAGTTGTGGTAGTGCAGGACGGGTTTCCACTAGAAATGCTGAAGCCGGAAAGGCTGAAAGCCGTCCAAAGCTCCATCATTGAAGCATATGACAGGATTCCGTCAGAAGGACCTCAAGTATGCTTCGGAAAATGTACCCACAGGCTAGGCTACCTATTGTAACATGTACGAATGTGACAAGTGCACTTTGGCTTCGGGGGGTTGTTCCCACACTACAGCCCTTGCAGGGCGCAAGCCTCAAAGCGTTGTAGGGGAGCGAGATTCCGGGGTTGCATGCATGCAGCATGTACGTTCTCGATGAGAACGGCCAAAAGCTAGAGGCCAACAGAATACTCACCAGGCTAAGGGTGAGCAACAAAAGACTAAATACTAACCTCTGGACCGTGTCTGGAAAAAATCCATCGGACAGGGGGGCAAGTCTGGACATTCTCCATGGATAAACAATCCATGGAAGAACTCAATAAACTGAAAATGTGTCTCTATTTTGTGATGGGAGCGATTAAGTTCCGCCCAAAGGAACAGTGACTCAAACCGGACAGTGAGATTCCACAGGAACCCCTGCTCAACAAGGAAGCTCCTCAAACCAAGGTGGGCAAAGTCCGCCCAAGAGGCTTGCAGCCCAGCATCGGAGAGCGTCCAGGGAGGTGGAGAACCTGCCGGGGAAGACCAGACTTTGGAGGGATCTTCACCGAAATGAAAGAAGAGATCAAGCGAATCTCCATCATGCCAAGGCTACTTCGGCCATTCTATGTAGGAGATTCGAAAAAAAGGCATAGATATTGCCCTCCTGCAGAAACCCTGGCTTGTGAAGCGAAGACCCGCAGGCCTGAAGCAGCCATAAGGTAATTTGTTGTACAATATATTTCCAAGTAAACCAAGAGCCTGTGTTGTATATAGCAATAGAGTAAGTTGCACACTAACCACGATGCTTTGCACCAATGGTTTTGTTACAGCTATCCTAATAGCGCCAACGAAAGAGGGGACAAAGAGCTGGGTGACATAGTTGGCTATTGCGGGGGGAGGAACCTTCCACTAATAATATGAAGTGATGCCAATGCACAACATACGATATGGGAAAGAACCGATACCAACACAAGGGGTGAGTCTCCGTTACAATTTATTCTAGGTGAGGGGTTACTACTAGCTAACATAGGCAAGCAACCTACTTTTGTTACTACAGTGTGTAAAGTGGTCTTAGATATAACCTTATGTACAAGTAATATAAGCAATAAAATTAAAAATTGGCATGTATCATAAGAGCCATCAGGCTCCGATCACATACACATAAGATTTTACATGACGACTCCATCCCTCACGGAAACAAAGTTCAGAAATCCCGGAGAAACCAATTGGGAAGGATCCTCTGAATCTCTCGAGGGGTTAGGTAAGGTTAGGTTATTGTGAGTGAGTCCTTGTGGACCCTCCCTGTGGCTATTAGCAGGCCTATTGTGGCTCACTTCTAATTATATTTCAACCAATAAGTTCAGTCTCTTAATGAAACTGATAACTTTATTGGGTGAGAATGTGTCCAGATCCTCTGGCAGCAGTTGCCCTTTGCCAAATATTGAGAATCTGATCCTTTCTACAGCGGAACAGGTGCACAAGACGTGGTCTGCCTTCTCATCATCCTCCAAGCATAGACGTTAGGCCGAGTTTATGCAGATGATAGTTTAGTCGGCAGTGCCCGGAAGATACATACCATATCTATGGCGGAAGATGAAGGTCATCTATCTACCAAAAATAGGCAGGACATCAGACCAAACACCCAAGTCATATAGACCCATAAGCCTGTCCTTTTTTTCTACTAAAAAAGTTGGAAAAATTATTAGACAGATACATCAGGGACGAAAGCCTAAGGGAAAATCCTCTTAGTGAACGCCAATATGCATACCAGCCAGGGAAGTCAACGAACCTCGCGCTGGATGATCTAAATAGGCTACTGAGAAAGTCACTAGATGACAACGAAATGGCAGTTGCAACATTCTTGGATATAGAAGGAACGTTTAATAAACACGACAACGTATTCGCTAACGATTGTGTTTCAAATAGAGGAGTTCCAACACTACTTCGACAATGCATCAAAGCCAGCTTAGAAAAGAGGGTAATAATTTCAACGTAGGCGAGGCTACCGTTGAAGAAAAGGTGAGTACAGGTGGCCCCTTAGGAGGAGTATTATCCCCACTGCTGTGGACGACCCTTGTTAATGAACTCCTTTGGAAAATGTCCGCAGAAGGCTTTTATTGCCTAGGGTGCGCTGATGATCTAGTAATAGTAGTCAAGAGACGATTTGCGAACATGATATTGGAGCGCTCATAAAGTGTCCTAAATATTGTCGACAGCTGGTGTAGTGAAGAAGGACTTTCCATAAATCCTCACAAAACCACAGTGGTCAACTTTACACGAAAAAGAGCTCTGGAAGACCTAAAATCCCTAGCGCTCAATGGAGTGGAAACTCCATTTGCCAGTGCGGTGAAATACCAGGAGTCATCTTCGACCAAAAACTGACATGGAACGCCCACATCCAAAAATTCACACAAAAAGCCACAATTCCCTGGGGAAGGTGCTGACAGATGTGTGGGAATAACTGGGGATTGAATCCAAAAATGACCTTATGGTTATACACCCCAGGGTAGTGAGACACATGATAACCTACGGATCAGTGGTATGGTGGACTAAGACACTGCAGTTGGGAGTTATAACGCTGTTAAGCGGCGTACAAAGGCTGGCCTGCCTGTGCGCCACGGGGGCCATAAGAACCGCTCGTACGGGCCGCATTAGAGGTCCTGCTGTATCTGTCACCACTACATATATTTATCCAAGGAGAAGCTCATTTAGTGGTACACAGGCTAATGCTAGGCTCAACGCCCATAAGGTAGCAGCACGGAACAGAGCACCAGAGGTTATATTTAGAGTTGAAGGCGCATCCTATACTAGGAATGCCCACGGACAGCATAGTCCCAAAGTATAACTTCAACAAAAAGTTTCAAATTATAATACCAGACAGGGAAGACTGGAAAAACGGTCCCCTAATAACAGCACAAAAATCTGGTATACGGACGGCTCCAAGACAGAACAAGGAGTGGGAACCGGGATTTACGGGATAAGATCAAAAACGGAAATTTCGATAAGTCTAGGAAGATACTCCACACTATTTCAGGCTGAAGTGGCCGCGATACAGTGGTGTGCAAAGGAAATAAAAGCAATTGGTTCCATGCAGGTTGCCTCAAAACTTATATAGGACTGTGTGAATGCCCTAAAAGACCTAGGAAGTCAAAATAAACTAACAATGGTGTGGATACCAGGACATGAGGGACATAAGGGAAACGAAAAGGTGGATGAACTGGCCAGAGAAGGTTCATCCACGGCCTTAGTGGGACCCGAACTCTTTTGTGGTATGGCCAAGTCAGGCATACCAGCATCCATTAAGGAATGGACGAAAAATAAATCTCTGGAATGGTGGAGGGGATTCCCGCAACAGAGAGAGGCCAAAGAGTTCATTAAAGAAAGATCAGCTAAATTTACGAAAGACCTACTATCCCAAAATAGAAAGGCCATTAGGATAATAGTTGGTCTTTTAACAGGACACTGTAGGCTCTATAGACATATGAGTCTGATGGGTCTGGCAGAGTACCAATATAACACAAACAGATTATTAACAAATCTAACCTAGCCTCATAGATATACATTTCGTCAAATCAGAACCATAGATTTCTAAGTGACATTTTGCCCAAAACAGATATTTTTTTACAAACTACTGTAAATATTTTTCTGCATCTTTCTGACTAGAAAATTTCACTATTAAATAAAAAACAGCGCCGTAAACTTCATTTCCATATGATCCTAAGTAACTATTTGCTACAATTTGTTTTTTTGTTTCTCATTGAAATCAGAAACTGAAAATTATTTTGGACGTTTTCTACCGTATGTTTAATAAATGAAATTAACTAAAATTTATACATTATTTGTTCTTTATATATGGGTCTAAATACAAATGGTAATTAATTTTCCTATGATTTCTACAATTTTGGGTAAATTCAAATCATTCTACATGTATCATATTAGGCAAATACTAGATTACTATCGTTCGATACGTTCCACATATAAAAATTGAACCAAAGTGCCTTTTCTAGATGTTAAACCTTAAATTTGTAAAAAACAGTGAACTGTTACTTAGAACCACGTGATTCTCATGCAATGCAATGATTGCTGATCTGGTGCTTTAAATGCTTCAAAATTTTAAGATTCAAAGATGTTGTTTATATTTAATTGAACAAAATTCAGTTTCAATTTACGAACTTGAATTTTTGTATAATTTTCTTGTAATTCACAATTAAAAAAACATGATTTATGTTCCCTTGTCGTATTATTAATATTTGTATAACAAGTAAATACTTACGTCACCACGGTGCTTCACATTGAAGTCAATATTTGTTCGAACTGGTCGATGATGCAGAGGTTGGGGCGGTCTAAAATTGTTTCCTAACGGTGCTTTAGGATGTTTGGCATCCCCTTGCATTAGTCTTCGCAGACCATGCATCTGCAATAATAGAAATAACGGAAATTAATTTCGAAGTAACATAGGATTTACTATATTGAACGAATTTCATTGTTAAAATTGAATTCCTCTTGAGTTCTTACAACTTTGTAGTTGTAAGAACAGCATTTCCGGGAGTAGCATGAAACCTCCTAATATTAGATTTTTTAGTCAATTTTGTATCGTCCAGTATAAATAATATACAATCTTTGAGGTTTAATTTACAAGCAATTGCATTCCGAAAATTTAACATGGTTTGGAAGAATAATTCAATAGCTTACAAAATTGCAAATATCTGCTAAACTATATACCTGAGAACAAGTTATTAACCATTTTTTTCTTTGATAACATTGCTACAATCACATCCTTGTGTTTTCTTACTGGTCGCGCAGTTTAAGAGCGACGGGGAAGCAATTTTGAAATTTTGTAAATTTTTCGGAATTATCAATTTTTATTTTCTATTATCTCAAAAGCCTGTATACAAATTCAAAAATTATTTATACTGAATTAAAGACCAATTTATTTCAAAGAAAAAAGTTTCATTTTATTTTTATGCTAAATGATATTTTATGAAATAAAAGCATACTTCAATATTTAGACGTCACAAATTAATCTTTACTCTATTACAAAAAGTAAGACTAAAGAAAGAGAAAAAAGTAAATTCTTATGGTAAACACTAAAGGGTATTTTCAAATTAATTACAGTTTAACTTAGAGATCGTACTTTAAACTGAAGATGAACCAATCAGCTGTCAACAGTCCTGAGTTTAAACTAAATTGTAGTTAAACTGAGATTGTAAAATCCTTATAGAACACCGTTTAACTGATATATTTTAAATTATTTCTTCAATAAAAAACAGAAAAAACTTTATTTCCTATTTTTATTTTTAGAGGACTTCCAGCCAGGTATATGGACAATTATTTATCCTACGTTTCGTCCGAGTTTTCGGACTTTTTCAATGGTTAAAAGCTAAAAATAATGATTTTACATAAGTTTTAAATTAGATTAGTGACAGAATACATATCTAAAAAAGTGTTTTCTTACCTAATATAAATTTTCTATTTTAATTTCATTATATGGGCTGGTTTTATTTTTTTTTATTTGGTAGGTATGTGTTGTAGTTCGACGAGTTAGACAGAGAATGATCAGTATTTGGTGTCGTCGTTGTGTGTTCTTTTTAAGAGTAGGTAATTATAACATTTTCATGATATTGGATAGCCGTTGAGAAGAGATTTTGCAGTTAGCACATATACAGGATGTATAAAAATTGTTACTATTGAATAAGAATGCGATATATGCTACTTAGATTTTCTATATCTGTTTGATAATTTACTGTTTTTTTGTTATTTTGTATCTCGGCCATTTCCAAAAACATGCGTTTTTTGGAATTTCTTTCTTTATGCAGTATGGTTGTATCCGGAAAGTTAAAATTGTGTGAATTATTTATGGCGTGTTCAGCTAATGCTGTGCTACATGAATTAGGAGTTGCTATGGAATTTCTAATTGATAATTTATGTTGATTTATACGTTTATTTAAATATTGTTGGGTTTGTCCAATGTAACACCTATCGCAATCTGAGCAATCAATTTTATAAATAACATGGGTTTGATTTAATTTCTCTATTGGATCTTTTAGTTTTGAATATAATTTATTTTTTATGCTATTATCATTTCTGTATGCTAATTGTGTGTTATATTTACCTAATTCTTCTGAACTTTTTCTGATACTTATGGTATGTATGGTGCCGATATGTATATTTTGTCTTTATTTGGATTGTTTTGATTTTTGTCCTGGTTTGTCTTGTTAATTATGGGTCCAAAGCAGTTAGGTTGTAAATCTATGTCAACTTGATTTTTATTACTTTTGTTATTTATTATCTGTGTTCTCTTTTGAATATACTTATTCATAAAAGGTGGCGGGTAAAAGCTATTTAAAAGAATGTTTTTGATTTTAATTTTGTTTTCTTTGTGAAACAGTTTATCTGATAGTAAAATGGCCCTGTCCACGAGGCTGTTTATAACGCAAAACTAAGGATAAGTAATTGTCCATATACCTGGCTGGAAGTCCTCTAAAAATAAAAACAGGAAATAAAGTTTTTTCTGTTTTTTATTGAAGAAATAATTTCTACTTTAACAGCCAACAACTTGTAAAATATCATCTATGATATATTTTAACGTTCATTAGAAATAACAAGTTTTTGCGTACAGAATGCAAATGCATAAAAAATGGAAATAGTAACGGCCGTCAAAATTGCAACTCCCGTCAAAATTTAACGGTTTTATTACAGAATAGACCCTTATACAAGTTAAAATAAAATACATTTATTAATCCGTTAACTGGGAATTAGAAAAATTATGCTAAGCTGCTAGATTTCAAAACATTGCACAACTCAAAAACTCTGGTACAACGTAACCGCAGCTTAATTGAGAAATAACTGAAATTCCCCTAATTTAGAATGTGTAAGATTTTATAATAATCTATAAAATAGTTAAAAGCACACATACTCGTTAAAATTAAAACTATCAGAATGTGTCATAATAAACACCTTAACGTTCTATAAATGTATGGGTAATAAAATTTAATATGTAAATTATAATGATATTCCATTAAGCTAATGCAAGTTAAAACCACTTTAATTATATACTGCTCGCATCCTGGAGAATATAAAGTATGGTAATTTAAGCACTGAAACAGAAAAATGTAGTATTATAATCCTTTATACATATATAGGATATCATTTAGGATTAATTTTTTTAAAGTTAGTGGCGCATGCCATAAAACTACTATATAATCGATAGGATCTCTCTCAGTAAATAAATAGGTATATTGTTAAAGCGCTAATAGAGGTTAAAGATAATATTAGGATAAACATCGTAGTATGATCCCACTTAAAAACAGTCTGTAAAAACTCTGAAAGTCACTCATGTATAACTGTATTGTACTTCCAAATATTTTATTTTTTCGCAAAAAAAAAAATTTCACGGACGTGACACACAAAACGAAGCATACACGGCCTTCCGTGGGTTGACACTCCTATAGAATCACCTTTCAACTTTTGCAATTTGACTACAATGGTCACAGAACATACATACGTGTACTTGTTATCAGAACCAGCGACCTAATACACTAGACGAGAGACCGCATATTATATCCACAGCATTTGTTTGGCCTGAACAATAATAATACGTAGTGTTGTAGTGGAATGTTTGTTTATTATTCCCTAGTTGCGCAGTGGCGTACCAATGTTGGGAGTTAAATTATTAAAACGAATAATAATAAGAAAAAGAATTAAAAAGACTATTGTCACTCAGTAATTGAAATAGGTATTTACTTTTCCTAAAATGATAAATGATATTTCAATTCAACAAATATTTGATTGAAATCATTAAAGTTTAATAATAATTATATTTTATACCTAAGTAGTAATTTATTATGTTTTGACCACTTAGTACCTAGTTGGTTATCTAAATATGAATTAAGAATAAACAATATTTCTTTAGTGACACTTTTAGAAGGCTGAATTTTTTTTTCAATATCAGAGTTCAACAATGCCTTTTGTTAACATTTTCCTGCTATTTCATATATAGTTTACTTGTAAAGTTGCAGAAATTCATAACTTTCGAGTTCAGTTTCATTTGTTGTAAATTATATTCACATATTTATGAAAAAATATGACAAGTTCAAAAAATGAATATGACCTGCATGGTAATTTGGTTAAAAATTCAATCAAATATGAGGTGTTATAAGTTACTGTGAATTACTAATTAATTATTAAATTTATTAAAGCTTAAATAAATAGTTCAATATTAGCTTAAACCCATAGATATTAAATAGAAAATAAAATTATCCTTTTTTATTTTGACTGTTTAGTACACAATCAAAAAGATAGATTTGGAGTGATGCGTGACCATTGTCTTATTTTTTTAATGTCTAAGTTGTAATAAAACAAACATATTTTTAAAAATGTTTATTGGAATATTTTAATTCACACAAGAAATTATAGTGCCAGTGGCCGGCAGATTTACGGTATTTTGTAAAAGCCTGTATTTTTTTCATTTACTCTCTTATACCTGCCGTACATGAAATAGGGATTCGTTAGTTCCACCGGCGGTTCCTATAGAGCTAATCAGTTATTAAAGGTGTAAAAATGTATGTACGAACGACAGTGACTGGTTCACAAGATTCGCTTTTTCAGATCCACTTAACCCATCTAACAAAAAATAACCGATTGTTATTTTCCAACTGTCATTTATACAAACAAGCATGAAAACAAGTGCTTCTTTTGCCTCTGGTAAAGTATCAGAGTCAATGTTAGTTCCCATATCTACAAAACCTGTAAATTTTTTACCAGTCCATTCTACTAATTTTCTAATTGACATTTCATCAATTACCAAATTGTATAAGACTTTTTTGTTCTTCATCAATGCATCGGAAACTTTTAACTTGAGGGCTTCAGCAGCTTCATTTGTGAATCCAGGAGTTCCATCTACAGATCTGTACCACTCTGATAATGTCCTTGTTGACGGCAAGCTTTTGTTAAATTTTTCTCTCACATAATTCTAAGCTTTTGAAGAATAAAAATTCAATGTCAGAGCAAAAGTTCTTAATGCTGGACTATATTTCTGTGTGCTTGGTCCCTTTAATACCCTTTTCATAACTTCTGCAGCTGGTCCCATTAAAGATGCCTAAAATAATATTTCAATGCATTTTACAATATACTAATTAATTTCAATTTATTAGTATACCACTTAAACATAGGTTTGTTATTGACAATTTTATAAGCAAGTTAATTTGTAAAACGTTCAAAATATCTGAGGGTCACAGATTCGACAAATTGAGAAAACCATGTTACACATGTTCAATCGCTTAAACAATGTCTACAATTTTTTTTCTTCAAATTAGAACAATGATAGCTTCCATTTTAAGAGGTTTTAATGAAAAATAACTTTAATGGACATGAAAACTAGAGATAATTCTTTACAGTAAAGGTCATAATAAACAATATATTAGACGTAAACACCACAAATAATATTGCAAGTACTAAAAATTCAAAATTCATCTCCGAATTTTAAAATATACTTACATTGATGATAGATTCGGAACTTTCAGATACAAAAAACTGACTTTTTAAATAAGTCATAAGAGATTTCATAGATGATATTCTAGTTTTTAGTCGCCGATTATTACGTTGAAACTGTTGAATTTTTTTTCTTTGCTGATTAATAGTCTTTTTTGCAATTTTCCAGTTCCGTATTATTTTTTTTGAGGCAGCCATATCAGCATCATCACAATCTCCAATATATCAAGGTCTATGGAATCTTTTCCTAGAATACAAAATGTTTTAAGTGTAACATCGTTGATTATCCACTTTGAAACATACCTGTTTGCAGGGCGTATTAAATATGTGTCTTTTTCTGGCTCTGTTAAGGTTATTGTACTTGATGAGGATTGCTGTTTCTACCATTCCTCATACTCTACCCTCGGAGAATCTGCTGTTAAAGTGGAAGATTCAACAGACCTTGTGGACGAATTTGAATGAAATGGTTCTGACCTGAAAATATATATTTCGTCATTACAGATTACTGTTTTAGCTTATAATAATATAGTATAACATACTCCAATAAAAGTAATTTTGAAGGTGAATCATTTGCCACAGATGATGATCTTGAAAGGGAAGTGGAAGAACTTGAAGGTGGTGATTCTTGCCTAAAATAAAATATTTTTAAACTGATATTCACTTATTTACTATGGAAATTTAATGTGAAAACTTCCACTAATAATTATGTTATAATATTAGTGCCCCTTACCTTTCCATCTTTTTTTTGCTTAGACTTGATGTTGGTGTTGAAAGTACTGCGACCGATTTCTTCTTATCGGTTGTAGAAATCTGACCGACATTTGGGCTGAAAATATAAACAATGACAATAACATATCAAATAATGATAAACTAATTATTACCAATTGAAGTCTTGATAAAATAAACTAACTTTCTTACCCGGAACATATTTTTGATTGATATAAACCACTTCCCGACTCTACTGCTGGAATCGCACCTTTTGCTAAATATCTATTTCCACTGTATTTCTCTCAAGTCTATATTGGAGAAATGATCTGAACATAAATAAATATACACAGTTTCCTCGAAATCCATACCGATTGCTTGAAACCATTTCTGTCGCATAGTTTCCTCCTTGGGAAAACTAAAATAAATCAAATTATAACATATTTGTTAAATAAGAAGTACCTACTCCTGTAGGTAGAATACCTATATAATAGATTTAATAATCATTTAAACGCTACAGAAATTTTATAGCGTTGATTAAAAACAATATATAGTTATGAGATTAATAAAAGTTGTGCCCATTTGTATAAGAAACATAAATTAGCTCAGCATGCAGGATAACAATATCAGATTTACAGTTAACAACTACCCAATCTTTTTGAATAAAATCCAAAGTGACGCCTATGGCATCATGATTTTTTATATACATACTAATACTTACATGTGAAAACTTCGATTTGAATTAGGTACGAATATTTTTTTACAATATAAACATTGCTTCACCATGTTTTAAAATTATAACGTTTTAAATCACAATATAGATAATAAAACACAAAGATAATCAAAGCGAACAAAATCAAAACAAATAAAACTCTTACAATGGCGGAAAATGAAAGTAAACTTAGCCACTGCGCAACCGCTCACTGTCACATCAACTAGGGATTTCAAAACAAACATGGAAAAAAATGTTTCATCCAAACAAATTGAGTTTATCACCAGTCTCTCCTATTAGGCGCTGATAAGAACTGCCACTGAGGTCACTTAGATCACTTTATGTCACTTTTTTCGTGATATATTGCTCTTGGTAACTTTTATAATAAAATAGTCACTTTATGTAACTTTTTTATTTCTTCAGAATAATTGATTGAATTAATTGAATTCACTATTAATAACTGTTAGTAGTTTGCCGATGAGAATATTAATTTAAATTTCTTGCTATTTACTATTGAATATTAGGATTATTAGGTGCAGAGTAGACCGTATTAGCAGAGCAAGGTGAGTATTAGAACTTACTGCACGTAAGTAATGAGCCTTATTGCAGATTGCAATAAACCTCATTATTGCTCTTAAAGTTAACTCTCTTATTTAGCTGACCTAGTATTGAATATCAGGATGCGTAATAAAATTATAACATAACATAACAAACATTCCGCGTATTGCTTCCTCGTTTCTAATAATGTTGTTTGGCGTTGTTAATAAGCATCCGTTTTCTGTTTATCTGCATAAAATTTGAATTTGACACTTCTGGTTTCAACTGCTTTTGTTTTTACTTCCATAATCGGTATAACGATTGAAGAAGAAAATTAATTTAATAAAATGGGTAAAAATTGTTAAGATGGTGGATTCCTGGTTTAAAAAAAAATATATTAACGGTGTAAAATATGGTGTATGGCTGAAAAAGGAAGGTATTCACAGTATATTGTGCAAAATTTGTGATAAGAATATAAGTTTTTCCACAACGTGTTTAAGCCAGTTAATAATCAGGAAAGGTCTCATGTAGAGGATTATTCAATAAAAATGACCCACCCTTTACCATCATTATTATTGCCTATAAAAAAAAAAATAAAAGTTTTAAATAAAAGTTGTGTGGGTATGACTGATTTTACTAAAATGCTATCAAAAGTATAGTAGCTTGCAGATTTCAGGGGATACAAAAAATAATATTTTTTTTAAACGGGATACTCTATATATTATCAAATTTTTGGAATGATCCTTTGTTCCTGATTTCAAAAATTTACCATATGTTACCCCTACCATATACCGTTTTTGAATTATTAAACGTCGAATATTTTAGTTAAACCAGTTACTGTAAATATGGAAAAGTTAACATTATTAAAGTGAGCTATGAAAATGACAACTATTATGTTTGATAAGTGACATTTCTTTAATGAAATAAATGTAAATAAATGGTTTACAGTGAGGAAGAAAAAAACCAAATATTTATACAAAATAGATAACAAGGATTTATTTGGGAAATTTAAATATAAATAAATGATAACTCAGAAAAGATATTCGATGTGTCCACCATTTTTGTCAATGCATAATTAATAACGTCTTCTTATATTTGTAATTGCACCGGAAACGGCTTCATTATTTACATTCAGATTGTTTATTTCAAGTCGAATCCCGTCTTTAATGATTTGAATACTTTTTTTTTTTTTTTTTTTTTTTTTTTTCGGTTTCCCGATGCCGGTCAGTCCTCCCGTGGCCTCCGACGCCTCACGGGAGTCGCGCCGGCGCATCAACTACAGCCACTCTCCACATCCCGCAGGGTTAGTGACTGTAGATACCAGAATCGTGTGCCCTAAGCAGACGGAGAGAACCCAGAATGACCGCCTTCTGCATTTGACCTGCCAGCCACTCGGCTGGTTTTCGGCAGGCCGGTATGATCTTCAGTTCCGGGAGCAGCGTAGGCTTTATCCCTCCGAGTACACCGATAATAAGGACGACCATTTTGACCGAGTAGCCTGGGTAGAGCACTTGGAGCTCGTACCGGAGATCGCGATATTTGGTCCGTTTCTCCTCCTCCTTCAAGGTGATGTTTTTCTCCGCAGGTGCCGAGAATTCGATGACATACATCACCTTGAGTTGATGGTCGAGGAGGACTATGTCAGGCTTGTTGGCTTGGATTAGCCTGACAGTCGGGAACGAGTAATTCCAGTAAATCCGGCATTTCTCGTTCTCGACAACGGACTCAATATCTCCGGGGACGTAAGGCAGCACTGGTGTCTGGTCTACCCCGTACGAGTGCCTTAGATGGTAGTATAGCACTCGTAAGGCCGCGTTATGTCGGTGGATGTAGGCCGAAATCGCATATATGGGGCATGCAGAAAGTAAATGCATGAGCGATTCCGGCGCCTGATGGCAGGTCCTGCAGTTGATATCAGGAACCTCTACACGCCACACGCGGCTACGGTAGACCAAGGTGTATGATAACACCATCTTGGCAGGCCATAATGAATCCCTCGGTCTCCGACTTAAGCCCTGCTGACCTTAGAAAGGCGAAGGTCAGCCTGGTCGATAAACCCAGTGTTTCGATGTTCTTATAGAAGACACCATGCTGGGGTTTATCGACGTGCTGCCGAAACAGATTTTCCTGTTCGGCAGCTCTAATTCGGGCTTTCAGACGATTTGGCTGAAGTTCGGTGACTGACTCAACATCAGCACCTCGCCGGCCTCCTCGCCTGATGTCAAATGCGAGACCGAGTTCATCTGCGGCTCTTTTTGCTGCCTTGAACAATCCTGCTCCCACTCCTACAGTTTCGTGATGTTTTACGAACCGCAAGAGGGGGTCTGAGCTTCTGAGTATGTTACATGCCATACTCAGTACTACTCTGCCATGCGTACACTCCAGGCTCAAGAGTCCTCGGCCCCCCCCGTTGACGTGGGAGGTACACACGAGGAACGGACGATCTAGGATGAATACTTCTGTGAATATTCATCATCTTGCGGGTATCTCTGTCTAATTGACGCAGCTCATCTACCCTCCACTTTACTACTCCGAAGGAGTAGAGCAGAATCGGAACGGCAAGCATATTAGTTGCAGACACCTTGTTCTTCCCCGAAAGTTCGGAAGACCAAATCTTTCGGAGGCGGTGTCTGTACTTGCCGCGGAGAGATTCCTTTACTTGTGTTACATCCTGGATGTGCCTTTGTTGCACACCCAGGTATGTATAGGTCTCTCCGGCATCCAGATGTCTTAGGATGCTTCCGTCTGCGAGCTGCGCATCTTCAGGGAATTCCCCGCATCGTCCTCTCTTGAGGTGGACGACTGCACATTTGTCCAACCCGAACTCCATACCAATTGCCCGCGTATATTCTTCGACCACCCTAAGAGCGTTTTGTAATTCGCGCTCTCCGGAGGCATAAAGTTTAAGGTCATCCATATAAAATAGATGGGTGACCTTATGCCTCCGGTCGCTGGGTGGCCCACATTGATATCCGCGGGTTTGGCGGAGCCCAACAGACAACGGCAGCAGTGAGATGCAGAAGAGGAGAGGACTCAGGGAGTCACCCTGGAAAACTCCTCTCCTAAATGCCACCTGCCCTGTCGTGACCCGCTGTACACCTGATGTTATGGTGAAGCGGGTCTTCCAGAGCGGCAGCAGCTGTTCTATGCATCTCACTAGTGATGCTGGTACCGCAAGACATTCGAGCAAGTACAACAATAGCTCATGCGATGTTGTATCAAATGCCTTGCGGTAATCAATCCAGGCCATCGATAGATTCCGCTTGTATTGCACAGAATCCTGTGTAATACAGCGGTCTATCAGCAGGCTGTCCTTGCAACCTGCCATGCCCTTCTTGGCACCACGCTGTTCGTGTATCTGCTGGAAGACCGGATCAACAGACCTCAGCGTCCTAGCATACAAGATACGTGTAAATATCTTGTAGCAGGAGTTAAGGCATGTGATCGGCCTATAATTCCTCGGGTCGGAAAGATCCCCCTTTTTGGGGATTAGCACAGTACGTCCCTCGACGAACCAGTCCGGAATCTGCTGCCCCTCGTTCAACCATGAGTTGAAAACTCGCGCCAGACGGCGGTGAGTGGAAGGAAATTTCTTCCACCACCAGTTGTTAATGCCATCTGGGCCCAAGGCAGCGAAGTTCTTGGTACCAACAAGTGCTTGTTGGACTTCCTCCGTACTGATTGCCGGGCACACTTCTTCTGGCTCCTCAAGATGTCTGTGACACAGAGCCTCGAAGTGTGCAATTGATGGAGTGTCGCTATTGAATGGACGCGGCGTTTCGTAGATTCCCTTCCAGAAGGTTTCGACATCTTCTACAGTCGGCGGATTCTCGACAACACGCTGTGGCTCTTGAAAGAGGCGGGAAGGATTCGTACGGAACAAATTGTTTTGTTCCATACTCCTCACCCGCCTCTTCAACGTTTTCTTTATCGCCATGAGCGCTCGGATCCTATCTATACAGTGCTGCTTGATGGTAAGCATCACTGTCAGATTTAGAGTATGGTGTTGACGTCTTAATCCGGCAGCTATGCGCCGGATCCTGGGAGTAAAAACTCTACCAGTCGTCTTATATTCCACCACACTCTGGATCCGAGAAGCGTGTTGTCTGGCCGAATGTATCTTGCCCTCGATTTTTTGTACACGCCGCTTGGCTTTCTCGACCCCGTGATTGGTTGACCTCTCACGGGGGACGAGTTGCTTCGCGGCGTTGTACACGGCACAGTTGATTTGCCAGATGTCTACATCTTCCGGAATTTCCTCATCGATGACCGCGTCCATTCTAGCCAGGTCTTGTGGCTTTAGGTTAGCCCTGGTTTTAAGGCTAACCCTCGTCCTTAAGTCTACATCGGTGAACTCTAAAGGATGTTCCCCATCAGCTGGGAATTGCCGCGGTGGTACTGCGGCTGGCAGTTCTTCCAGCTGACGGGGTGCCCTTACGTAACCTGTCCTGAGCAGAAAGGATACTTGATCTCTCAGATGTTGTTGAGAGAAGGCGCGATGCTCTGGATGCATTTCGCACCAAAGTGCATGCAATCGCGCCATGTATCCTCTTCGCTCAGGTTCGCTACTCTCGCGGCAGCTCAGCAAGTCATCCCGAAGTTCCCTCGTCCACTTAAAGCGTCCTTGTTCGTTGCGTCTGTCATTATTGAGACCGTCCGGTGAGGCCCCTTCCGCCTGTCTCTGACCCCCATCCGCTTGGGGTCGATCGTGAGGAGCCCTTCTTCTAAGGTTGTATGGAACCCGAAGTAGAAGGGGTACCAGGTGGTTAGCCTTGGTACCCCCGGCCGACATTAGTCAGGCAGAGTTACCTCTGCCTGTCCAGGTATTATTATTATTATTGACAATGTCTTTTAGAAATCCCCAAAAAAATTAATCCATAGAGGTCCAATCCAGACTGTTAGGTGGCCATTTAATAGGTCCATTATTCCCTATCCATATTGGGAATATTAATGTATTCTCAATATGGATAGGGAATGATCAAATGATCTCGAACGGGTAGGACACTATTCGGAGTTGCCCCATTCTGCATCCAAATCATATCATCAAGTTCGGCTTTCAGAAAATTCGGCAAAAGAATATTTTCTGCTTCTGGGATAATTATTTGCAGATAGGTAACTCCAGTTAAAGTATAATCATAAAATATAGGCCCAACAATTTTGTTTCTGAAAATTCTACACCAAACGCTAACAGTTATTCTTCCTGATTTTTTATTTGTTTTACCAATATTTTTCTGTTGTGCTTGTTTTCCCACGACCTTCGATTTTTCCTATTAAAAACTCCTGCCATAGAAAAGGATGATTCATTAGTCCGTAATATTTTAGTAAAAAAAATCGGGATCTTCATCCAACTTTTGAATCATCTGGCGGCAAAAGTCCAGCCCTTTCCTTTTATGTGCCTCTGTTAAAACTTGTACGGGTAAAATTTTATATGGTCTGTAGCTGGTTGTTTTTAACGTACGTTGGATTTTGGAATAACTTTTACCTAATTGATCGACTGCATTATTTATACTACATTTGGAATTTTCTAAAAAATAATGCAATGTTTCAAGAAGTCTCTTCGCAAATAAATATGGATGGGCTTACCTTCGAAATGAAGGAGTATATCTAGCTGTTCTTTCTGGTTTGCTTGAACTACACGCTTTTCTCTACTAAAACTGGAGGTATTATTTACCTTTCGGTAAATATTCTTGAACGTATTTTCTGATGGTGTTGGACGATTTGGATACAACACCCTATATGCTCTTTTTACTGCACGTTTATTTTTGTTATTTTGTAAGTAACTAGTAAATATTTGGACTTTTTCTTCCTTACTGTAAACCATTTTGATTATTTCATTAAAGAAATATCACTTATCAAACATAATAGTTGTCATTCTCATAGCTCACTTTAAAAATTTTAACTTTTCCATATTTACAGTAACTAGTTTCACTAAGATATTCGACGTTTAATAACTTAAAAACGGTATATGGTAGGGGTAACATATGACATATTTTTGAAATCAGGAACAAAGTATCATTCCAAAAATTTAATAATATATAGAGTATCCTATTTAAAAAAAAATATTATTTTTTTGTATCCCCTGAAATCTGCACGCTACTCTACTTTTGATAGCATTTTAACAAAATTCAGTCATAACCACACAACTTTTATTCAAAACTTTTTTTCTATAGGTAATATTAACGATGGTAAGAGGTGGGTAATTTATAATGAATAACCCTGTACATGAAAGAAAATCTAAAATAAAACTTGATGGACAGCTAACTCTCATTTACAGTGTGATAAAATATTAGTTTCTGATAAAAAGTGCAGTAACTTCAACATAACTATTTTAGAAGATGAAGTTGTAAAGGCTGAAATATTTTGGGTTTTAAAAGTGGTGTCTGCAGATATGTCAGTCAACTCATGTGAGGATAAAAAAAAACTTATTTAGTGCAATGTTTCCATGTGATATATCGCCAAAATTTTTAATGGGGCATACGAAATGTACTTATCTACTAACCGAAACTCTGGGACCATTTTTCTATAAACAACTTTTAGAAGATATAGTTAATAGATTTTATACGATTGCTCATGATGAAGCGACTAAAGTAGAAACTTCAAAAGAATTACAACTAAGAGTAAGGTAAGATTGAGAGCACGGTAGATATATGAAAATGAAGAGTATAATATAATGTATATGATGTCTTTTTTAGATATGGAAAAGGCAAAGGCTGAAGAAGATCGTAAACGAAAACTAAAAAAATATGAAGAAATGGAAAAATGAAATATTGAGGCTCATGAATTAAGCATTAAAAGAAAAAAAAATGATACCGAAATTACGCAAACAGCTGCTGATATTTTATTTAAGGAGCAACAGAAAAATTAAAAGCTTCTCTAGCTATAGGTGAGTGACATAGAAGGGCAAAGAATGCTAAGAAACTTTTAGAAAATTACGATAAAATAAATGTATCTCATAAAGAGAAAATCAAGGATATAGAGATTTCCCGATCTAAATTAGAAAAACGTAAACATTCTCCTACTGAAGCGTTTGTATCAAACAAGAAACCACAGCCATAGTTCCACAGTTTTTTTAATATATACTTATATCCTTTAATATTATATGTTATGTACTCATGCTTACATTTATAAATTTTTTCTTAAGTTAAATGTTTTATTTTTGCAAATATATTGTTTTTGTTAATTTTTGAAATAAACAAAGAACTAAAATAAAATAATTTTCTTTTATCCTGTAGTATCTAACTTTTTTGGAGTCACTTAATCTTCTAAAAAGTCTATTTTTAAAATATTTGATTAACTTTAATCACTTAAAAAAAGTAATAATTGAGCCCTGTGTTATTTATAAAATAAAAAATGTCTGAATTATTACAATAATATATTGTCTACACTTTTTTATGCTTATGTTTGAACTTGGCTCCGATCAACAATCTAGTAAGATATGAAATTGTCACGTCATTTGATTTACAAAATTAAAGATGAAATCTATTGAAATGTATAAACAAACCATTTTAATTTAAACACTAGAGGTAATTTGACATCCCCTGTATCCTTAAAAGTACCTTGTGTGGAAGGAAAAATTCAAACTATCTTTATTTTTCAGTCCATTAATAAACTTTCATATGTGTAATGTTCAGAATCGAGGAAAAACTGTCATGCCATTTGTTCGATGGAATTATTTGTCCGACGTACATTGTCCTCGATCAATTCTGCTTATTGCATATATCTCCATATGCACTGAGTTAAATGGAAAAAATATCCAAATACTTTTGATATAGAAATTCTTGCATGAAAGCTTTTATTGCAGCTCCTTCGAAATCTATCATAATTGTAGCTGGTCGAAGGCCTGGTTCTATTGACTTTAAAACTTTAAGGAGCCGAGCGTAGGTTGCTTGCAATTTGTCCAGAAGAAGAACTTATACAGTTAGTATAACATTACTACTGTACCACGTGTTTGGTATAGAACTGTCCGAGTAATTTTGGCGATGAAGCGACACACCTTCGGTATACCAGTGACTACAATAGTCCATGAAGCTTCTTCTAGGTGAAAACAAAAGAATTCTATCATCACCAGGACCACTCTCAAATATTAATATTAATATATTATTCTTCATGAAAATAAAGTTCTATCAAATTTATGGGATGTGTTGGGACATTTTCCACTACTTTCCTTGCATGCTGAATTGTTTTGTTTAAAGCACTAACAGCAGGCAGCTGAGCTGAAACTGCCGATGATCTTAGTAGAAGGCTCGATCTGCTTCGCCATTTCTTTCATGTTTGCAATAGATACCTTTTCGTGAACCCTGGCAGTATCAGCAACATGTAGATTTTTTTTAAATAATTTATTTGACGTTGGAAAATTTCAGCTGCTAAGGCCAATCACCGACGTCAGAAGACGAGAGATTTGGTAAAATCAAAGTTGGTGGTAGCAACCGGTAAATTTTTGCCGAACGTTTTCTCTATCGAAGAGTTGGGATTTTTTTAGTTGCCTAACATCTAATAGGCAAGATACCAACTGCTTTATATCCCTCTCGAAGGATGGTAATGTATATTATCTACACAAGCCTCGTCTAAGATGCATAGCTTCTACGTATACGTTGGTATGCAAACAGCTAGAAGGCAGGACGAGATCGCCGAGTTTCACTTGAGTTACCAGCAGATCATTGACTGCGACTACCGTTGCTTAATTTTTTGTATCAAATACGAGTAGTCCAATAAATTGATCGCGTCTACTTTTCTTACGTACAATTTGCCGAAATTAATATACGCAATACGTCACCCACCATCCTACCAACCACAATAAACGAATTATTGACGACATATGCAAATTTGGTTCTTAGAGGGTTTCTTACAGTCAAATAATGTGATGGTGCCCAGAAACTTTTTATTTAGGGCAATTAGATTGCGTTTTTTTTAATCTATTATAAAGTGTGCATAAAAATAAGACCACTACGTCTTTAATATCTTAAAAATATTTAAGTTTAAAATACACCGTAAAATTATTTCCCATTGAAATCAACAGACGTACAGAGACGATAAACTTCTATTATTCTACATGTGATTGGTCCCAACAGAAAAGATGCTTTTGTAGCGCTTGTTGCAGGTTGTTGCAACATACATTCAAATTAGCTCGGTTTAGTTTCAGTCTCTATTCTCTAAACTTTCCTGCAACTACTAATATCTTTACATGAAATTTGAAGTAAGTTATTTCGATATTATATTCTTGTCCATGTTATTAAGGATATGAAACGTAATGTAATATATCAACGATTGGAACTATTTTTTATAGTTGTCTGTTTATAGTCGAGTGATTAAAGTTCTTGTTCATCAGCTTAACAGAGCTACACTATACTCGCCACATTTCCATTTTTTTTCCAATAATTATTGTAATATTACTATATTACAATTTAGCAGAAATGAATTAATTGAAACAGAAAATTACTCTTTTAATTCAGTTGACGTTCCGCTACATTCATTAGCATCTTCAGAACAAATTGAATTGAATTACTCATAATGAGTAATTGATTAAATAACAAACAAAAATTAGTACAAGACTCGAGTTGAACTAAATACAACATAAAAGTCTAACGTTTTAACGATACGGAGCAAATGATCATTTGCCGTGTAAATTTTGAACGGGTTGAGTGCCTTTATACCTACCAAAATACAAATTTTGAAGCTACAAATGGCAAATTATCGTTCAATAATTTTAACTGACACCTGAGGTGGAATGACACTTCATTAAAGAACTCTTTGCGTCATGAATGAAACCACGAGGTTTCAAAATATTCTATCAACATAAATTAAATTAGCGGCGTAATGAAAATTTCATTTATTAGAATTGCGTTATGAAATATACAGGGTGTTTCATTACCTAGCAATGCTATGAAAAACTCTTATAAAAAACATGGATCTGGTAACACTGAGATACATGGTGTGGTTTTTTTCACAATTAGTCAAAAAATATCAAATATTCCAATCCCTATACCAGAATCATTTGATTTTTCAGAATTTCAGAACTTAATTAAAAAAATTTTAACCCCACCGCATTATGCCAATACGTCGTAGGCCACATAGCCCGCTCATTTTGTGAGTTACGACGTACTAGCACAAAACCAAACCTCTCATAGTTGGCCAGAATATTGAATAACAATTGGTGTCTTACGACGTATTGCTCTTTACTTTAGTGACAAATTTTCAATAGCTTTATTTAATTGTGGTGTGCAAAATTTTTAAAATTAGAATTAAGACACAAAAAGGTGTATCATTTTCAGTTTTTAAGAGGACCATGAAAAGAGCTAATGTTATAACACTTCTTAGATGGCAGCACAATGCCCTTTTCCTTTATCCTCCTAGCATTTGAGAATATAATTTTTGGATGACAAATCTACATAACATTTAACAACATCACTGTCTAATATAGCTTCCCGTCAGTAGGTGGCATAAATGTTAGCCGTAAGTTATTAACACAACGAGCCAAAAACTACAAATTCTGTAATACACAAATCATTGGTAAATGATTAACTTTTGATAAAAATATGTTTTTGTGTTATGTTTAAAAAATTATCACCCTCCTATCTAGTGTATTTTAAACAGTTTTTTTTTATTAAGAATAATGAGCCCTCTTTCTTTATTGTTTTTTATTAAATATGTTGGATGTTCGGGAAAATTAAACAAATGAATAACTTGGTGAATTTACAAAATTCACAAATATGTAAAAGTGATGACAGAAAATATATGGATAAAAGTATCAACGTTAATTAGTAACGTCTGATGTATTTAGGTTATACAATATCTCAATATTGTACCATGGAACCCAGGCACGACTATTAGTACTGATGAAAGTTTCGCAGAAAAAAAAATTAAAAAAAAGAATTGAGAAAAAAAGTTACAAAAATGCGCCTCCCAGATTACTTCTAGACCATTAGTAAAATCTTTGCAAACTATCTTTTCGTAAGCAGAAGGAAAATTTATCACCCCGTTTTTTTTTTTGATTTTTTGAAAATTTTGATTTTTTGTTATGATACTTTGAACTTTAAGTTAATCATTGTGTAAATTTTAAAATGTCATAACTTTACAAAAAATCAAAATTATCGAAAACAAAAAAAAGGGGGGTGATAAATTTTCCTTCTGATTACGAAAAAATAGTTTGCAAATATTTTACTAATGGTCTGGAAGTAATCTGGGGAGGCCGCGCATATTTGTACCTTTTTTTCTCAACTTTTTTTAAAAATTTTTTTCTGCAAAACTTCTTCAATCAGTACTGATAGTCGTGCTTTCAAATATTGCTTGGATATCATGCTCCAATACTAATTGTAAGATATGGTACAACCTAAATCCACTAGCCTCCACTGACTAACCAACCGAAGTGTATTTCGGCAGACATAAATTTTGTTATATCCAAAGTAAATCAAATCCATGAGTTACTCATTCATTTGTTTGATTTTCGCGAATATACGCCAGGAATTATCCAGTAAGTAAAAGAAAAGAATTCATCCATTTAATTATAACAAATGCAAACATTGAGATATAATATTACTTTCAACAATTCATCAAGAAAAAGTAATACCTATCTAACTACCTTTTCTAATCTGTACAAAATCTTCATCACCGTACGTAAATACATTGTATTTTATTTCACTTTCTGTAATCTTATTACCTGAAAAATTCATTTCATTAATCTTTTCCGAAACCCATAATACAAATATTTCAATATTTGTATCATGTCCCGAACAAAAAATACCAGATATTGTACATTATATCAAAGATTATAAATACGCATTTATTACGCTTCACAATAAATGAAGTAATCCAGCAAAGTAAATACACTGAATTGGGAAAAGTGGCCACATAGCTGAACTGATCAACTGTAGTCTAAGATGCAAAAAGGACTGCCCAATCAGAGTGCTTTGCACAAACTATCTCACTCCCCCTTAAAAGTCTGCAATGATTAGAAAGATGTATCAAAAAAGGATCATTTATTCCGTATTTATTATTCCTGAATTTGAATTGAGTGTTGTGACTTCATCTGCACTTTTACGTCTTGCATTCATTTCTGTTTTTTATACTTTCTGTGATTTTCGTGCCAGCGATTTGTGGTGGTTTTAAAGATACCGAAAAGTACAGGAAAAACGAGAAAAAGGACTCATCGTGCGAAAGCAATTAAATTAAGTTGGATAAACAAACTTAAAAAACTGTAAGTATAGGCTTCTGCTGGCCTGTACATCTCTCTCGGCCTACAATCTGCGCATGGCAATAATGCCTTAGACGAACAAGCGTCCATTCCCAAATAGCACAAAAAGGTCCAGTGGACATCCATTGGACATCCATTGGACTAATGCATTAGAAATCGTGGACATCCATTGGATGTCCAGCAGGCATACAATGGACGTCCAATAGACATCCAATGGATATCCAGTAGAGACAGTTTTACACATAAAATGTACATCCGAAATGTGTCCATATATGGACTTAAACTGGACATCTAATTTATTTCCCATTAAAAATATGTGCAGCATTAAAAAAAAACGAATTGTCAATGATTTGCACCCCTCCTTTTAAACACAATTAGCATTTTTCTTCAACATTTACGTTGAAGTATTTTTTGAAAATAGATTTTTTGTCTATATTATTTATGGAACAAAAATTTGCATCGAGTATTTTAGAAGTTAACAGGCCTCTTATTAAATTCATAACACATTTTCATATAATTATAGAATATACCCACTTACCTTTTGAATTATGTTGGCAACTATTTTTAATGCTGATGGATACCTTATTAGTATTACATTATAATTTTTTCACAAACGTTTTCCATAGGTGTAATTATTCTGAATTATATATATAACCAAATCAAATCAAACACAAGTTTAATTAATAAAAATACATTTACTTTTACATAAACTATCTCAATAAAATAAGAACTGTATTATTTAAGAGCTGTTCAGTGAAACGTTATAAAAGTGTAACTTCTGGATCCGAGATTTATTTGGAATGCCGTTGTGCCATTGGAACTTATAGGCTTCGTCAAAAATTTCTGCAGCTCCTATATAAATAAAAATAATGAATTAGAAACCAGAAATATTTAAAAGGGAAACAATATGCATTTTATGCTGTTTTTATCAAAAAAATTATTTACTAATTTTATCAAATTAAATGCTGTATACGTATTACTTTTTCATTATTTGTAGTCATTTTACACTTTTTGGTTGTTTTTTATCACGATTTTCATATTAGTAGATTGCCCTATTGCTATTTATACATTATTGGATTGGCATTGTCACATAACCTGCGTTGCGTTGGATGTAACGGAGACAAGAGAATAATATAAAACCAGTATTCGACAGATAGTTGATCTACACGCTGCTAAGACATTTGCTACTGTATTACGCATAGTTTCAGACATTGTTGAAACGAAAAAGTATACAAATTGGTCTGTCCCTCACATGTATCTCTAATTCTCTTACTCCATTGTGTTAAACACAGGTCAAGATTTTCTCTTCAATAGTGCTTAGAGTATTATAGCTTACCTATTAAAACTTGTGCAAATTTGAAATTCTTAAATGGCTTCTTTTCCTTTAGCCAGAACCACGTGAATTGCACCGTCAAACTATTGCATAAAATGGTACTTAAAGACCTCTTCAGAAATTCATATAAACTGTTGCCACCTAATTGACTAATTTCACGAACCTAAAATGAAAATAAATATTAGACAGAATATAAAAATAATTAAATGGAACTATATTCAAGCAATTGTAATAAATGTAATAAATTTTAATTTTAAATGGCATTTTGCAGTTGTTTAACAATATATAAATAAAATGTACTTACCTTTAGTAAAATATTCTTACTATACTTTTATCATGCACCTAATAATTATCATTTGATTCATTCGTTCAGACAGAACAGTTACAAAACAGTTAACACACAGAAGGAGTACCCGGGCGGTAAAAATAAAACTGACAAATAGTGTTGTGGATTGTCGCACGTCGCGTCGGTGGTGCTAGCGTTGAACTGATTGATTTGAATTAAATTATAATCAACATTAAATTATATTATAAATTACATAATGGAAGTATTGAATTATATTTTTAATAAATGCATTTATGTTAAAATATAATTCAAGGTTTCAAAATAAGTGTCCAAAAATAACAGTTTGCATTATTTTATGAATTATTCAATAAAAATCGATGATTTTATTTAACTAATTTCTTATAAAAATGAAATAATTTGATTTAAATATCTAAAAATAAGACTTCTATGTAGTATATGCGCCAATATAAGTATTATATAATCCAGAAAAATTTAATTTTATGGACATTAAAAGGATGTCCAATGGATATCCATGTATTTAAGTCCAATGGATGGCCAGAAGATGTCCATATAGTTCATTATTGGTGAATGAATATAAATACCACATCCAGAAATTTAACTTTATGGACGTTAACTGGATATCCAGTGGACACGTTGTCCAATGGACGCCCATGTATGTAAGTCCAATGGATATAAATAACATGTCCATGGACATCTGGACCTATAATGGATATAAAATGGATGTCCAATGGATGTTGAGTGTTTATTGGGTTGGTATTTTTTCACATATGTGGTGTTCACAATATTCGCATTATGATGAACCGATGTGTATACATTAAATATGTTTATTGTGATGAATAAAGACAATATATTTATACCGGCTTTTTTTTCATACATTTGCATTTGCAAGTTTGATAACCAAAATCTATTTAATATGATTACAAATTTGTTAAAAAAACAGTATTTTTAGAAAAAATAAAGAAATAAATATTGGATATTACATAAGCATCCTTTCGAACCTAACATGATAACAATAATAAAAACCTATAGTTTTTTATAGTTTATACTATCATTCTTATCTGAATGCGCCAGTACTAAAGTTTTAGGTAGATAGTGAATAGTTGAGTTAGTTTCTACGATAAAATATATTGGAAGTGTTGTATTTGATTCACTATCTACCTAAAACTTTTATACTAGTGCATTCAGATAAAAATAACATATAAAAACTATAGACTGTTATGTTAGGTTTGAAAGGATACATTAATTATTTCATTATTTTTTTCTAGAAGCACATAAACATGAAGCAAATAAAATACCAGATTAAGAAAAAAAACCGTGTTCCAACACAAAATATACCTTTTTTTAAACAAACTGAATTGACAAATTTTTAAATTAAGTTTTAATCCTGACGCCCAAAAAATATGACCGTCTGAAATAAGCTTACCTGAATTGATGACTCGTGTTCGAAAAATTTTATTTAAATTTCAATAAATTCTGAAACTTTATTGGCAGCGTAGTAATCACCTGGAAAACTTAGAACTAGCCAAATTTTTTGTTGATATTGAAAAAAAAAAGAATTTTGTGTCAAGTGCAATTTTTTAAAATAAAACTGAGGTTCAAGACTCTAGTTCTAAGTTCCTAAATATGTAATTTGATTCCTTACCTCGTCCTATGAGGTCTCAGACGATGATGTTCTTATAGTATAAAAAACCCTTAATTTTTTATTTTTAGACAACCTACATCCGTAGGAAACTGGTCGGTGTTTTTTTAAGTTTTATAAATAAAAAATAGTGTAGACTTTTACAATAAAATCTGATGACTGAAGACTTTTCAAGCCAAAATCCACGAATGATAAAAGTTATTGAAGAAGTACTTCTGGTTCTCTGTGGTAAATGTTTGAAAATTACTTTGCACGTAGTGGACGCTGTCATCGTTCTTGTAGCTACCCATAAAATAACCCAGCCTTGTGCATGGAGAAGTCTCTTAGTGCTTTTTTTGATGACTTATGGGGTCCATGTGAAATCTATACCTACGAAACAATCAACAAGGGTCTGCCTTTAGGGCTCTAGATCAGTTGGTATATGATAATGGGGTTCCCATCTGGTTTTAATTTATTTTTTGTCGTTTCATGGAGTGACATCTGAACTGCATCAATGTAAATGGTGATGTGCCTTTGAATTTATACTTTAAATATAGTTTAAGAAAACTAAAAACACGCTTTTAAAGCACATCAAACTAAAAAGTGAAACATAATTATTAATATAAACTGAAAACAATAATGAACGAAAAATACTAGTATTATAGTGAAAAAAGCGTGGGTTGCTCGATATACGAAAAATAAGGCACAAAGCGCCCCACGCTTTTTTCACAATAATACTAGTATTTTTCGTTCATTATTGTTTTCAGTTTATATTAATAATTATTTTTCACTTTTTAGTTTGATGTGCTTTAAAAGCGTGTTTTTTAGTTTTTTTAAACTATATTTATTTTTCACTTTTTAGTTTAATGTGCTATGAAAGCGTGTTTTGTAGTTTTTTTAAACTATATTTATATTGCTCATTGATGCTGATATTATAACATATTACGATCCAACAGATATTTCTGAAAATAAAATATTTTTTTATTTCAGCCATGGGATTTGAACTGACGCCCGAGAAGGCCGTCGTTTCGCGTCGACTAAGACTTGCCCGCTCAGCCAACGACCGAACTGAGAATCACGGAATATACTTACAATATTAAGCCTCTTGCTCTCACGCAGAGGATACGTGAGGAAAGGACTGGCGATCCTGATCAAAATAATGATATAAACTTATCAAATTATTGTATTGTTACCGGTTCTTCGTAAGTGTACAAAGTTTCAATTAAATCTGTCCGTTTAAAGTGGGTCAAAATCAAGTCCAAAGAGTCGGTTACAAACAAACAAACAAACATACAAGTGAAGCTAATAAAAGCGTGTTATAAATGAATTTAATACCACGACGATCTCTTGTTGAAGCCGAATGGTGTGTCCGTCTTGAAAATGAATTTTTATATTTATAGTGGTCGTGTCGTCATCTTTTGCTATGTTTACATGATGTCATGTTCAAAAGTTCCCGTATTAAAAATAAATATACCACTTAAAAGCTCCGATACGCTTTTGAAAGCTTCTGACATGGCAGGCTGGCCTGATTGCCACACGGTGCACCAAACTCAAATTTTACAAGTTTAAGTTTCGCATAAACAAATCTGGCGGTTAATCAGTCACTGTGGGAACAGTGATTATTGCCTGAAATTATTATTACTATTTTGTCTGAAATTATTTTTTCTTTGACATTAATAATTGTTATTTATTTAATTAACTTTGTAAAATATTTTTTTTAGGTGTGTGCGACTAGCATCTTTTAAAATTCGTATGGCAGAAATGCAGAAATTTTGCACTTATTAATTTATGATGGCTTTAGCTACTGGTACATATTTGCCTCTGTCGAGTGTTAAAACTAAAAATTTTGTGTGGCTTTGCTGAAAGCAGTAACATCGTTCAGATCAATTTGCATTTATTCCTTATGAATATCTTTATAGACCAGGCGACAGGTAGTTCAATAAGGAAATAATTAGTGGAAAGCTGGAAATTACTTTAATCGCTTTATTTGGACCCAGATATCACTCTCCCAAGTTTTCCCCCTCGAGCGAAGTCGGCGTTGGTCCTTCTGGCCCTAAGAAGGTACCATTTTTCGGTTTTTTGCAAATATCTCCCAAACCATCAACTTTACCAACAAAATACTTATAAAAAATAATCTAGAGTAAATTTGCAACAAAAATGTTATTTACCGTTTGTCTCTAAAGTGAACCGTTACGATGCTACGACTATTCAAAGTGGAACCCTTTTTGATTCTTGCGGAAAAGTTATTGAAATCATATGCCATATCAAAGTTTATACATGTTATAAGTACATTCAGTTCAGATTCAGTACATTTTACAAGTAGACTTCATATTTTGCACAACAAGTTTCCAATCTCCCGCCGTGTGTGCAAGAAAACATCCTCTTTTTGCATGGGTTTAGTGGGTGCGATACATCGTCTTCGTTTCTCAGGAAGGGCAAAATGAAATTCGTAACACTACTGAAGAGTTATGAGGAACTGCAGATAGCTGTTAGGGTTTTTCGAGACGTGAACGCAAACCCCGATGAAATTGACAAAGCGGGCCAGTTGGTTGTGGCTAGGCTTTATGACAACAAAACCACGGGAAACACCCTGAATGAGTTGCGGTTCCAACTGTTTGCAAAATCTCTAAGCAAACATCGATTTAATCTCGCAAGCCTACCTCCCACCGAATCGGCGGCACGTGAGCACTCTTTAAGAACATACCATCAAGTACAAACATGGTATGGAAATGATACAAATCCACTGGATTGGGGCTGGAAAAATTCTCAATGTGGTTTGGCTCCCATACCTACGACGAGGGATCCGGCGCCACAAACGCTTCTAAACACAGTGTCCTGCAAATGTTCGAAAGGATGTAACGCAGCGTGTGGTTGCAGAAAAAGGGGCCTCCGATGCTCCAGAATCTGCATGAATTGTATGGGACGGTCATGTACAAATGCTGCCGAGGAAGATGATATAGATGATTGTGACGGAGACATCGATGTTAATCTTGAGCGCCCTGTGACGTCGGAAAAATGTACCGATGCAGACGATGAAAGCGATGACGGAGAAATTGAGGCAGACGATCAAGACTGCCAGCCTTCATCAAAACGGTTGAAAATCGACTAACTTTGACATTTGAATAGTGGATTAGGCCTCCTGGGGACACCACTTACAAAAAAACGCGCCATTTACTCTACCGCCAGGTGGTGTGGAAAAGAGTGATTTTATGTCAATACCAGTCAATAATAATACTAATCGTAGGTACTTTGCCACAGCTGTTTACATTAAAAAGCTGTTATACTTGTAACAAGTTAACAGCTTGTGCACCTGGAATGCTGACAAATATTTATAACATGTAGAAACTTTGATATGGCATATGATTTCTATAACTTTTCCGCAAGAATCAAAAAGGGTTCCACTTTGAATGGTCGTAGCATCCTAACGGTTCACTTTAGAGACAAAATTTTTGTAGCAAATTTACTCTAGATTATTCTTTATAATAGGTATTTTGTTGATAAAGTTGATAGTTTGGGAGATATTTGCAAAAAACCGAAAAATGGTACCTTCTTAGGGCCAGAAGGGCCAACGCCGACTTCGCTCGAGGGGGAAAACTTGGGAGAGTAATATCTGGGTCCAAATAAAGCAATTTTCAGCTTTCCACTAATTATTTCCTTATTGAGGCTTTTTTTTCGACCTGTCGTCTGGCCTATTATGACTTTTGGCTATTTTAATGTTTGTAAATACACCGCGACGCCTACTGTCGTGTTTTTGCCGCAGAGTGGTTTTTTGATGAAAATTAATTTTATTCCCTTTTGTTTTAAAAATCGGAGAATCGAAATAAAAATGTTTAGTTCGAAGTTTTGATTACGGTTTTTTATTCTTTATCTAATTTGCAAAAAAAAATTGGTGTGACGTGTGATATTTTGAACTAACGTAATATTGGTTTCGAGTATTTTTTTAATGTTTTTATTGGCAGAGGCCCTTCTATGTGATCTGCGTGATTTTTTGAAAGAGATAAAAATGTTGCAGAATTTTGGTTCTACAACAACATACCCTAGCTCACGTCTGACGCCACTGAATTACTTCGGAATTTGGTCCAGTCTATTCGCTATCTACATATCTATATGTAAGGGCCATAACGGGTTAAGTCCCAAAACTAAGTTTCAAACAATTGCAGCTAGAAAATTTCATTAAACGAAAATTTCATAATAACCATAATAAATTAATTATTTAGCTATATCTCTTCCCCTCATACTAAAACCTTATTAGACTACAATGGACTGTGAAGCTTTCAATAACAAGCCACTTAAACCAATAATCATATTTTGAGAAAATTGGGCTTAACTCTTTATGGCTCTCATTTATAGATAATAAATATGCAGTTTTTTATAGAGTTTTATATTTAACTGCAACTAAATACTGTCTAGTATAGACAGTATTTAGTTATTTGAAAGACGTAGTTTAGTTATTTTATATCACAATCGTATCGAAATATTTTATCCTGTATTACTTCAAACAGTTAAAAAATGTACATTCTTTGACTTTTCAAACGTAACTAATAAATTAATTACCGGCTAATTTGCGTTAAATATAATCACAAAACGCCAAACCAGGCGCGAAACAAGGCCTTAAAAACGCCACACGCATCGCTGCCTCTGAATAAAACCCTCAAGTTGGCGATATAACACAAAACGCACTCCATTTCAGCGAGTTAAAGGCGCAAAACCAACCACTAAGGCCGTCGCTGAATTCAGATTAGAAGTCTTGACGGCTCTCTCTGCAACATAAATTCTGTTGCGCTTCAGGAAACGGAAAGGATGTCAGACTTAGAATTACATTTATGGTTGTAAATGTAAAGTTTTCACACCGAATATGATTTGGCTGCATTTTAATTTAAAATATTACCTTGAATTTATTTGCTTGCCGGGTTTTAAACTTATTTCTAAAAACGCTGATCTATTTAAAATAGGTAATTTACTCATAAATTTGACCGCATTTCTTAATTTATAATTTATTAGTAGAATAATAAAATCTTTTAAATATATAAACCAAAATTCCTCGATTTATTTTATATTGCATTATTGTATTATTCCTTTCGCGTTCAAGTTAATGTCGCGGAGATATATTCCATTCCAAATATTTGTGAATTACGGTAGGCTATATTTTTATCTTGGGTTGAATATTTTGGCAAAATTACTGAGTGATAGATCCATAAGATTGTCACTATTACTTCATTTTAGCAATTACCGATTTTTGTTTCATAAAAAATATTGAATAATATTTAAAGTAAACAAATACGCACGTGTCCATACTATAGCTACGGCATAATCAATAGATACGATTTTAATTCTAAGGAAGTCTACGAGTAATTACTCATCGGAAGTCTACGAGTAATTACTCATCTGCAGTTAGATGCTACGCGAAAAAATTTACACATAGACATCTTCCAAAAAGAGAGACGTTTTTAAGGACAGAACAACGACTTCGAGATACCAGAAATAGGTAGAACATTTTCATCTAATGGACTATTCTTTTAATTATGTAGATACCACAATTTTGGATATTGAAAATAACTATCATAAGAGAATATTTTTAGAAATGTTATATTTAAATAATGAACCTAATTGTTTAAACAAAAGTACTGATCTTAATAATCTTAGTAAAATCTATACCTACATTATCAAACTTAATGATTTAATAAATATAGTTTAAAAAAAACTAAAAAACACGCTTTTAAAGCACATCAAACTAAAAAGTGAAAAATAATTATTAATATAAACTGAAAACAATAATGAACGAAAAATACTAGTATTATTGTGAAAAAAGCGTGGGTTGCTCTATATACGGAAAATATGGCACAAAGCGCCCCACGCTTTTTTCACAATAATACTAGTATTTTTCGTTCATTACTGTTTTGAGTTTATATTAATAATTATTTTTCACTCTTTAGTTTGATGTGGTTCAAAAGCGTGTTTTTTAGTTTTTTAAACTATATTTATTTTTCACTTTTTAGTTTGATGTGCTATGAAAGCGTGTTTTTTAGTTTTTTTTTAAACTATATTTATATTGTTTATTGATGCTGATATTATAACATATTACGATCCAACAGATACTTCTGAAAAAAAAAAAGTATTTTTTTTTCAGCCATGGGATTTAAACTCACGCCCGAGGAGTCCGTCGTTTCGCGTCGACTAAGACTTGTGCCTTAGCCCGCTCGGCCAACGACCGAACTGACAATCACAGAATATACTTACAGTATTAAGCCTCTTGCTCTCACGGAGAGGATACGTGAGGAAAGGAAATTATTTAATTCTGGCGATCCTGATCAGGATAATGATATAAACTTATCAAATTATTGTATTGTTACCGGTTCTTCGTAAGTGTACAAAGTTTCAATTAAATCTGTCCGTTTAAAGTGGGTCAATATCGAGTCCAAAGAGTCAGTTACAAACAAGCTCACAAACATACAGGTGAATCTAATAAAAGCGTGTTAAAAAGACTATCATAATTTTAATTTATTTGACAAAATTTTACTAGTTGTTTATGGTTGCCTTGATATATTTTTATGAAAATCCCTTGGTAACAGTTTTGTTACTATTTGTATATTTATTTGAAATTGAAATTTTACTTTTTTATTTCTGATATTTTACACATTTTATTGAAAACAATTTCTATGTCATGTATTCATTTGTATTCTTATAATCACATTTGTAAGTATTAAAATAATTAAAAATTTTTTTAAATATTATAAATTACACTTTTAGATATCTTGAGAATGGAATAAAGACAAACAAAACTATTAATTTAACAAGGGAATGCAGTCACGTAGTCAAAAAAAGAAAAACTCTTTTTTTAAATGTCTAGCTTTCGAAATTTTATTGTTTCTTCATTAGGAATTCTATTAAAATTATTAAATTACAAACTATTTTAATAATGTGAAATGGTACTTACTAAAGTCAGGTTATAAATGAAGCAATGGACATTATTAATAGGAAAACTAGTTCCTTATATTATAAAAAACATTACTAACTAATGGTTAATGACGAAAATCATTAATTTTTTGATTATTGAAACATCAAAACTAGAATAATTAAAACAATCTTAAGCCACTACATACTACCATCACTTTACAAAAAGCAAAGGAATGTTGTGTAAAAAAAACACTAAAGAGCTCTGCTTTCTGTGAGAGAGAGGGAACAGTAGTGGATTATTTGCCAACTTATAAGATAAATATCTGCCTGTCATTGAAATGGGTCTTTTCACAGTTATGGTTATTTGCATAAGAATATAGTAAATACGTGTAAATCACGCTGAGACCTGTCTGTTCTGGAATTCATCGCCTGTGTCTCATTAAAGATGTGACGCATTTCCAAAAGACTTCTCTTACCCAAATTTTTTTCATAATCCAAAATTTTAACTTCATTGTAATTATTATGATATTGTAAGAATGCATATTTTGCTAACATGCATGATTCTTTATTATGTCTGACGTCACTTCTATCTTTTACTTTTCTACAAGTTTGGCCAATGTGTTTTTTCACAATTTTCACAAGGGATGCAATAAACTACACTTGAAAAATTGATGTTATCTCCATCTTTTAATTTTGTGAAAAAGTTATTTATGATTATTTTATTTTTAAATGCCAATGTAATGTTGGTATAGTTAGAAAATATTTTTTTCAATTTTTGTGGAGACGTGTGCAATGTTAGGCAACGAAAAATAAAAAATGTTAAAAGCATTATCCTGTTTATTGTCTATAGGTAGTCCATTACTGCTACGGTTGGAGACATCTTGTGTAATAACATGTGTGGATGATCTGTTAAAGATTAATTTTTTTTATCAATGAAGGGAGATACCCACAATTGATGAAAAGCTCTAGTATTTTTTAAGATTATTTAATCTTAATGAAGAGTGTGAAGCAGCTGTCAATCTACTTTTCATTTCCAATAATAAATTTATTTTTTGCTTTTCAAAATGGAACGATTCATAATATAAGTATCGCCCAGATGAGCTTGGTTTAGTATACCAAGACGTGATGACAGTATTATCACTTCTTTTTATGAGTTTTCTGTCTAAGAAGGGGACACTATGGTCCTGGTCTTCTTCTTCGATGGTAAATTGCAATTGTTGGTTGTAGTTATTAAACAACTCAAACAATTGTTCTTTGCTGTTAGCGGGAATACTAAGAATGATATCGTTCACATATTTTTTTTAAAAAGGTATCTCAAAATCTATTTTAAACGATCATTAATCAAATCATCCATTACATTTTGGGTAAGAGAAGATTGATTTTTACCTAATGAAAGAAAATCCCCTTTGAAGCCGTTGCGAATACCATTCACCTACTTCGTACTGATGAAAGCAAAAGCCAGAAAGGGGCCACTGAAAAAAATTTACCAAAAACAGTTAACTTAACAGACGGTTGCTGAAAAAAATATTTTCAAGTTTTAGATGAGTATACAAAAATCCTCGTATCATGAGGTAAAATATCAATCACGGTTTCAAAAGCAAAAATATTCAATTAACAATAATATAAACGTTTACTATAACACTAATTAATCTGAGGCAGTATAAATATAAACTAATATTCAAAAATTAATTGCGTGGTTCTTAATTTAATCGCAAATTATTAAAGTGCGCTTCCGTCACGTAATGACATGTTTATGTTGTGAAGTAGGTCTTGTAAGTAGAATATTGCTCATGATGGGCAATTACACAAAAATATTCTCGATGAGAGCAATAAAGATATAGTGGTTAAAATGGTTGGTCGACTATATTTCGAGCTTCGCATGAGTTGAATTGCCTGATGAGAAAAATCATTACTTCTGCTTTTAGCGATTAATTAAAATCGTAATTTATTGTTTACCACAGAAGTTATAATACCGGTTGTTGCTAGGATTCCCTGAAATTTTACTTATAAATAAATTTATAGTAGTGGATGTGAATCATTATCGATACAGATAAGTGATAAGTCTGTCAAATAGGCAATAAATATGTTTATTTTTAATTCCCAGCTGCAAAATATGGTATAATTGTGGTATGTTATACGTATACATAGATTTTTAGTTTTGGTTACATATTTGATACAGTCTGTCCCAAATTCAAGACTCAGTATTGGTATCTTTGATATTCTAAAGATAAAGGTTCGGTTCAATGGGGAAAGTTTTGAGGCATTTCATGACGAAGTCAGAAACACAAAAACTTTCCATTTGGAGTAGACTGAAAAAAAATTGAAAAACGAAATTACCGATTTTTAATTTTTTCTCATAACTTTTTTATTTTTGATTATTTTTCAAATTTGTAAAAACACGTTTTTAGCGACAAGTTTGCAATCCTATCCATTGTAATAAAATTAACGAATAAATAAGTAGCAAACATTCATCAAACATAAAGCATACCATGTAAATTAGACAACACCCAAATCTAGAGCCGGAACTGCACAGGTGGGGGTTTCGCATTTGAGAAAACGTGGAGTCACAGCCAATACCTTCGACTTTGTCAGAAACGAAATCGGAAGTCGATAGACAGTACACCATCTACGTTTTTCACTTACCGCTCTAACCGAGCTCTAAACGAACTTTGTATCGCAGTGGGCGTTACCAAGCTCGGTAACAGACATGTTTAAAAAATCAAAAATTGACTTTTTGGTTGCATTTAAACTAAAATCCCTATTCATTTCATTTTCGTTATCAAAGTTAGTTAAATCATTATTACATGGTCTGTTGAAATTTCTAAATTAATATGACGTTTTCATTTAAAACGCGACATGTTCTAATATCATATCAACAGCCATTGTATTAAAATGCCCTCGATACCCCAAATGTCCAGCACTATTCATACGTGGATCAAGTCGATGAAAGGCAAAAGTAAACATGTCCAGTAAAGTAGACGAAACGACAAGACAAACTGTGAATGTTTTAATGTTGATGTACATAAAGGTAGTATTTTTTTCTTAATTTTTATTATTTTTGTCCACAAATACAATAATCAGCAATTAAATTCGTAGATATCCATTTTAATGTTCCATAAAATCAGATATGTCTATGGAATTCATTCAAAACCAGATATGTCCAAAACAAGTATGGTGTTAGCGTTCGACTCTTATTGTCCGTAACTTTTTTTGCGAATGCAAAAATCATATTTAAAAGGCAATTCGAAACAGGAGGGGCTGATGTCTTTTTTTGGCTTCAAAAAAATTGTTTTTTAATACCCATCCCCAATTTTGGGGATTTAGCTCATTGCCCAATCACTTCTGCACCTGATACTTGGAAAAAGTGCTCTTCCGCTGCTTTCACTGTAGGTGGTAATGAATGTAATTTAATAGATTTATTTTTACTCACTAATTCAGAGACGTACAAGTAACAATAGTGATTCGAAGAATATTCTGTAATTGGAACCATACATGGCCAGGAAAAATCATATTCCAATGAAAGAAATTGGTTCTCAAGAAGCATCGCTTCGATTTAAAATTTGAACTACATCTTTCAAATTCGGTCATTTGTCTAATAATTTCAGAGCTGCTGTTTTACCTCTGTGAAAAAGAGATGATGTTGTATCACATCCGAAGAATGCCTATAGAAATAAGATATGATTCTTGCTGCCTGTATGTTTGTCGAAACTGTTTCTTCATCAACAGACGACAACTCGAATTGTTCATTTTCAATGCGACCTTATTTTCGAATATTGCAAAATATGTCTGCAAACGCAGAAAAATTAACCAAAACTGTGTGGTTTCCCAGCAAGAATGCGGTGAGCAGGTATACTGTATACACCCAAGACATAGATACTCCGAAATAAAAGATGGGATTCATAGCTGCTTATCTCTATTCGGGGTCACTCACTAATTATATACGATTCATAGTATCTAAATCCAAAATCTAAAATCAAATAATCTGCTTGAGTCACAACTTTTACATCAGGTTTTCTAGAAAACTATAACTCACGAGTAGAGGTCTATTTGTAGATAATTTTGTAATCTTTTGATCTTGTATAACATTCATATTCGTAAAAATAAAAGGAATGGAGATATTCGCGAAAAAACACTTATTTAACCCTCTTATTCACCTAAAAAATTGTGCGTACAATGGATCACCGGGGATTTTTGAGACGTTGCTTATAACGACAAAATCAAAATGTAAAAATATACAGTTTTCTTGAACTTTTTTCTTTAACTATACTAAAAGCAATGGACTATAACAGAAGAAGTGGCTGAAATCTTGTTAATCTTTAGTTTGGTTTTAGGTAGGTGTCGAGATAAGTGAAGCATATTGAGGAGAAGAATTCACTATTCAGCTTGAAAATATTGGATCGTTTCTACTGATTGAGATTTCTAACACAAAAATCAACATATGAAGAGAATTTGTAGTTTCAAGTGGAAGCATTGAATACTTGAATCTCTTTGAAACATTTAGAAAGTATTTCTCTCTTCACCCATCATTAATTGAAATTTTTTTCTTATATATCTAAGCGGAAAGTGTACAAAATAATGTGTGAGTATAAGCAGTATTGGAGAAAAATGCCGAATTTTTTAAATCGCCGAATCTTTCGAGCTATACTGGGCATTGCTTGATGAGATCATCTGCTACTTTACTGGTTGACGCAGTTGCAGACACTATCTTTCTCAGAAGGTATGGTGGATGGACATTATTCAATGTCACACAGGGATACATTGAGAGCTTTGTGGAAAACAAACTTCAAGTGGCTTCCAAAATACTGAGGCAAAAAGAGGTGGTTAATATAAATTTATGTTTCTTCTTTCTGAAATTTTTATTTACCAGTTGTAAAGAATACACTGTCAATATTTATAATAAATTTTTTACTACAATTATAATTGATGTACTTTTTCGGCAAAGTGCGGGAGAGATCAACTTTCCCGACTGATATGGATATTGAAACTTTCCGAGTGGTAAGTAGGAAAACAGCGACGGAAAAACAGCCTAAGTGAAAGTCGAAAGAAACCTACTGGGACGACTTTTAGTATTATCGTTGGAACATAACATTGATTTATTAAATGTGTTTTCATATCCTTTGACAACCGTTCCGTTGTCACTGAGTCATCTCGACGGAAGTATGAATAAAACAGCTAAATCAAAATTATACAAGTTATTAGAAAATCGTGTATTAACTTCTTCAAGTATAAGTCAAATAGATTGTGCGATTATTGATGGATTCTTCTTTTTGCATCTCTTCCGTGATCCTCTTCTTACTTATGGTAGATTGGCTATATACATTATTAAGAAATTATGCAGAACATCAAGCAAAAGAATAGACCTAATTTTTGGCAAGTGTGTAGTGCCATCATTAAAAGACATCGAAAGAGACAGAAGAGCAGGGGTATCAGGAAAGGATAATGTGTTTAATATTATTGGAGAAGCGCAGAAGCGGCCTAACAATTTTTTAAAAACATTGAGAAGTGACTTTTTTAAAACCGAATTCGTGAAGTTCTTAGTGAAATACTGGAAAACAAGTATTTCTCTGGGTATTTTGAGAGACAAAATTCTTAGAGTAAATTGTGAAGATATTTGTTTCATGTTTTATGAGATTAATGGACTTGTGAATTGTGAAATTGATGAGGATTTATATTGTAGTAATCATGAAGCTGATAATAGAATTCTATTTCATATATCCAAACTACCAGAAAGTATAAATGTTGTTACACGTGCCTCCGATATTGATATATTAATAATAGCAGTGCGAAATATGCACAAACTAACAAATAAAGTGCATATTTGGATAGAAACTGGACTTCAGTCAAAGAATATTTTGAGATACGTTTCTGTTAACGATATATACACAAGTTTAGGAGACATCCTTTCTCAAGCTTTACCTGCCTATCACGCTTTAACAGGCACTGATTATACCGCATCATTTGCTCGAAAAGGTAAAATAAAGCCTCTTAACATTATTCAGAGATTCAAATATTTCCAAAATTTTAGCTTCTTTTGGCCATTCCCAATATATCGGACGAGCAAATTGAAGGCATTGAAAAATTCGTATGCCGCATGTATGATAGGCATAATGCTAATAGTGTGAATGAAGCAAGGCTAGATATGTTTCTTAGAAACCATGGTGGTACTGTGTCCCAAGGAAGAAATCCATTAGATAAAGTTAAAAATTTTGATGGGAGCTTGATGCCACCTTGTCGAAAGGTACTAATAAATAAAATAAAAAGAGTTAATCAAGTTTGCGCCATCTGGAATTATGCAACAGAGGCCAATCCAAATTTTTTTAATCCTGAAGAGCATGGCTGGCTTTTAGTCGATGGAAGATACCAACTGGAATGGTTTATTGGACCACAAACCCCTTCTACACTCGAAGAAATTTGCAAAATCCCAGCTCCGGATATTGATGAAGATGACGTATTTTACAATGCAAGTAGTGATGAAGATCAATAGTACCTACATTAAACTTGCATTTTTATTTTCATATTCATAATATTATTTATTTATTTCTATCGCTTGCTACATAGATTTTGTTTGTGTTTTATTATTCTTGCTTAAATTTTTTTATTTTTGTTTCTATTTCTTCTGTTTTTATTGGGTGTTTAAAATGAAATAAATATTCAATAAGTATTATATCACTAGCTTCTTTTTTCCATAAAATTTTTGCTTAAGGGACTCTATACTCCCGAGGTCGTTTATATAATATTATATTACTTTAATATATTGATAGCAATTCAGTCCCGTCTGTCTGTCCTTTAAATGCTACCGTCTGCCGAAGTGTTCTATATACGTCTTCATTACTTACACAATAAAAAATATTCTTTAATCCAAATAAATACCTTTTATAAGCTAAAATTTGCTGTCGAGTCGAGACAATTTTTTTTTACTTTTCAACTTAAAACCCCGTCTGCGGTTTGAATGCGACCGTCTGCCAAAAATATCTTTTTTAAATTTCGGTTAGTAACATATTTAGTAATATTTTAACACAAAAATAACGGTGATAACCTGTGAGGAAGTTGATGGCGTTTTTTTGAAATATTTGACAGCGTCTGCTTCGAAATAGCGACCATTCCCAATGGCAGACGCTTACGATTTCAATTTAGTTAAGATCTTAGGCCATTTTCATAAAATATATATATATATATATATATATATATATATATATATATATATATATATATATATATATATATATATATATATATATATATATATATATATATATATATATATATATATATATATATTTTTTAAATAATAAGTTCTTGTTTACCAGCTGTTTGAGAAGTTCCGAAAGAGTGAAAGACGTTATATAGCGGTCTCAATATTTTTTCCTCTGATACTAAAAATACTATTATTCAATTCAATTTCATCTTGCTCCTAGATGAAGTAATTGCGTTAAGTAACAAACGTAAATGGTTTACTGTCTATCTGCTCCCAGGTTCAAATCCCGGTTTCGACTCTGGCAAAGTCGAAGGGATTGGTTGTATGTGTCCGCATTTTTTTCATGTGTAACCCCGTCCGTGCAGCTTCGGCTTTAGTTTAGGGTTGTTTAATGTATGTGGTGTGTTTTTTTTTATTATATTTTACATGTTTACCCGATTTTTTTAATTATTTAAATTTTGAGTATAACTTAGAAATAAGCTTGATCAATTTATCTATACTACATTTTATATTAAATACTAATTTCACTTTGTAAAATTTCATCGCAATTTATAATAATTTCTCTTTGTATTTTAACATAAATGGATCAACAAAGATTACACCTTAAATTCCGTAAAAATGGTGATTGAAATAAAATATCCTTGTGTTCTTTTGTACATTTCCCTATTGTCAATTTATCATTTTCTTTCTTTTTAGGTGCAGCAAAGTTGTGGTGTTAACTTGTCTATCAGATAGTGTTAAAAATTAGACTCCTGTATAAACGTATGTTTAAAGGAGACAAAAGTGAAAGGGAGGAAGAGAGAGAGGCGTGAAAGAGAGGGGGTAAGAAAGAAATAGGGGAAGAGAGAGAGAGAAAGATAATGAGATGCACGCGTAACAGTAACATAAGATTTGTGCTGTTTACTTGTATTTTCGTGTAGAAATGCAGAAAATACCTACTGTGCAAAGTATTTTATAGAATTTAAATGTCACCTACTGAATTTAACGATATTCATATATTTTTTAGTATCCATTATACTTAATAGTCATTGATTAAGAACGAAATTCTGAAATGAAAGGGAAGTTTAATATCTGCATTATTTAGAAAAATGAATTTGTAATAGCCTACATCAAAAATAAAGCTATTAAAATATTGTAATTTTGTTACATGTATAAGAGTTATATTGACGCTTGACATTTTCTTTCTCGGAAATATTATATTTTATCTAATAAAAGTAATAAATGACCTGGGAAAGTATTTGTAGGTATGCTAACTTTTTAGATTTACGATAAAAGTGATGTATAATATTTCAAAATAAACGGTCTCTGTTCTATTTAAAATTTCTGCTCTAAAACAAAATAACTAACAACACATTAATCAGTGTTTCACACACAATAATAATACAAAACATTGTCATAACTTTATGGAAATTGTTCTGAAATATTGGGGTTATATTGCTCATAATTACATAACTACAAATTGATTATATGAATGATGAAGTTATTACAGCAAAATTTGGTAACGTGTATATACGAAAATAAATATGTAAAGTTCAAAGAAAGTGGATAAATCGATGATCTTATTTTAAGAATTAATTTTTAAGGAAGAAATATTTGCCTTTTTTGTAAGAAAAATTGTTCTGCATTTAGTCAAATTAAATCAACCTCAGCATTTAAGAATTGTTTTGCGGACGGTGGAGACAGAACTGGCGCGCAACAGAAAGTATGCCATTTGTTTAACGATGAATATCCCCAACACCAATCTACAATTAGTAAAATTGAAAAAAAAATTCTGTGCGAGCAACGTCTAAATGTACTATGTATCGGTAAATGGACTGCTTTTTCGTACATGACCTCATACGGAGCGTTGCGTCTGAATTCATTGACTTGGGGGCTGTTTGATCTTGGTCTTTCTATATTAGATTTATGGCTGTCCACTCCTACCAAACTGATGGCAATTGCCTGGCGAAAATGTTTCAGTGAAATAGTTTTGCAATTGACTTTTTCGGTAAAGAGGATATACGCATTGACCACAATTACGTTTAAGAAATACCAGAAAATTCTTAGTCACAATTTTTTTTGATCTCCTGTCTATTTCGTAGCAATACTTTAGCATGTTCGATTTATTAACTGTCCCCATATAGGCATTATAATCTTTGACAACTATGGGATAAGCTAATACTTGTATTGTGCCATTTTTTATTTTTCTATTTACATTTGATATGGAAGATGGGTTGTGATATTTGCTGATAAATAAAATACCTTTACGGTCCTTTCACTTGACAATACTCATTCCTTCTGTAGCTCTTAGATCCTATTCATCTCGATTTAGTTTCTCATTATCCATCAAATCTGTTGCTTTCGTCCTTTCTTTGCAGTACTGGAGCAACATATTTTTATTGACAATAATTCTTTAGCCAGATCAACACATGAAGAAAAAATATCGTAATAAACTTTATGGTATTTTCCAGCCAAAGAATTTGATAGATGTAATACCACTCTCTTTCCTACTTTTTTCTCTACCCCACCGTCTATTTTGCCAGTGTAAATCTGAAATTGTGAAATATAGCCGGTATCATTGTCTCTCACACACATTTTATATCCACGTTTCACCGGATTGTTGGGCATATATTGTTTCAAGCTAGACCTGCTCTTGAAACATATGATAGACTCGTCGATTGCTTGATGTTCATGTGCTCAAGATAAATAGACGACAGTCTATCCAGGAAAGGTCTTACCTTGTATAACTTGTCCAAATTTACTGAATTTCGTCCAGGTTGCACTGAGTTGTCATTTAGGTGTATATTTGCTAACAGCCAGTTAAATATGATTCTCTGCATAGCAGATGAAAGATATGTATCTCTCATTTCAGGTTTTGATGATCAGAAAGCTCGATAATATGGCATTCCTTTTATGCCCGTCAAGAAGTTCAACCAATGAACCGTTTAATGTCTTCGACATTAGTAGGGGCAAATGGTTTTCCAAACTGTGTAGTATAAAGATTTGCTTGAAATGCAATATGCTCAAATAGCTCATTAGGAAACAAAAAAATCTATATATACAGCATGTCCGGCGATGTGGTAGACAAGAGGGCAAACGGACTAGAAATTTCATTTTTCGAGGAAAAGTCATTCTTTATAAACAAATTTGCTTGCTGAAAAAATACCATTGTCGATGAAAAAAAAATAAAAAATGTTATACAGGGTGTCCAAAAATTTAAAAATTAAAATTTTTAACAAGAGTAAACTCTCCTTATTATAACTTTTTTAAGCAAAATGCTATTCAAGAAAATTGTTTCAAATCATCACATCTTCTAAGATAACAACATAACAGAAATAAATTAGGTAATACAGTGTCAAGCAAAACGTCATTGTCAGTAACTTTTAAAGATTTTGTCAGTTTACAATGTTAACAACGGAGCAGAGAATACATAATTATTTATTTAAAATTACCTCGAAATTACATATGTATAAAGAAAACCATATACGATAAACAGAAACCAATGCATGATTATAATTTAAGGCATAATTCATAAAAATAGACCAAAATCAGATAGTCTAACAATAATAATTATTCAGACACCGCTCCACCATGAAGGACGCATTTTTCCAGTTGGGCTCAAAGATAGTCATAACTCCTCCGCACTTCTTCTAGGGATATTGCTTCTACAGCTTGCATAATTCGTTGTTTTAAAATGTCCTTATCATTTGGCAGTGGATTGGCATAAGTTAACTGTCTTAGGCGTTCCCACAAATATATATCTGCCAACGTAAGGTCGGGACTTCTTGGTGGCCATAAAACTGGACCATATCGCCCGATCCATTTTTGTCCAAATTCCAAATCAAGCCATTCCTTCACTTCTCTAGCAAAATGGGCCGCACATCCATCTTGCTGGAAGTACATGTTACCTCGGTAATCTGCTGGTAGTTGTCGCAAATGATCAGAAAAAAAGTATTAAACATATTTAAATAAGAATTTCTATTATAAGTATTCTCAAAGAAATACGGTCCTATTATACCATAGCAGGAAACAGCGCACCAAACATTCACTTTTTTAAAATATTGCGGTAGGGTTGGTATTCTCAACATAGCATTAACATCACTCGAATAATGTTGCGATGCCACAGTTCCATTCGTTGAAAACGTGGACTCATTCGAGAACATTATAAGTTTGTGGAATCCTCCATTACTACCTAAAATTTTACTCCCTACCCACAAACAAGTATCCAACCTTTTGCTATCATCACTCTCTTCTATAATTTGTGTTTATAGTTTGTAGGGACGTATCTTATTTTGCTTTAAAATGTCTTGAATAGTACTTTTTTGGAACATCTGTAGTTGCGTAGCTCGTTTCCTCAAGAACAGTGTTGGGTTTTCAGATTGCAGTACAAGTAGAGTCGCTGTATCATCATTATTGTAGGATTTTTTTTACTTTATTTTAAGTCTAATACGGATCCCTTTTCACGAAACTTCTTGACCAGCTTGTAGACCACCCATTTGGTTACTTGTACATTGGGGAACCTTTCATGAAATTTTTCAATAACGTATCTGTATGAACAATCTCCGTCACCATAACATTGGATTAAATATATTCTTTGCTCCGTTGTTAACATTGTAAACTGACAAAATTTTTAAAAGTTACTGACAATGACGTTTTGCTTGACACTGTAATAATTTATTTCTGTTATGTTGTTATCTTAGACGATGTGATGATTTGAAACAATTTTCTTAAATAGCATTTTGCTAAAAAAATTATAATAAGGGTACTTTAAAAATTTTTAATTTTTAAATTTTTGGACACCCTGCATACAATTTTTATTTTTTTTTCATCGCAATCCGTTTTTTTTTCAGCAAGCAAATTTTTTTATAAATAATGACTTTTCCTCGAAATTTTTAGTCCGTCTGTCCTCTTGTCTACCACATCGCTGGACATGCTGTATATAATCTAAATAATTTGGCCCATTTGGGCCACCATTATCAAGTAAATTTTCAACATTTGGCCAAATTAGAATTTGTTTTATTCAGTCTACGGCTCTTGTTGCGAAGCAAGATAATGGAATTTCATCGTCGCTATCAAAATCGTCTGATGCCACGTCATAAGTTATACCTACTTCTAACTGCTCTTCAAGATAAAAATAGTATATTATAGCTTTTATATCGTTCTCAATTTTTTCGTCGTCCTCGCTATTATATTCTTCAACAAATTCAGCCAATTCATTTGCGGTCATTTGTTCAAGGTCCTCAAAGCTCCAAACTTTTTTAACTGCAAAAAACGGCACAAAACTACATGCATTTTTTACATTATTGACAACTAGGACGCATTCTTCGATTAAAATAATTATTACACTAACATATGTAATAAGTTTGAACTATTATTACATAATTACTTACATGCCATGGTTTACACAATATGATGACACTGATAAAATACGAGGAGGTATAGTAAACATGACAGCTTGCTTGTTTATTTGATCCTAAATAGGTACACAAACTAATTCTACCCGAAACTGCTATGGAACGTAATAGATGGCGCTACGTGTCACGCTATTTTTATGTGGTTGCAACATAAAACCCGCGGACTTTTGAAATAAAATATTTTGAATTGGTGGTTTTACTATGTAACCACTAGACCTCAAAAAGGAAACAATCTTTTTATTACCGTCACTTTAGAGCCTAAAGACCTAGTGGCTCTCTCCAGGCACATTTTGGAAATTTTTTATTCCCAGTGTGAATTTATCCCATAATATTTTTACATTACAATGGGTACATATTATAATTATATTTAAAATTTTAAAAGTCCTTTTCCATTTAATTCAGAGAATAATGAACCTAGTATGTGTCTATTTCTGTCAATCTAACTATTACTGAAAACGTATTTCATATAATATTATGCAATTCTTTTGCATATGTTGCCATAAATAGTTATCGTCCAGAAAATATTGAAATTCAGAACGGTGAATTTATTATGAAAATAATGAATATCAATCTAAATGGGACTCTCAATCATCTAAATTAATGAATATATGACAATTACATTTAACTGGCTAAATATTTAGTCAGATTGTTGTAGAATTATTTTACCTATTCGAACATTTCTTGTCACTAGCTATTCAGTTGTCCACCTCATTAGGGGAGCGCAAGCAAGGTAAAATGTTGTTAGAATGTATTTATTATCTTTGAATTATTTTACAACAATTTCTGTTACTGGGGGGATGTATTCAGAATGGGACAATGATAATAAAAAGTGTAAGAGACTAAAATATTTGGAGTTTTAAAACAGAAGGCGGTCCCAGACGATGCGTTTATTTTTTATTTATTTATATATTTATTTATTTAATTATTTAACTACACTATCCCACAGTAACGTAATTACCAATTACGGGATAGAAACACAAACTATAAACAAAATAGTGCAGTAATTATCTGCCGATAGTTACATAATATTAGATCAACATTTAAATACATTATTTTATAAAACATCGTTTTAAAATAGCAGTATATAACATAATACAGGAACAACTAACAGACAAAATTAGAAAAAAAAATTTAAAAACAATTAAATTATTAACACAAAGTGACTAGAAACTAATAATAATAACAATAGGCATTAGAATGCTGCGACAGTAAAATGGGAGTCAAGAATCAAGGGAATATAGCTCACCGATTGGTTGAATTTATTGTAGCGCGCGACAGTCGTAGTTCTCTAAACCCGGCTTAAGGTTAACCATCTCCCTTCACTGATTGAATGTCGATGCTGCTTGCATGCGCTATCTTTGTCACTTCCCCACGCTTCACTGAGCCGCGCCCGAAGTTCGTAAAGGAGTAGGTTACTTCTTGGGTGAGGAGAGAAGGAAGAGGAATGTATGGCCTTATAGTGTATACCCTGTTGTGATTCTACGTTTGTTGTGTTCATTTTATAATCGTTTTGTGGGTTATTTGCTATTATTTTGATATTTTGCTTATCGTTATTATTAGTTATGTTATGTTATATTGTTATGGACCTCTTTTTATAGTTTTTTCGTGCATTTTTGACATTTCAAGTGACATTTGGATATATAAAGAACAATATTTGGTTTAAATTACATTTATTTTGAGAAGGTATGTACAATAAATTGAAGTATATTTATTTTGAGGAGAAGAAATATCCAGTTAATAAAAAATAATCATTTTAAGGCGACCGGAACTGTATGCAGTTGCTATTTGTAAGAGTAATGCTGAGAGGGCAAAGAAGAATGGAGAAAAAATGATATTTTTTCTCTATTCTTCTTTTCTTTCCTACTGACACTTTAATTAGGAAAGAGTGGATTAGAAACTGTTAAAAAAAAGGAAAATTTAACCCTGATAATAAAAGACTTTGCAATAAACATGTTACAACTGATGATTTGGAAGATGGAATGAAATCAAAATTGATGAATGTATTGACAAAAAAAACTAAAAAAAAACTGGTAGGCGATATAAAATTTATCTACTGAAAAATAATTTGTGGCTAATTTTGTTATGTTTTAGCTATTTCATCAATTAATTTGTTGCCCAAAACTTTGACAAAATTGTGCATCCCAACAAGAGATAAACGTGTTAAAACTAAAAAACGCAAAGAGATTGTTAAACAAATTTTAACTCCATTATTGTCTGTAGGAAATGTGGAAAACGTTCCATACACAAATAAAGGAAATCCCCAAGTAGATGCATATGAAAAATTACTACGTATTTATAATGTTCTTTTGCTAGAGAATGAAGAATTTAAGAAAAAAAAATCAAAGAAAAGAAAAAACAGCATGCTTTTGTAAATAAAGGAAAATTCGAGTTGCAAAAACTTGTTGAACAGTATGAAGGACAATCAAATACAAGAGTAAAATAAATGTAGGTAAAAGTATACCAGACCGTGTAGCTGGCGTTTCGAAGACGTGACTCGGTCTGATAGACTGAGATGGTGGTACTGTACAAATATGACACTCAGTCTTATAGACCGAGTTATGGCAGTTAATGTATTAAAGAGATTGAATTCTTTATATATTTGTTTTTTATTTGTCTTAATATAAATTATCTGTTAATAAAATATTTTATACATGAAGTTTCAGTGCTCATTGCCACATAGAAAGAAAGAAATAATAAATAATAAATAATATAATCTCAGTATCCACCAAAGTATGAGCCTTTACTTGGCTTCAGCTAGCATCTCCAGTAAAAGCCCGGTAAACAATCAACGTTTGGTGTTTACTGGGATATAAATAACTAAAATTATTTATTTAACTGCTAAATAAGTTACTTATTAAAATTTGTTACTAATCAATTAGAAGAAGAATAATATGTTACTTTTTTTTAATAATTAAATTAGATTGATTTCTAAACTATTTAGCTATTAACTAGGACAAGGACTGAGTTGAGGACGTGGAACGCAGAGTGCGTTGGATCCTCTGCCTGCCAGACGATGATCACATCCGTCCGACCACTCCAGAGGAGGTCAAAGAGATTCTAAGGAGTTTGAAGACGAGGAAAGCTCCTGGATGTGACAGGATCGGAAACATCGCCCTCAAGAAGCTGCCCAGGAAAGGGGTGGCAGCCCTAGTGAATATTACCTATGAGATCTTGAGGCTCAGATACTTTCCGGACAGGTGGAAGAAGGCCGACGTCATAGTCATCCCGAAACCAGGTAAGAAATTAATCTTTCCCTCCTCTTACAGGCCCATCAGCCTGCTCTCCGCTGTGAACAAGGTAGCCGAACGCGTCATCTTGAGAAGAATAGAAAAAGAAACCGAGGAGCTCCAAATCATCCCGGATGAACAGTTCGCGTACAGGATAGGACATAATACGGAACTCCAAGTGCTCAGGATCACCGAAGAAGTGACCAAAGGTTTCAACCGAAGACAGGTCACGGCGGCACTACTCCTGGATGTTGCGAAGGCTTTTGATAGGGCCTGGCACGATGGTTTACTAGCTAAAATGATGAGTATCGTTTATCCCCCTGCACTCGTCAAACTCATACCTGCACGGGAGACAGATGCGAGTGAAGATCAGGTATAGCGTGTCCACGTATCGACCGTTGGAAGCCGGAGTCCCCCAAGGCTCTGTGCTGTCACCCCACCTGTTCGCTGTCTTCACCTCTGATCTCCCAAAGACCGAAGGCACCGCTATGGCACTCTACGCGGACGACACTGCCCTCACGGCCAGATCCTGGAGAGCAAGAACAGCTACCAAAAGACTCCAAGAGGCAGCCTCTCTTCTGGAAGAATGGTGCATCAAATGGAAAGTCGCAGTCAACGCGGAGAAAAGCCAGACGATTCTCTTCAGGAAAGGACGCAAGGAAACCCCCACAGGACACGTTTCCATGTTCAGCGAGGAATCCAATGACACGATTCCGTCAAGTACCTTGGCGTAATCATGGACAAAGGCCTGACGTGGAGACAGAACACCGAAGCCATTGTGGTAAAGGCCAAGCGGACGCAATGGTGGGGAACCAGAGCAGGCTCAATCTGAGGAACAAGCTTCTGCTAGTCAAAGCACCCATCAGACCACAGCTGACCTACGCCTCCGTAGCATGGGGATACCAAGCAAAGACCTATCTGAAGAAGATCCAAGCCGTGGAAAACATGGCCATCAGGACAGCGGTGGGCGCACTATGGTACGTTAGAACGCTGACATCTTCAGGGAGCTGGAGTACATACCAGTCACCGAAATCATCCGGGATAGAGCGAAAAAACTGTAAAACTTAGCCGAGGAGCATAGGAACCCGCTGATCAGGGATGCCACCTCCTATGATCCGGCCGACGCATCAAGGCACAAGAGGCCGAAGGTACAGTTACTGGACAACGGCTAAGTATAACTAATCCTTTCCTTACAGATGGACCTACTCACGGAAGACACATGACGCAAACAACCACCTTCCCACAAAGCTTGCGGGCACCGGTCAGTGAATCGACCAGTGCCCGTTGTCTCCCTGGCTCCGTGAAGGACGAAAGTGCTAAGAAAGCCCTTAGGCCTTCACCTCCTAGAGCTGCATAGCTCATTCTTACCTTGTCCAATGATCAAGATGACAATGTGTCAATTGACACTTTGTGTACTGGCAGTCAATCCCAAGTCACAGAATATCCGCACAGACCGATGACTACCCCCGGGGGTGACAAGCTGGCGAAGAAAGAAGAGGAAGTCAGAAGAGCGCCAGAAGAGGCCCTCGCCAGCAGGGTTCATCAGCCAGAACTCAGGGAGGTTGACCGAAATCTTCGGCACCGCTCACATTTGTGAGTGGGGCAGTTCGTAAAGTAAGTTAACCCGCCCTGCACGAGGCCGGTCCAAGTCTACAGCGATGACTAGGGTAAAAACGCAATAGTCCTGCCTGGCCCTAGCATCCGAGACTGTCATCAAGCCAAATGGATATTGGAGCGTATTTAGCTATTTTATATATTGGTATACAAGTTATTTTGGTAATATATCCTAAATATTTAATGCTGATCTCAGTGTTTGGTTATAGGTTATGCTTACAGTACGAAAAAATTCAGGAAATAATTCGTGAACCTGTATATTTTTAGATATTGTCTATAGTTACTTATTTGTGGCATCCCATAATGTTATTTCATCAACTTCTTTAACTATTACTGTCCTATTTTATGATGAAAAGCTAAATGAAGTTTTGCTCATAACTGCTTCGTTTCGGAAATAGTGTGTTGATTAAAAAAACTCCTGAAGATCTCTGAAATGCTTGAGGACTTTTTATCAAACTTGCTGTGAATAATTAGTACTGTTAAGGACTTCTTTGTTCTAAACATGTAGAGCATTTTTTTTTAATTAACTCACTGTATCTCCGAAATAAATTTATTGACAAAACATCGTTTGAGCTTTTCGTCTTAATGTATAATACATTTTTGAACTGGTTGATCGACATTCTTAAATCACATTGTATAAACGTAATTTTGTATTTTCGTCTATGTTCAAAACTATATGCAAAATTTCATTAAAATCGCTTTTTCCTTTCCAGATATCAAGTGGGGAGTAAATAATCATCAAATAACAGATAAACATACGTATTTTAAAAACCATGCCAAAACATTATATGTTGTAACCTGTGAGATTTGTTAAAGAAAATGGTTAAATTTGATGATAATTTATAATCGACAACATAAAATATAATGAGAATAGTAGTTTTATTTTGATCAAACACAAAACATGTAACGCCAAGAAAATAAATGTACGCAGATTATTCAATAATTAGTTAATTCCTGTTCCTCCGTTACTTTATTATGAGTCATTTATAGTGATCCTTTAATTATTAAAATACATGTTAAATTAAATAATAAACATAAGTATATAAAATTAACATAATTCGTAAACTTTAAAGTTCTAAACGAAAGCATACCAATGTACGATATTTCAAATCAGGCATACAGATGACGTATTCCCGCTATTAATGCTATTGGTCAAAAGTTAAGAGGTAACCTACTCCTTTACGGACCTCGAGCCGCGCCTCGCATATGAGAGCAACAAGCATAACAATAATTCATACGATGTTGTCAAATGTCTTACGGTAATCGTTTGTAGATTATTTTTATTATTATTCACATATTAATTGCATAGAATTCTAACATGCTCACGGTTTTGAGATTATATACGTTTTTTTTTTGTTAATAGATAAAGTAACTTTCGGTGAATATTATTTACAAATAAAAAGTAATATTAAAACAATAACCCGTTTTTCATATCACTTTGAAAATAGTATTTAACAACTGAATGAATTTACCAATTAACTGAAAATTCTAGAATGTTAACTATTTTCATTGGAAAGTACTTACTTAAATGAAGGGATCCCATTTCCAATCAATCAAATCAGTGTAAGGCAAGACAGCACTACCGCAAATTTGTAAAACACATTTCATGACACAATCGGGATCTTGTTAGGGGATTGACCTAAGTCCCTTTGGGTCCCTTCTAAACCCTTGTTCAAAAATATATTTCTTATGAATTATATTACTGTACGGCCTATACGTTTATTTACTTTATCTTACTAATATAACGATTATACTGTACAATACAGGGTGTTCATAAATGATTTCAAACGATTTTAAGAGACGATTCTTTGGCTCATTAAGACAAAAAGTTCATATCAATATATATCCTAAACGGCTTATTTTTGAGAATAAAGTCTGTTAAATTAAAAAAAAAATAGGTTTTTCAAAAAATCTCGGAAACGAAATTTATTTTTCTGAAATTTAATATGATTTTTAGAATGTTTAAGAGGACATGTTTTGGTCAAGGTTAAATTTTCCTTACGACATTCAACTTTTGCTAAAAACAAAAAACCATTGAACTGCTCAGATTCCTTCAAAATTGTTAAGTAGTATCTATGTTTTAACTTACTGGATGAGGAAATACAATTTCATTCCAAAAAAAAAAAGGTTCAATTATGTGCCGACCAATAATTCCAGACCCATATTTTCTGTGGGTATGGGATTCTCTTACCATATGAGATTTTTCAGGTACCCAATACCTACACTTGTATCTGTTTATTTAATTGTTATAAATTACGTAAGATTTCTATCATTAAAAATAATTCAATTACTCAAAAATTCAAAAAGATTGCATCTATATACATATACAGAGGGCTGACGCCTGGTAAATAAATCGCACACGGGCCTTTTTTTACTAACCCCCAGCTGTCAGCCATGTACTTCTCCTGCTCCCTCGTCAAATCTTTCCGATCTTCTAATGAAGGTCAGGATGTCACTTAATGCGAGTGAGCTCATCTCCTCTTTTAGAAGTGCCTGAGAACCGAAGATGCTATGCTCAGGCGCTCGAACGATTCACACTGTCCCAGGAATTGGTAAGACGTTTCTTCACCACTCCCGCATCCTGGACATTTAGGGTCTTCCTCAATACCTATCAATGATAGATGTCACCTAAGTCTACAGTGGCCTGTTATAACTTTGTCAAGTTATATATATATATATATATATATATATATATATATATATATATATATATATATATATATATATATATATATATATATATATATATATATATATATAGTTGTTTTTCAGGTTTTCGCGGGTAGTGAATGTTAAATTCGTTTTCCGGGTATACTACCGCGGCCGAGATGGTTTTGACAACTTCTGTATTCTTTGTTGTGTGAACCCATTCTTTCGCAGCGCTTTGTGAAGAGTTGACATTTCTTCTTTGAGGTTGTCTGCATCTGCTAGTCTCTGCGAGCGTGTGACTAATGTCTTTACTACTGAGTTTAGTTGTGCTGAATGGTGGTGTGACTGTGCATTTAGGTATCTGTCAGTGTGAGTGGCTTTTCTATAAACTGTGTGGCCTAGACTTCCGTCCTGCTTCTTCTTGACCAGTACGTCGAGAAATGGTAACTGACTGTCAGTCTCTACCTCCATGGTGAACTTAATTTTGTCGTGTATACTATTCAGATGTTCTAAGAAGTTAGTGAGATTCTCTCTTCCATGAGTCCAAATCACAAATGTGTCGTCGACGTACCTTAGCCATAGGCTTGGTTTTGATGGTGCAGATTGTAGTGCTCGAGTTTCTAAATCCTCCATAAAGAGATTGGCAATAACTGGAGATAGGGGGGAGCCCATCGGGGCTCCTTCGGTTTGTCTGCAGACAACCTCAAAGAAGAAATGTCAACTCTTCACAAAGCGCTGCGAAAGAATGGGTTCACACAACAAAGAATACAGAAGTTGTCAAAACCATCTCGGCCGAGAAATCAAGAGGACTCCGAACAACCCATAGCAAAAGCCTATCTGCCATACATAAAAGGAACAACGGATAAAATAAGCAAACTTCTACGTAAACATAAAATAGAAACAACTTTTAAGACCGACAAGAAAATCAGTACCATTCTTCGAAATCCAAAGACCAAAATTGCTCTAGAAATTCAAGGGGTATATGAAATACCTTGCCAAGATTGCAACAAATCATACATAGGACAGACCAACAGAAAAATAAGTGCAAGACGCGAAGAACACATAAACGCTGTTAGAAAAGACGAGAGAACATCATCTTTAGCTCAACATGTCAAAACTACAGGACATAGGATTGATTTCGACAAAACAAAAACACTAGCCAATATCGAGCATTACAAGTCAAGAATTATCAGGAGGCCATAGAAATAGAGAAAAGACCACACAATCTAAATACACGAGATGACACCCAAAGACTACCTACCACATGGAAGCCTGCTCTGGTATTGCATGCTGCTGTTCATGAGGAAGCAAGAAACATAACGCAACGAACACACGAAGAGGAACCAACCAGAGCTAATCTAATAGGACCAAGTACACGGAGTCGCCCTCGAAATCAGGAGATGGGTGCAACAGACCGTGACATAAGCACAGACACACGCATGCGCGCCCGAACAGGACCGATTACACGAAGCCGCGCTCGAAATCAGGAGATGGGTGCAGCAGACCATGACGCCCGGAGTGTGTCGAGAGCAACAGAGTGTAACATAGGTAGAGTATATAAAGAACTGCCAGATCCAGAAAACGTCATTTCAGGTCGAGTAACCAGCAGTAAGCAGTTATCTGTTAGAACCTGAAGATGGCAGATGAGATTCTGCCGAAACGTCGTTCAGACAACCACGGTCCCTCTCGGGGCCTATCACCTACGCGGGAGTATACCCGGAAAACGAATTTAACATACATATATATATATATATATATATATATATATATATATATATATATATATATATATATATATATATATATATATATATATATATATATATATATATATATATATATATATATATATATATATATATATATATATATATATATATATATATATATATATATATATATATATATATATATATATATATATATATATATATATATATATATATATATATATATATATATACCCGCCCACCTATCTTTCTCGCCTCCGAGTACCACACAGGCACCCAGACCTCCGGCATTCTGAACGAAGACATAAATATTTTTTTTGAATATATCTATTTCTTTTCTATGATCAAACACTAGCAGCTTTAGAGGGGTAAAGAATTGAATTTTTTTTTATATACATATCGCGATTAATTTAACGTATCTCTTAGCCTCCATGTGTGTATCATACGCTTTGGCTTCTATTTGTATAAAACATATAAGTTTAACTGCCGCATACGCCTCCGAACAGTGTTGCTACGTAAAACACGATTTCAGCGAATAAAATAATTTCGTGTGTATTACCGTTGAAGATGTAATACGCATAGTTACTATCCACGATTATTCATTGCTCTCTCATCATTGCGATTTAATGTAGGTAGTACTTTCGGTGAGGCATAATGGAAAATAATCTATTTATACATATATAAAAGCTCAAAAGGTTTTCTTCTCCGGTTCCTCAAGTGGCTACCGCTACACCAATTTTGATAGTTTTTTTTTCAATGAAAGGTCTCTACCGTCAGATGGATCATGAAACATTTTTATATTTTTTAATCACCATTTTCCTATGTAAAACAAAATAAACAAAAACTAATGCATATTAGCGTATGCTAAGCGCGGCGTTACTTGAAGCGACCTCTACCACAGACCTCTTAAGAAATGGAACTAATGCATCTTAGCCGGCTTGGCCAGAGACAACCACGCTTGGCTTATTCTGTGCCAGAGTCACAGAATCTGTGCCAGAGTCACAGAATCTGTGCCAGTGTGCTGTTCGGTTATTGTTTACATTCGAGTTTTCAGTTACTTTGCTGTAAACAGGATTGTTCATATGTGACTTCGAATTTTTACTAGCTTTGCAAATAGGAATTTAAGCTAAGTATTTTTAGTTTGCCCTTTGCCAAATATTGAGAATCGGATCCTCTCCACAGCGGGACAGGTGTATAATATGTGGTCTGCCTTCTCATCATCCTCCAGGCATAGACGGCACTCGGCGTTTTCCGCTAGGCCGAGTTTATGCAGATTATAGTTTAGTCGGCAGTGCCTGGTATATAGGCCTGTTAGAGTTTTCAGGTTTATCCTGTTTAACTCTAAAAGTTTCTTAGCTCTCGATTTCAAAGGGTATTTTATAAACGCCTTCGAATGAACTAATCCTGGTAACTCTTGCCAATACTGGAGAGTTTGCCTTTCAGCCCAGGTTGAGATAGCCATCTTGGCAGTACTTGAGGATATGCCAAGTATTGGTCTGGTCCGATGAATCGCGATCCCGCTCCTTCTCTGGCTAAGGAGTCCGCTATTTCGTTACCTTCCATACCAGAGTGGCCGGGTATCCAGACCAGAGTCACTTTGTTGTTCTTGCTCAAATGATTTAGAGCTTTCTGACAGTTCCATACCGTTTTGGAGTTACACCGGTAGGAGCAAGAGCTTTGATAGCTGCTTGGCTATCTGAGAAAATTTTTATTGATCTGCGTGTAAGATGCATATATTCCAGCCTTCGTACACACAGTTCAATGGCATAAACCTCAGCCTGAAAAACAGTTGCATGAGTACCTAGGTTTGAGACTATCCTCACCCTTGGTCTGCAGCTGTGTACTCCGGCTCCCTGTTCCCTCGGGAGTTTTGGAGCCGTCTGTCGGAAACCAACAACTGTCTGCCTTCAGTAGGTCGGCTTTGTTCTGATCCCACTCATCTCTTTCTGGAGAAAGGATGTTGAAGGTCAGCTCGTAGTTGGTCATAGTAGGTATAGTATCCGAGGGCATTCCCAGGATGCTGTGATTCTCTATGTCATCCAACAACCTGTTCCGCTCCATGATACTAGTCTGCGGCATGTTAATGACCGCTTGTTGCAGTCTGTAGGTTGCCCACCTGGCCTCTCTCTCCAGATATATATGAAGAGGGGGGTAAGTCCAGGAGGATTTCCATTGCAGCTGACGGTGTGGTGCTAATTGCTCCTGTTACGGTCATGCATGCCAATCTCTCTGCAGTCCAGAGAGTTTGGATTTGGCCGTCCGTTGTAATCCTTTCGGCCACCAAACAATGGATCCGTATGTTATCATTGGTCTGATGACCGTGATATAGATCCATAAATTTGTTGGGGACCCATGCCCCAGGATTTGCCACAAATACGACGGCATGTCCATAGGGATAGCTTTGCTTTGTGGATTACCTTTTCCAGATGGGAGTTCCAATTAAGTGATTTATCCAGAGTGATTCCTAGATATTTCACCTCCTCCACAAATGGAATAGTTTCACCCATTAAAGGGGAGTGTTCTTGTCCCCCAGCTTCCTTTTCCGGGTGAATGGTACTATTACTGTTTTTTGAGGGTTTACAGACATCTGTTCCCTGTCGCACCAGTTACTCACTGCACCCAGTGTCTCTTGAAGGGTATTTGATATTACTGCTTCAGAGTTTCCTCTGACTAGTATGACTAGATCATCTGCATATGCTAGAACCTCAACCTCCCACAGTGTGAGAATAGCCAGTAGGTCGTCCACAAGAAGTGACCACAAAAAGGGGCACCCCCCTCCCTGTAACCTAACTGTTTCTCCCTGTAGAGACGTTGTTATGGTTCTGTTTGATAGCACAGCACGAATCCAGTCGCCTATAGTAGGCTCAATTCCTCTGGCAGCCACTGCTGCATATAAGGCGTCGGGCAGTGCATTATTAAATGTTGCCTCAATGTCAAGAAAGGCTCCCACCGCAATTTCCTTCTTTTGAAGGGATTGGGTGATCTTCTCTACTAGGTTTTTGAAGTGCTAATTCTGTTGATTTTCCTGTCTGATAGGCGTACTGATGGATATTGAGGGGGTGATGATTCAGGATGTTCCCCTGATATATCCGTCCAGCACCTCCCAGGCCTTTCAACAGAAAAGATGTCAGGCTAATTGGTCTAAGAGATTTAGGGCTTGTTTCTTTTCTACCCATTTTGGGTATTTATACTACCTTAACCGCCACCAACTGGATGGGATATAGTTCTATACCAGACTTTACAGGAGACTTCTAATCAAATATCATTTAAAACGACTTGCAAACTTTTGGGTTTTTCTTGTTCAGAAAAAACTTTTGTTTTTTTGGAGGGAAACTATCAAATCGATTGTATAATGGCACATTATAAATAATCTACAGTAAAAGCATCACGAATTATTTTATATTTTTTTTTATTTTTTTTATTTTTTTATTTTTTTTATGTAAGAATTATTTTTTCTTTTTGTAATTTTTTTTTTTTTTTTTTTTTCTTTTTTTTTTAAATTCTTGCTTTTTTTTAAAACTTATGCAGGAATTTAATTAAATCGCATGAGAAAACATTTCATTAATAAAAAGTTTTTTGGATAGTCCAAATATAAGTTGATGTTATCTACATAATTATCATCGACTTAAAATTTTCCAATAGATTTCGTTTTATAGCAAATAAATTTTAGTTACAAATTTTATTTCAAATATCCTTAAAGTACATAAATTAATTACTTTTTAGGGCTATTAGATAAAGCAGAAATTATTGTTATAGTATTTAGCAACCACACATCTAAAACAGTAATGGATGACAATCAAAATGAAAATCAATCGAACTAAAACAATTATTATGATTAATTTAATTTTGCTTAATTATATACTAATTTATTGGACGTACGATCCTAAATACCTATTATAACGATAATATCTACAATCTACATGACTACTTTAAAGAAAAGTAACATTGTTATTTGCTGTTATAATTCCTAAAAATGCGTTATTGTAAGTAAATGAGCAGAAAAGATCTTATCATGCTTAATATTTGATATGTAAATCGTGATTGTTTTGGTTCACTCTTTAATAATATACATTTTCCATAATTTTAGTATATTTGGCAGGTTGGGTACAGGGTGGTTCAGTTTCCAAGGTGAAAACTTCTGAAAAGTAATACGAGTTTTGTCTATAAACGTAAGTCTAACAATGCACCATAACGTATATAGGGTGTAGAAGTTTCTGTAGAAAAGTTTATAATTTAATATTCAAGAGATGAAAAAAGCTATCCTTTGAAAATTTGGCACACCGCCTTTCTATGTAATACTACATCTGCAGTTCAGGTCAAAAATAATAATAACAAAGCCATCACTGGCGAAGGGGTAATACTCCCGTTTCCTGTAAATATATTAGTTATGAAATTGCGAAGAAAACTAAACCCAATCCCAACTTTTTCCCCGTCCAATATGTTAAGTTGTAGAAAATGAAAACAATTAAGTTCGCTCATTTTTAAAGAGCTGACGATAACTTAAGCACAATGGGGAATATATTTTTACAAATGTTTAGAAAAGTGTTTCTATTGAGCAAATGATCACGTCTAATTTTAAATCAAAATGTTTTTAATAACGCCAAACTTCTGAAATTGAATCATCAATTGTTTGTGTATCAAGTCGCAGAGAAACATATTTTTTTAGAATACAGGTGTTTTCACGTACTTACATTGGTATTAGCAAATATTGTTATAGCTAATTTTTGACATTCTTTTAAATTCTTTCTTACAAATGCAATTTCCGAGGCAATTTCCTACCAAAAATTCTGTTAGAAAATGAAAATGATTAGTATGCTCAAAAAGTACACAAAAAAACTGGAATGATTTTTTTTTTTACATTTTTTCAACTGAGATATGGTATTTGTTTGCGCAGAAAAAATGCATTTGTTTAAAAAGGAGTTTAAAGAAATACAAAAAAAAAATGGCTTTAAATATTTCTAAAAAAATTGTCTGTTAATATATATCACTAGAATTATTTTAGTGTCCTACATTCTAAAAAAAAAATTTTTTCTAGAGCTTGATGCACTTAACAGTCCTCCAATAATTCAATTTCACCTGTGTTTTTTTTTTTTTAGACGTTGAGCGTAGAGTAAACATGTTGACTTGAAATTTGGCATGTACATTTAGTCCCATTAGAAGCATTTTTCTTTTCGTTAAAATATATGCATTACTTAAGTTACCATCAATGGTTTAAAATTGGTCAATCTTAATTGTTTAATATTTTGTAATTTAACAAATTCAGGAAAAAGGTTCGAATATGTCTAGTTTTTGCAATTTCATCGGGGACTGGATGACCCTGCCGGGCTACGCTCTCGCCGCCGACGACGACGACGTCGTCTTCGCCCCCCGCAGTAGCTCGCCCTCCATTTGCACTAATTTTAGTTGTGGCCGTTGAGTTTACTCTGATAGTTTTGGAAGAGAGAGAGAGAATGGTGATTTTTGCCAGTATTATTTATCTCCTTCAAATAATTTTAAATATAGCACTAATAGATAGACACACTGGCTGGTTAACCGAAAGACCTTAATTTTCATAATGTACCTAATCTGAAACGTGAAAACTTGAAAAACTTAAG